>BSUD01000003.1:154305901-154342994 GCA_033239045.1 Fagopyrum esculentum | reverse complement strand
TACAACTTTCCTTATTTAAGGTACCGCTACTATCAACACCAAACAACCACATTCACTTTTTAGTTACTCACTAACATGACCATTACTCGTTCACATAACCGATCACATTCCTCATCATACCATGCCGCATTCCATCACATGCACTCATCCACACTTATATTCTCATTCATGACTAACATGAATAATATCCTCCAAACTATCGCGTGTATATATATATATATATATGACTCATGAATATCAACACACTCATATCATACATACCCGTCAACACATATCGACCTCTTTAATCGTCAACCTCTCATGTCATCCATACATATACCTCAATACGTGTCATCATCCATACACTTTATCACATGTAAATACTCCTCATAATCACATCCCACATTTTTCATCCGTATTGCAATACTTTCTCTGAACACTTTCTATAATCCTTAAGACTTTCTTAATCATAACCGTCATAAAAACAACTTCCTTGAAACATTCAAGATAAAACAGCTAATTCAATTTAATAACAATCATTTAAAACATAAGTATTATAAGTATATCTACAAAATATGTTCCACTCACAATCAACAACAATTCTAATTTGAAATAAGACGACAACTAAGTAAGTCAGTATGACTTATCTCAACAGAAAAACTTAAATAATCATCAATACATATCCAAACAACGGGTACCTAATAATAATATTACAATAAATAAATCCATCAACTCAAGCAACGATATCAAACCGACAACAAACGCCCAAACCAAACGATATCCCAGTAAGAGTTTAGGAGACTCGGGAATCGAAGTCAAACAAAATGGAGATTCTCGTGTATCAAAGTCGGAAAGACTATCTTCTTATCCAAACGTGCCTCCAAGAACCTAAACAAGTCAACTGTACAAGCTTAACTCCGTTTGTTAAAACTTGGGCCATTAAATGTAATTATAAATATTTGAGATATTTCATGTAATTATAAGTTTTGGTCATTTCCTATAATTATACAAGACTATCTTCTTATCCAAAAGTGCTTACAAACGTGCCTACAAGAACCTAAAATAATTGAAGTCAAACGAAGGTGCGAGTCAGGCCAGCCCGACCCGCACCTTATGGGTAGAGTTTTAAGCTATGACCTGAACCGAATCCACTTTTGTACAGATCTAAAATGAAGTTTGAAGGCCACAAAACCAACATTGAATACTTCATAATACAAACAACACTAATATACAACTATTTTAGATGAAAGTGGAGTACATTACTCAATGATGAAATATTCAAATCTATTGGGAGTTTAATAGATGAAAGTGGAGTACATTACTCAATGATGAAATATTCATATCTATTGGGAGTTTCATGAAATTAAAGATAGATCGGTTTTCGCATCTTACATGTTTCCCGCATCGAAATACGAAATGATAATATACATAGTTTTTCCTTTTAAAAGGTAAAAAAGAGTACATTATTATAATTCATATTAGATCTTAATGAGTCGATTAAGATGAAAGTTACCATAAAATTCACCATTCAACATTGAGATATGATATCGAGTTATCAATCTACCAAATACAGTAAGTTCTGTGATCTCTTCTATAATTATTTTTTGAATTTTTTTTAAGTATTCTAGTACTTAATTTTTTATTTTCTAGTTGCTCGTGCTTTATATTATTTTTTTCATTGGAAAGGATTCCGTTCAGATCGATCACGAGGAATGACCTAGACAAAGAGTCGGAACCGGATCTGGGAATTGGTAGTGTCTTCTGGGCGGAGCTTGATGTAGGCAGCGAGGGCAACAATCATTCTCGGTGGCGGCGGATTTGGGCGTGGTGGATTGTGAGAGCTGGATCTAGGCTACTTTGTCGAGATCGATCCCTAGGCGATGTTGCGGATCGCCGGATTTGTTGGTAAACGGTGATTGCCTTTTTTGGTAGTAGTCCGGATTGGGATCGACGGAGGGGATAGATATGAGGCTGGAAGAATTTGTTGTTGCGGTCTTGATTTGTTAATGATGAAGAAGATGAATGAATGTAGGAGAGGAAAGATTAGTGTAGATGAAGGCCTAATTAATGTGTAATTAGTCCCATAAAAAACCCAAAGTTATAGGTGGTGAACTGGTGATTGTCTTCTTTTATTTTGCCACTCCAACATCTTACTCTTGTAGGTAACTCTACTTGTGATAGAATCCCTTTTTATTCATCACATTTAGACTTTGACATGTTGTTTGCATATAAATGTTTTGTGTAATTCCAAATTTTATGCATACTTTGACATATAAGTTATTGTACTAATAATTACATTTTTCTTTATACGTAACAGACATATAATGATATTGGTCGAAATAACTTATATACAATGTAACCAAACACAAAATATGTTCAAATATCTATATGATTGATATATGCCTAATTTCTATTTTGTTGAGAAATTTGATCATGCATATAATTAATACAATTAGAAAAGAGAATTACTTATTTTGCATACCTCATATTTTATTTTATTTTATTTTTTTGGTTAGATAGGGAATTAAAGGATCACCCTCCAATATTTAGATAGAGAAATTTCATAGTATTTTTTGTGTGATGTGGAAAGGATGTCTATTTAGACATAAAAACGCAATTTCTACCATTTAAGTCGTAAGGGAATATGGTTTAGAATGATCTTCCGACCAATAAATTTAGTACTTTTTTTTTAATTCAAATCTTTTAGATGAAGCTCGATCATGAAGTGATTGTATAACATTCATTGCAATTGGAGTTGTAAGGACAATAAAAAGTAAGTTTGAAGATAAGTTTGGAGTCGATCTTGGAAAATTCTTCCATCGTCATGACAATAAATCCTAGCATATAGTTATTTACTCCTAACATACGTCTTATAGTTTGTGAAAACAAACAACATGTAGGTTGATCCAAGAACTTATTGACACACTTTGAAACAACATAAATCCACCATCCATTTTGGACCATAAAGTAGCTACGTCATCAAAGTAAAATTAATTGGATAATTTGCTTCACATTTGAAAATTGAGATGTGTGCAAATGGATTGTTGGATTTCATAATGTAGGTCTTTACTTCACAACATCAATTGCTTTTCTTTTTTTTTTTTGTAGTATGTTCATCTTGCAAAGTTGTTACCAAGATGACAAGACCTAATATATTTAGCATCATCCCTATTCCTCTAAGATTTTATGTACTTCTAGGCTCTATCAAGTACAAATTTATCTCTCATCCCATTCGATCCATATTACTAAACTCAGCCTCAATTCTCCACTTCCAAGTTCATCATATACGTACCCGATGTAAAAATATCACACTACATATGTCATAATTAAACGATTTGGGGACAAGATATGACCTCTATCTAGGATTCCAAGTGATGGGTGAAGAAATTATGGTATCTTCTCAATGTGTCCAGAGCAAGCCAACCATATCCTCACTGTTGGGTTATCCCGAAGGGCGTGTACCGTCAATTCAAATGCTCTTATGCAAGCCTTGCAAGAAGCATCACTAATGATATGGAGTCGAATCATGTCGATATTAGTCAAACAACAACCTTTCAAAAGTTCCAAATTTTTTTTTTTGTCTCTCTCTTGAATTTATATTTTTCAAACAACTTTGAACAACCTTGATAAGCAGATCTAATCTCAGCATCTTGGGAAAGCATTTCAATTACCAATTTGGTTGTGTAGCATATAGATCTCGTGAGTTTCCAGCTTAGTTGATCGCGAGTAAGAATTTTATAATTTCATTCTTTTTTCAGCGGCCAAGGTAAGAATTTCCTAATTTCATTTTTCTTCAAACCTTTTTCTTCTTCGGTTCTACGAATGAGTGTATGACCGCCGACGAGTTTAACCTTGCTGATATCTGACTTCTCTCCTTCATTTTCATCTTAGATCCTATTCTTCCCTTCTTCTAGAGAAATTGACTTTGTTAAATGTTAAGATTTTAACTGAGTTGAGTGAGTACCGACTCTTCCGACTTCTCTCCTTTTCCATAGTTGATAAAAGAATCATTTTAATTGTAGTTTATACAAGTAGAGATGAGTATTTATTGTGAAATGTTGATCATACTTATTTTATGATATGTGTGAACCGTCTTATATTAGGTGTAGGTAACCACTTCACCATTTCTACTGTCAAGTCTGTCATAGTAACAAGTATCGAATCATAGGAATTTTTTGGTATAATTATAACATATAATTAGTTAAGGACAAAAGTAGGGGGACTTTGGATTTGTTTGTTTCATAACTAGTAACCAAGACAATGAATGTAAATTGGGCCAAATATATGGATAGGAATCGAAGGATATGGTTACAACAATGATGTTTCGGTTGACAAACAAACATGCAATTAACCTATAAAATCGATCAACAACTGCAAAGAAATTGTATGATATAGTTACTATCACCTTAATGTATAGTAATTGTGCCTAACTAAGACATATATTCACTCTTGTAAAAAATTTAGATAATAAACAAATTTGTGGCAACTTAGAACTCAGGAGATAAACTTAAATGATTACACTCTCATGGAAAAGTTAGAACAACATAGAACCTAAAGAATTTATGACAATTATAACCATCAGGAGTTGATCAATCTCCGGTTCAATCCTCAAATTAGTTAGATAAAGTTACCACGCTCTTGTATTCAAACTAGTATGAATGAAGTTAGAAGACCACAAATCCAACATTGAATACTTCAAAATGCAAATCATATTAGTATGCAACTAGTATAGATGAAAGTGGTGTACATTACTATGATCAAATTAACAGTGAGTTTCATGAAATATAACATCGGTTTATGCATCTTGATTATTTCCCACATCGGAACACAAAATGATAGTAAATAAAGATTTTCCTTATAAAAAGGCAAGAAATAGTACATTGTTGTTATGCATAAGACCACAATGAGTCGATCGAGATGGAAGTTACCATAACATTCAACATTGAGATATGGTATCGAATTATCAATCTACCAAACAAAAGTAAGTTCTCTTGTATCTTTTTTTTTTTACTTCTTTACTTTTTTTAAATGTTCTAGTATTATTTAGTTTTTTATTTTTCTTTTTCTTTTGCTCTTGATTTTATTATTTTTTATTTTATTTTTCATTTTTTTTATATTTTAATTGATAATTATTTTTCTATTATTTATGTTATACATTATAGATTTAAATTAGGTTATGAGTTCTTGTATTTTACTATGCAACATTATTTTATATTTTCTATGATACTTTATTTTTAATTAATTAGTTCATGCAGATGTGGTAATTAAAATCAATTACTTTATCATTTTTGCTATGTTTTGATTAAGTATAAAGCTAATTGATTGATTAGTTCTTTGTACACAGTACTATAATTCAATTCCAATTAGTCTAAACTATATATTCACATTCATGAACTGCTGTATTTATTTAATCTGATAATTTAGAGACTGTTTGTGAGTTCCGTGGAGATAAACTAGGCTGAATTTTTAACTTCACATCCTCAGGTGATGTGAATCTTGTCATCCGGAGGATCTTGTTCCAATTCAAACTGCTTTACAACACGTTGAGGATAATATTTCTCCATGCAAGAATTAGCTCATTATCCTTTATCCAATGAGCAAATGACAGAAGAATCAGGTCCTTCGTTAGAAGAAAAGCACAATAAAGACACAAACAAATCCCTGCTCAGAATAATTCATAAAAGTCCTCATGCTTCTATGATCCACATCGGTCCATCTAGCGAGTCTTGAAAGGTTCGGGTCGGCATTACTAAATTTGGAATTGATTTTGGTAATGTGAACCTCTCCCAAACCCAAACCTGAACAATGTGGAATAAGCCACAAAAGGTGCAAACTTTTGGGGGCCGATCAAGTTTAGTGAAACGCAACGTTTTAGATAGTTCAATCAAATCCCTGTATAACATGGCAAGAACTTTTTGTCCAAGAACAATTTGGAACCCTTTGTATAATAGAACTGCAAGAGAGAATGCCTTCTTGTTCATGATATTGGAATGACACGCCAATGAAGGAAAGACAAATCTGACTTTAAAGTAATTTCAACGTGGCTATGTTGTGCTGACGCTTTTTGATGATGATGAGAAAGAAGTTGTTGCTGCTAAAATAAATGCCTATAGTATCAAATCGAGCAACCCATTCACACACATTTCAGTTTCCAAATGGGAAGCAAACCATCCAAGTATGGCTACTAACCGAATTTTTTAGTAGATTGTGTTATCTGTTATGATTGATACCAAAATTTGAAGCTCTATATAATGTTGCAGTAACGTTATAGTCAAAGTATGGTGATGGGTTTCCACTGTTACGGAAAGTTGCCTACAAGCTCTTGGAAAATCAAGTTTATAAGCCTATTCAGGTTGAGTGTTGATTGTATTCTTAAACCATCGGTTTATTTATGATTTTATTATAGATACTTTTTGGTTTAGTTATCAATTTGTATTCTCAAACCATCTTCATTTCTGAATGGGAGCAAATAATCCAAGTCTACTGACCGGAAAACTATTGAGAATTTGTGCTTTCGTTTTAATCTCTAAATTTGAAGCTTTAAATGATGTTGCAATTACTTTATGGTTGAAATATGGTGGTGGATCTTATCAAAAAAACTATGGTGGTGGATTTCCATTGTTACGGAAAGTTGCATTTAAGCTCTTACATGTTGTTAAATTATCTTTTAATTTCCGTCGGGTCTAATACGTGGATGGTTGCATTCAACCTCTTCCGTTTCGCAAGGCCTCCACCGACTCCTCGCCACTTTTAATTGCTCGATCAGTTGTAAGCACCTTTCAATTTACACTACTTTGTATATTCGATCATATTTATCGGTTCTACACACTGCGGTAAGTATTCGACATTAAGACTTTGGAGATAACCTTTGGAGATATTCAAGAGTTAAAATTATGTAAGATTACTCATGGAAATTAATTAGATTTACTATTTAAACCGTTTATCAAATTAAAGTTAGGACTCGTAGTAAGGTCTTTGCTCGAGCATTCCGAGTTTAAATATTATGGATGTTACATGTGTTTAAGGTTGATCCCAAAGTAGATCATGACTTCTTCAAGTGAACATCTCCGCAACAATCAAGTTATTAACTTCATCAAGCTTAATATTTTCCTTCCTTGATGAGACACTTCATTTGTAACTGTTCCGCTCCAACTTTTGGGAAGAGAGGGAAATAAGATCAAAGTTTTATTTTCTTTGTCAAGATTTATTGACATGTGGCTCAGTCGTGCAACTATCGTATTAAACTTGTTTAGGTGATTGGAAATCATTGCATTCTCTGTCATCCGTAGGTTAGAATGTTAAATAGCCTACATATCAGGCGAACGTTGTTTATTGCATAAGGTTTCTCATACATGATGTATAGGGTTTTCAACATCTTATTCGTCTTTTTTGAATTGACCGTGTGGTTTTCCATGTTTTTGGACAACAACAAACGGATCACGCTTATTGCTTTCTTGTCCTCCAACTTCCTCGATTCGTCATTCATGCTCCCCGGATTTTTCTTCATAATTTGATATATAATATTTACTGTATAGGTAATCCTTAATCTACATCTTCCAAAATGCATAATTTGTCCCCATTGAAACAAGTGATTTTCCAACATCCATCGCGATTGTGGGAACAAAGCTTTGATATCAGTTTTTAAGATAAGGATCAATCAAGAATGAAATAGAACATAAGAACTGATTACCTAACTCGTAACGAATTTATAACTATATCTGAAAACACTACTGATTCAAGTCAATGTTTTGCACAAATAGAGATTAAAATAATTAGTATCGGGTACAAATAGTTCAATATCAATAGTTAAAGATGCATTACATAAGACTCTGTAACCCCAAAAAGATGAGAGGTGAATATAAATTTTTGTCGTTAGAGTTATCCAACTTTCATACCACCAAGACCTGGAGATTTATCACACCCAATATAAAAAATGACATTCTTGATTTCAACATTAGCCGGGGCCTTCGTTAGGTTCATGTTGTGTTCGTTGCTGACTTTATTTTTAATAAACCAGAGTTTTATTCTAAGATAGATTGATCTAGTTGGGTTTTAGTGAATTTTTTCACGAATTATGTTTTGACTTCTAAGAGGATCTCGGTTTCAGAAGAGAGCGTAATACCATATCTAGTTACAAGTTCTTTTAGGTGTTTGCGGTTTCTTCTCCAAGTAGCAATGAGGTGAAAATATTTAGAGTTGGAGTCCATATTTTTCAAGGGTTTATTTTTCACATCTCTGGCTCCAATATATTTTGTGAAAGGAGAGTAAACGATTTTGTTTACTCAGAGATTTCTTTGAACAAATATCTCTTTGGTTCAAGATATAAGGACTATGACCTTGAATTTTCTTGGAGTTTCACTTCAATATCTTTAACTTGCTTAAAGATGTTTTTGAAGTTAGTTTTACTCCATTATTTTACCTTTGTTTCAAGCAATTAGTTTTTTTGTAAGCTAGGTTATACGTTTCATTTCCAATAAAATTGGAGTGCCAAGTTTGTTTTACAATATTCAAGAAAGATTTTCGTTAGTCCAAATCATTTTAAATTTAAATGATTGTGGAGTAAAAATATCTAATGCCGAAATTTTCAGAGAATTTGGTTGTGGTTTGATAGGGTAAAGGCTTGATTTTTTTCTTTTTTAATCTGGGTACCATTGAAAAATTTGGTTGTGGACCAACACACGATCAAGTTTCTCAAGGATGTTATTCGGTCCGTTATGATTTTTTCTCAAGGTTGCAAAAGTTCTTCTTGAAGTTTATCAATCTGTTAAATCTGTTTGTGTTGATTGGGGCACCTCCTTTATTTTTCAGAGTGTTGTTGAATCTCGTTTAGGTCACTAAGGATAATGCATGGAATAGTAGAATCTTTAATGAAATTGGATAGGGAAAGGCATAACTGATTTTTTGGTGGCTTCATGTCAAGGTGCATATGCAAAGATGATGTTCATTCTATGATTTAGGTTGTTACAAATGAATCAATCATTTTTGAATGTAAAAGTAATAGATTTGTTTCTAAATTGGTAGTCTTTTCATAAAAGACATAAGCCACCAACCCTTACGACGTCATTGTAACACCCAAAATCTCACAACTCAAGGAGCTACTGGTTAGAACCTCACAATGGGTCCCGATCATAATTTGACAACAACTTTGCTAGAATCTTACAAAAAGGCACAAATGTAAATAAAACACTTGGAAGAATATAAATTATATTGTATGATGTATAACATGTGACAACCTTACAAGACGGAAGCATTATTATAACATGCATGCAAAAACTTAAGACTCTCCCATCCCCCATCTAAATGAGTATGTGGACTCGGTTGACCATATACTCCGGATCTATCTGCAACTTCCTACACATGCATACCATCTACAAAAGTGGGATAAACCGTTAGCTAACAACCTACATATTAGAAGAAATATAACGACGCATACACACGTCATAGCAGAAATAAAACACACATCATGCTCAAACACAACTCCATTTATTATCTTGTATTACGTTATTTATTACTAGTTCAACTTATGTTGTGGCACGAGGATCTCCCGAGCCTCGCCTCTGTCCCCGTATACCAACAATATTGGATCCGATGCACCTTACCGTGTATCTGTCTGGGCAGAGAGCCTCCTAGTCTCGTGGCAGAGCTGGGCAGTGACGCCACCGTCCGGTTATAATACACTTGGGCCAATTACTACACAAGGTCGTCCTAGTCTGGTTATGGTTATAACAACGAAAACACACACCACCATAATAATTCAACCATTACACACAATGCCACCTAAGTAAGTCCCAAGGACTTACCTGAATCGAGTCACAAATCTCCTTAATGCTAATACTCGATTCCACAAAAGTCAGGTCTCAAATGCCTGGTTAAAAAAACAATGGATCAATACAAATCCTGACGCCTTAGAAGTTTCCAACTTCTAAGTTAACAAGGATTGTTTAAGGAAATTAACTAATCTAGTATCAATAGAGTAAAATGACCATTTTACCTCTAGATCCGAAAAATCCTAAAAATTCTATAAAGACTTAAAAACTTTCACTCAAACCTCGAAGACATAAGAACACACTCTAACCAGAAAGATCAATCAAGTTTGAAAGTTTCCCAACTTTCAAGCTTGAATCCAAAGCTCATTAGGGTCATACTTTGACTTAACTTAAAACGCTCTTAAAAGCCCTATAAATCTCGAGAAAAAAAATACCTATACGCACTAGGATATGTCCACTCTAAACTAGGGCAACAATAATTAAGAAAATAACCAACCACAAATTCTTTACACAAATCCAAAGTTGTCTTGAAGACCTACAATCCAATACTTAGCCAAAATTCCAGCTCTATACCAAACTGTGTTATTACCCTACTTCGGAACATAATAACTCCAAATCCGACCGTTGGATCGTTTCCGAAATGTAATATCTTAAACTACATATATCCTTCTAAAAGGAGAAGCAGTCGAAGTAAAGAATCGAGAGGCTTACTCCACTGCCGCATGGTGTCCAGGTTCTTGGTGGCTGGTTCGTGGCCGCGACAGCGAGGGTCCGGCGTTTACGTGCTGAATGTTGTCACAAATTCGAGAATTGGAGACAAAAATTTTAAGAACAGAAAACTTCTTCACTTCATACTTAAAAACCAAAGCAATTACAATCTTAAATAAGCTACTGAAAAACCATTAACTAACTCCACTAACTAGTTCCACTTACCACGTCTCACACCACCTAGAATTAGGGATAACTATCTGACTAAAAACAAAGATTCAAATAAACCTAAAACAAAAGCAGAAAACTAGCAACAACTTTGACATAATCTTCCTATAATTCAGCAAACTGGATCTGATTTACTTAGCCCAGCCTACGTGGACCATACATGCTTGAATTATATTTTAACACCTCCTCTTAATTCAAGCTCGTGCATGCCAATTTTCTCCAGAAAGAACTGATGCTTGACTTGTGCTAAGGCCTTTGTAAACAGATCTGCACTTTGATCATTAGTACCACAGAATTTCAGAACCAATTTCTCCTCAGATACCAGCTTCCTGATGAAATGATGCTGAACTTCAATATGCTTGGTTCTTGCATGAAATGCTGGATTCTTGGTCATAGCTATGGCTGACTTGTTGTCACACCACAACTCAATTGCACCTTCTTGCTCACAACACATGTCCTTTAGCAATTTTCTCAACCAAACAGCCTGCCTTGCAGCTGATCCAGCTTCAACATACTCAGCTTCAGATGAAGATAGAGCTACTATATCCTGCTTCTTGGAACTCCATGTGATAGCTCCAGACCCCAAGTTAAATACAGATCCAGATGTGCTCTTTCTGTCGTCTAAGCATCCTGCCCAATCACTATCAAAATAGCCAACTAACTTGAAATTCTCAACACTTCATACCAGATTCCAAGCTTAATTGATCCTGCCACATATTTGAGAATTCTTCTCGCTGCTCCTAGATGTTGCTTGGTTGGAGAGTGCATGTATCTTGATACTACACTCACACTATGAGCAATATCAGGTCTTGTATGTGTGAGGTAGTTCAAGCCACCAACTAAGCTTCTAAATGTCTTCTCATCAGCCTTTTCTATGCCATCCTCTCTCTGCAGTTTCTCATTTGTGTTCATAGGAGTTCTCATTGCTTCACACTTCTCCATAGAGAATTTGTTCAACAAATCTTCAGCATACTTCCTTTGACACAGAAATGTTCCATCATTTCCTTGCTTCACTTCTAGACCAAGGAAATATTGAAGCTTTCCCAGGTCTGTCATTTCAAATTGCTCCATCATTGCCACTTTGAACTCATCTAGCATCTCTTGAGAAGAACTGAAGTAGATTATATCATCTACATAAAGACAAACAATTATGAAACCATTCATACCTTGTTTCTTCACATACAAAGTTGGCTCATTTTCACTTCTCTCAAATTCATTTTGAAGGAAAAAAGAGTCAATCTTGGTGTACCAGGCTCGTGGAGCCTGTTTTAGTCCATACAAGGCCTTCTGCAGTTTGTATACTTTGCTTTCTTCACCATTTCTGACAAAGCCGAGTGGTTGCTCAACAAAGACCTCTTCTTGAAGGTCTCAATTCAGGAATGCAGATTTAACATCCAATTGAAACACTACCAGTTTCCATTGAGCAGCCAAGGCCAAAACAACTCTTACTGTTTCAAACCTTGCTACTGGTGAGAAAGTCTCCTCAAAATCAATTCTCTCTTGTTGTGCATATCCCTTAGCCACCAGCCTTGCTTTATACTTCTGAATACTTCCATCAGTGTTGAACTTGGTCCTATACACCCACTTCAATCCAATGACATTCTTGCCTTCAAGAGGATCAACCAAAGCCCAAGTCAGATTCTTCTCAATTGACTTGATCTCTTCTTTCATTGCCTTTTGCCATTCAAGCTCATTCTCAACTTCCTCAAAACAAGTTGGATTTGCAGCTATCAAAGCAAAATCACAATTTTCATACAACTCCTCCATAGATCTGTACCTTCTTGGAGCTGAATCACTTGATGAACTTGGTGAAGATGCATTTGAAGAAGATCGTGAACTCTGGCTTGATGATGAGGGTGTTGAAGGAGAGTTGGGAGACTGATAAACATTCTCTGGCACTTCTGAGCTAACTTCTGAGCTGTCAAAGTTAACTGTCTTCTGTTGAGAGTTGTAACTCTCAATTCTTTCCTCCCAATTCCAGCCTTCATTTTCATCAAATATGACATTTCTACTAACAACAATCTTGCCATTGAGAGGGTTATACAGTCTATATGCTTTAGATTGAGTAGCATAGCCAATAAATACACATTTTACTGACTTATCATCTAGCTTAGACCTCAAATCAGCTAATGCATAAGCTATACAACCAAAGATTCTTAGATGACTTACAAATGGTTTTTTTCCTCGCCAAGCTTCAAATGGAGTCATATTCATGACTGCTTTTGTAGGAGAGACATTCAGAATGTATACTGCTGTTGCAACTGCCTCACACCAGCATTTGTTTGACACTCTTCTAGCTTTAAGCATACTCCTTGCCATTTCAACTACTGTTCTATTTTTTCTCTCAGCTACTCCATTTTGCTCAGGAGTGTATGGAGCTGTCAATTCCCTTCTTATGCCTTGCTCTTCACATAATTTAATAAATTCATTTGACTTAAATTCTCCACCTCTTTCTGTCCTCAATGCTTTCACAATCAATCCTGATTGTTTTTCCACCATAGCCTTAAAGATTTTAAAGCTATCTAGTGCATCAGATTTAGCCTTGAGAAAATACACCCAACTCATCCTACTGTAGTCATCAATTATAAGCAGAAAATACTTACTTCCACCAAGAGAGATTGTCTGCATTGGACCACACAAATCAACATGAAGAAGATGAAGACACTCACTTGCTCTCCAAGCCTTCCCACTTGGAAATGATCCTCTTGATTGCTTTCCATAGAGGCATCCTTCACACAACTCAAGTTCACCCATCTTTGAGAGTCCTTGCACCATATTCTTGGAATGCAAGACTTTCAAACCTTGCATATGCAGATGACCATATCTCAAGTGCCACAATTTAGCATCATCATCCCCTTGACTGTCAAAGCTCTACTGATGTGGCCTGACAAATCCAGAGGAAACATCCTGTTTCTTCCCATCTGAATTCTCACCACATCCTCCTTGGTTTTCTTGTCAGAAATTATGCAGGCATCATTTTCAAATAACACATGAAACCCAGAGTTGAGCAATTGACCCACACTTAGTAGATTATGAGCCAATTTTGGTACATACTGCACATCACATAAGAGCTTAGTGTTACCTTGCTCTGTTGTGATTGCAACTGTGCCTTTGCCTTCCACCTCAAGCTGCTTTCCATCTCCAAGTCTCACCTTGCCCTTTGCAGCTTGATCCAAGTCTCTAAACATAGACTTGGCACTTGACATGTGATTAGAACATCCGCTATCAACATACCACATGCCCCCTTCTGCATCATTGCCTGAGGCAATCTGAGCAAGGAACAACTTCTCTTTTTTCTCTACAAAATTAGATTTCTGATCACCCTTTTGCTCATCCTCTTCTTTCTTCCAACAACTAGCTTCTTTGTGTCCAGGTTTCTTGCAGTAATAACATTTCAGAGGGCCTTTGTAGTTCTGAGAGGCTTGATCTCTTCCCTCATGACTTTGCCCTCTTCCACGTCCTCTTCCTCTTGAGCCTCCTCTACCTCTTCCTCTACCAGAATTTTGCTGAAATCTCTCCTTGGTTGAAAACTCTCCTTTGACTTGGAAAGCTTTCTCCTCTTTCTTGTCATCTCCCTTGCTCATCCTTTCTTCATGAGCCTGCAGAGAGCCTTTTAACTCATCAAATGTGTAGATTTCCATGTCTTTGGACTCCTCAATTGCAGTCACAACATGGTCATATTTTCTGGTAAGGCTTCGAAGAACCTTGCTCACAATTTGGTTGTCCTTGATCTCTTCACCAAGAGCCCTCATCTGTTGGACAGTACTTGACATCCTTGACAGGTACTCTTGAACTGTCTCCTTTTCCTTCATCTGAGAAGTTTCAAATTCTCTTCTCAAGGATTGTAATCTTACTGTGATTACCTTCTTGTCTCCCATGTATTCTTGTCTAAGAATACTCCATGCTTCTTTTACTGTTGAAGCTGCTGCAATACGTGGAAATACCTCATCATCCAATGCCTGCTGAATGATGAAGAGTGCCTTTGCATCTTTCTTCCTCTTCTCCCTTAAGACTTGATTTGGCTCCTCAGCTCCATCATCTTCAAAGCCACTCTCAACACAATTCCAGATTTCTTGTGATCTGAAAAGAGTCTTCATTTTTAAACTCCAAAAATGGTAGTTTACTCCTTTGAAGATAGGTAGATGGTTTAGTGAATATCCATTCCCATTCCCATTGTTGATCTGCATGGTGAATGATTCACTAACAACACTGTGTTTCCCTTGTGTTTTAATCTCTCACACGAAACACTCACCAAACCCAAGATAACTCTCTAGCTCTATACCAAATGTTGTCACAAATTCGAGAATTGGAGACAGAAATTTTAAGAACAGAAAACTTCTTCACTTCATACTTAAAAACCAAAGCAATTACAATCTTAAATAAGCTACTGAAAAACCATTAACAAACTCCACTAACTAGTTCCACTAACCAAGTCTCACACCACCTAGAATTAGGGATAACTATCTGACTAAAAACAAAGATTCAAATAAACCTAAAACAAAAGCTTTGACATAATCTTCCTATAATTCAGCAAACTGGATCTGATTTACTTAGCCCAGCCTACGTGGACCATACATGCTTGAATTATATTTTAACACTGAAGAGGTCCTTGTTTACTGCGCTGTTGCAAAAAATGGAGATCACTGCCCTATCCCGCGTACGAGAGTCAAAGCAAGAGCAGGAGGTCGAGACTTACCGGTGAGTCGCCTGTGACGAGGATCGAAGAAAGGCTCAGTCTTGGATCCGACAGCAACCTCGGAAAACGTGCAGATGCTGGCGAGAGGAGCTCGTCGATATGGGCTGTGTGCGGGATGGTACTTCCGTCGTTGGCAATGCGTGCAGGAGGTTGAAGAAAGCTCTATCTTGGCTCCAGTGACAGACCTCGATGGATGCGTGCAGAAGATCGGGATGGGCTCGTCGCCGACGAAGGTGTGCAAGTGCTGGAAGGCTCACCGATGTCGTCTGCTTGCGGAAACCAGGAGGCTCGTCGATGGCGTCTGCGTGCAAGGCTGAAACTCCCGTCACCGGCATGTCGTGAAGGATGGTGAAAGAGAGAGGTGGATCCGTAGAGTGGGATAGAGGGTGGGTAAAAGCTGGAAGTTGCTCATGTGGAAGGGATTGGCCTAGCCGGCAAGGAAATGAAACAGATGAGCCGCCAGGCCATCCGCAGGAAAGAAATAAGATGGCCCATCAACCAGCTGAATAAAAGAAGATGGGCTGTAAGGCCGGCTCCGATCCGATGGAGATTGGCAACTCGATTCGACCCGCTAATTTGTAGTTCAGGTCGGATTTCCGAAATAATGTTTCTTCTTTCTTTTGGGTTTTATATCGACATGACCGGCCCGGTAGACATGTTTCTAAAAAAACTCGGAAGAAGATCAAACCGGTCCAAGTCCGGTTCACTCGAAAATAATCGGAATACAAATTTACAGATATTACAAGCATGCCAGTAAATCATGTTGTCAAAACTTACGGATCTACAGAGACAATTATTTAGAGGATTTTCTAATTTTGTTTCCGCAAGGTCGATAAGTTTAATATTGTGGATTTTGTAGACCGCATCGAGGTTTGTCCTGAGGTTTGTCCTGAAGTTACTCTGGCATCATTTAAACCGGTTCACTCTGGCATCATTGGTAGCAATTAGCACAAGCAGACCGGACTAATATCAAAATTAAGCATCTTTAGACATGCCTTGCACAAATGGAGAGAATAAACGATCAGGATCAAGTAGGCTTATAAACTGAGTTTTTTTTTTTTTTTTTTTTACAAAGAATAAAGATGCTTTGAGAATACAAATGGAACACTAGGACAAAAGTATTTTTAATACACTCATAATTAAAGTTTGAGAATACAATCAAGACTCCGCCTAAATAGGCCATAGGAGAATTCCTCCGTCCTAAGAGCATTCAGTATCAATATCACGTTACCCGCTCTTTGAAGTTTCGTCACATGTTTTCAAATGGGGCACACAAACAACACATGGATTGACTCAAGAGCTTGTAGGCAACTTTCCGTAACAGTGGAAACTCATCACCGTACTTTGACCATTACGTTACTACAACATTATTTACAGCTTCAAGTTTTGGTATCAATCATAATAGACAACACAAACTACTACAAGATTCGGTTAGTAGACTTACTCGGATGGTTTGCTTCCTATTTGGAAACCGAGATGCGTGAGAATGTGTTGCTGGATTTGATATTATAGGCATTTATTTCAGCAACAACAACTTCTTTCTCATCATCATCAAAAGCGTCATCACAACATAGCGACATTGAAATTAAAGATATGTCATCAACTTCTTTCTAATATCATGAACAAGAAGGCATTGTCTCTTGCAGTTTATTATCCAAAGGGTCCAAATTTTCTCTTGGACAAGCAGTTCTTGCAATGTTATACTGGGATTTGATTGAACTATCCAAAACAATGTGTTTCACTGAATTTGATCAGCCCCAAAAGTTTACAACTTTGAGCCTTATTCCACATTGTTCAAGATTGGGCTTGGGAGAGGTTCATGTTGCCAAAATCGATTCCGAATTTTATAAATGTTGATCCAAACCTTCCAAGACTCGCTAGATGGAGCGATGTGGATCATAGAAGCATGAGAGCCTTTATGAATTATTTAGAGTAGGGATTTGTGTGGTGTCCTTACGGTGCTTTTGAAGGAACTGATCTTCTATCATTTGGTCATTGGATAAAGGACAATGAGATTATAGGGTTTGATTCTTGCATGGAGAAATATTATCCTCCGTGTGTTGTAAAGCAGTTTGGATTGGAACAAGATCCTCCAATTCATCTACAAGCTCGGAAACTGATACGAAGCCGAAACTGTTGAACAAGGTTGACGATTTATCTCCAGGATTCCCTCGGAGGACATTTGAAATCATAGACATGGATGATTCAGATTCTGATGTTGATGACTGCACCATAACGAATTTGAGATCTTCGAAGATTCCGGGTTCAGAAAATCGGATCATAACGACCATTTCCTTCTTCAACTGAATCTCCCACAGTTGCATGGCTTATGAACAAAGCTGAATCTTCTGCAAAAGGAGCTTGCAACTTTCTCGAACCCTTTTTGCTTCATAGCTGTGTAAAACTTCTCGTCGACATTTCTTACAAATCATCCGCCATAGTACCTGAGTTTGCAATTGATGTCAGATACAAGTAGTGTGTTCTGTATAGAGGCTGACTGCACCGTTGATATCAATTCCTTGGTACCGAAACTTGGCGTGATACGGAGGATCATGTCCAACAAATTGTAACGCGACATTCTTAAAACTGTAAGACACGTTTGGAACAAGAGCAGTGCACCCGCTAGGTTATCCAAAAACCCTTCTCCGTCTTATTCAGATGGGCATGTTTCAATCAAGATCAATTCTTCCATCTTGTTTTGGTCGAAAATGAAGAAAACAAAACAAGATGCGAGAGAATTTTACTGTCTTTGGCTTGGTTAAGAGTTTTTTCTATCTTTCCGCGAGAGTAAAGGTACTGTTTACAAGGAAATAATCCACCAATTAGTTCTATGCTTAATCACAACATAGTAAAAATGATAAGATAATTGATTTTAATTACCACGTCTACATGAACTAATTAATTAAAACTAAAATATCATACAAAATAAAAAATAATATAGCATAGTAAAATACAAGAACTTGTAAACTAATTTATATCGGTAATGTATAACAAAAATATTTGAAAAATTATTAAGAATTAAAATATAAGTAAAAATATAAAAAAATAAAACAAGAAAAAGGAAAAAAAATAAAAACAAGAGCAATAGAAAAACAAAATACAAAATACTAGAACAATTAATTAAAAAAAAGGAAAAAAACAAAGAAGAGATAAGAGAACCTACTTTATTTGGTAGATTGATAATTCGATACACGATCTCAAAATTGAATGTTATGGTAACTTCCATCTTAATCAACTTATTGTGATCTTATATGCATAACAGCAACGTACTCTTTCTTGCCTTTTTATAAAGAAAATCTTTGTGTACTATCATTTTGTGTTCCAATGTGGAAAACAACCAAGATGCATAAATTGATGTTAGCTTTCATAAAACTCCTCTTTAATTTGATCATAGTAATGTACACCACTTTCATATATACTAGTTGCATACTAGTATGGTTTTCATTTTGAAGTACTCAATGTTGGATTTGTGATCTTCTAACTTCACTCATACTAGTTTGCATACAAGAGTGTGCTAACTCTATCTAACCAGTTTTAGGATTGAACCCGAGACTGATAACTCCCGATTGTCATAATGACATAATTGTCATAAACTCTTGTTACTATGACGGTAGAAATGGTGAAGTTGTTACCTACACCTAATATAAGGCGGTTCACACATATCACAAAATAAGTATGATCAATATTTCACAATAAATACTTATCTCTACTTGTATAAACTACAACTAAAATAATTCTTTTATCAACTATGGAAAAGAAGAGAAGTCAGAAGCGTCAGTATACTCACTCAACTCAGTTAAAATCTTAACATTTAACAAAGTCAATTTCCCTAGAAGAAGGGAAGAATAGGATCGAAGATGAAAGTGAAAGAGAGAAGTCAGATATTAGAAGAGGTTGCTCTCGTTGGCTGTCGTACACTCATTCGTAGAATCGAAGAAGAAAAAGGCTTGAAGAAGAATGAAATTAGGAAATTCTTACCTTGACCAACGAAAGAATAATAAAATTAGGAAATTCTTACCGCTATCAACTAAGTTAAGCAGGAAACTCACGAGATCTATATACTACACAATCAAATTGGCAATTGAAATACTTTCCCAAGATGCTGAGATTAAATCTATTGATAAGGTTGTTCAATGTTGTTTGGAAAATCTAAATTCAAGAGAGACACAAACTATTTTTTGGCAACTTTTAAAAGGTTGTTGTTTGACTAATGCTAACATGATTCGACGACATATCATTAGTGATGCTTCTTGCAAGGCTTGCATAAGAGCAATTGAATTGACGGTTCACGCCCTTCGGGATAACCCAACAGTGAGGATGGTTGACTTGCTTTGGACACAGAGAGAAGATACAATAATTTCTTCACCCATCACTTGAAATTCTAGATTAGAGATAATATCTTGTCTCCAAATCGTTTAATTATGACATTATGTAGTGTGATATTTTTATAAAGGGTATATGGTGAACTTGAAAGTTGAGAATTGAGGTGGTGTTTAGTAATATGGATTGAATGAGATGAGAGACAAATTTGTACTTGATAGAGCCTGAAAGTAAATAAATTCTTGGAGGAATAGGGATCATCCTTCTATGATCCACATCGCTCCATCTAGCGATTCTCGGAAGGTTTGGATCAGCATTTATAAAATTCGGAATTGATTTCGGCAACATGAACCTCTCCCAATTCCAAACCTGAACAATATATGTTGAATAAGCAACCAAAGCCGTAAATTTTTTAGGGCTGATCAAGTTCAGTGGAACACAATGTTTTGGATAGTTTAGTTAAATCCCTCTATAACATTGCAAGAACTGCTTGTCCAAGAGCAATTTGGACCTCTTTGAATAATAAAATTGCAAGAGAAAATGCCTTCTTGTTCATGATGTTACATTGACATGCCAATGAAGAAAAGACATATCTTGATAGCCTTACTGCAATGAAAGTTGCATGCTCTAACTCATTGTCTTTGAAATCTCGGAATCTCGCCATCCAATCGCAGTGGTATGCATTGCGCAGTTGAGTCCTTGGTATTTGCAGCGTTGATTCCTCTAACTGATTCTTCATGAACATTGCCTCGAGATCATTGTTTATAGGTGAGATTCCTAAAGTTAGAAATCCACCTAAGACTAATATCTCCTCTAGAGTTATTGTTGCTTCGCCCCATCCGAAAACAAAGGTGTTGGTTTGTGAATTCCATCTTGAAACCATCTCCAACACCAAGTTGTCATCTCTTTTGATGTGTACATCGTATTCTTTATCGCTTCGTAGATGCCTAAACAACAACGGAAGATAATAGGTCATAATACATCAAAGTTTTATAATAATTGTAATGCGAGATTCTCAACACTATAAGACACGTTTGGAACAAGACCATTCAATGCACTCGCTAAGTTATTTCAAAACCCTTCTCCGTCTTGTCTAGACGTGCATGCTTTAATCAAGATCAATTTTCCATCTTCTTTTGGTTAGGAAATGAAGAAAACGAAACAAGATGTGAGAGAAATTTCACCGTCTTAGGCTCCGCAAGAGGGTTTCCGGGAGAGTGGCGGCAACCTCCATCATATAGACACCGGCTCATGGGATGGCGACTGGAGAATAATAATACTGTTTACCAAAAAAAAATAATCAATCATTTTGTTCTATACTTAATCACAACATAGTAAAAATGATAAAATAATTGATTTTAATTGCCACGGCACACTGTCCGAGATAGATAGATATTACCAAGTAAGAACCCGAGGGTAAGATTCCATAACGATACACCTAAGTTAGGAGCCCCCGATTTTGTAGCCTCGTTTTTTGAAAGGAGGCTGTACGTTAGGTAATTGAGTACCCGACCTTAGAATTATCTTGTTGACATAAACTGACTCCTCTAGATCATCAGCAAAACAAAGGTGAGTCAAATCCAGCTTAGAACATCTCGGGTGATGAGAGAACCTTCCATTATTAGAAGCTTTGGCAAGGATCACGTACGGTTTTTAGGGGGATCTGGTCGAAAGACCTAAGGAAAGGAAGAAAGGAGAGAAAGCAGCTTTTGGCTTCAGCGTTCCTGCTTCTCTGCTTTTTCTAGGTCCTTTCCTCACTGGGCCAACAACTTCAGATACAAAACATGATTCTTCCAAGACGTGCGAGGCGCCCACCAAGGGGAAAGACTTCAACATAAAAGTAAATTTCCGTTTTTCCTGTTCCCGCGGCAGACGTATGCTCTTATTTACTCCACTTGAAGAGAGTCCCTAGCATACTAGACTTGGATAAAGGGAATGCTACCTATTTTTTTATGGGAAAGTGGGTCGTATGATTTACAAAAAAGAAAAGATCTCTCCTCAGAAGACGATTACGCGCATCTAGGAATTAATAGCAAGCACAGAAGCAGGTTTGTCCATCTAAAGGGACGGGCATCCGACCTAATTCGGAAGCTTTTTTTTTTGCTTTTTTGAAAGGGCAAAAAGCTCCCCAATAAAGAAGGAAATCGAGTTAGGCTAAGCACCCTGGAATTGAGTGATACCGTGGGCAAGGTAAGGAAAGTAGGGGCCTTCTAAGCGGTTCAAATAAAACAACTTAGAGGCCGTGACCTAGTAAGAACTTACTCGGGGGCGAACACCCCTTTTCTTTATGCCCGTCGCCTGTGTTGAACGGGATAGTTTACAAATGGAGCCTTTGAGTAGGAACCACGTGTTGACACCCTTGTTGGGGGATGAAGTCTTAGTTAGCGAAGATGTCATCCCTACGACATCGAGGGGTTTAGTCGGATCAAAGAACGAGCGTATGATCTTTTCCAAACCCCCGCCCCACTACGGTAGCTTCAACGGATTAATTAAAACTATAATATCATACAAAATAAAAAAATAATATTCCATAGTAAAATACAAGAACCCATAAACTAATTTATATCTATAATGTATAAAAAATATTTGAAAACTATTTAAGAATTAAAATATAAGAAAAATGAAAAATGAAACAAGAAAAAGGAAAGAAAAAAATAAAATAAAACAAAAACAAGAGCAACAAAAAAACAAAAAACTAAAACAATTAAAAAAAGTAAAACAAACAAAGAAGAGGCAAGAGAACTTACTTTATTTGGTAGATTGATAATTCGATACCGGATCTCAATGTTGAATGTTATGGTAATTTCCATTTCGATGGACTCATTGTGATCTTATATGCATAATAACAATGTACTCTTTCTTGCCTTTTTATAAGGAAAATCTTTGTGTACTATCAGTTTGCGTGCCGATGTGGGAAACAACCAAGATGCATAAACTGATGTTAGATTTCATGAAACTCCCTTTTAATTTGATCATAGTAATGTACACCACTTTCAACTATACTAATTGCATACTAGTATGATTTGCATTTTGAAGTATTCAATGTTGGATTTGTGGTCTTCTAAGTTCATTCATACTATCTGCATACAAGTTTCAACCGAAAAAAAAAACTATCGGCATACAAGAGCCTGCTAATTCTATCTAACCAATTTTAGGATTGAACCCGAGACTGATCAAGTCCCGATGGTTATAACTGTCATAAACTCTTTAGGTTTTATGTTGTTCTAACTTTTCTATGAGAGTGTAATCAATTGTTTATCTCCTAAATTCTAATTTGATACAAGTTTGTTTATTATCTAAATTTTTTATAAGATGCATATATGTCTTACATTGACACAATTACTATATACTGTGAGGTGATGATACTAGCAATATCATACAATTCCTTCACTATTGTTGATTGATTTTATAGGTTAATTGCATGTTTGTTTGTCAACCGAAACATCATTGTTGTAATCTATATCCTTATATTCCTATTCATATGTTAGGCCCAATTTACATTCATTACCTTGGTTACTAGTTATGAAACAAAAAAAAAAAGACTTATGCATGTGAACATTATGCCCTTTTGTTAGGTATTGATAGTAGCACTACTTTAGGAAAAGAAAGTTTTAAAGAACTCTAGGAAAGTTTGAGTAACTAAGGAGTGAACATGGTGGTTTAGTGTTGAGTATTATATCCATAAGAGATCTTCATGTATGTATGTATTCTTGGATGATATGAAGTGTTTGGGTATGCTATGAGATTTGATGCGAGCTTAGTCGGATTTTTCTTGTTTTGGAATCTTGTATGGACTTATATGTGTATATTAATATTAAATAGCTTTTAAATTATTATATCCTTAAGAGATCTTCTACATAAACCTTTAAATGTTTTTGAAATGTCATTTCCCACAACTGGTCACTATTTTAGATAAAATCCAGCAGTCATACCACCAAGAGTCGGAGATTTTTCACACCTAATATCGAAAAATGGCATTCTTGATTTCAACATTAGTCAGGGCCTTTGTTAGGTTCATGTTGTCTTCGTTGCTGACTTTATTTTTAATAAGCTGAAGTTTCTCTTCTAAGAGAGATTGATTTGGTTGGATTTTAGTGAATTTTCTCCCGAATTCTATTTTGACTTCTAAAAGGATCTCGGTTTCAAAAGACAGTGTAATACCATTTCTAGTTACAAGTCCTTTTAGGTGTTTGCGATTTCTTCTCCAAGTAGCAATGAGGTGCAGATATTTAGAGTTGGAGTCCATTTTTTTCAAGTATTTATTTTTAGATCTCTGCCTCCAATATATTTTGTGAAAGGAGGGTAAATGGTTTTGTTAACTCAGGAGATTCCTTTGAATAAATATATCTTTGGTTCAAGATATAAGGACTCGGACCTTGGTTTTTTTCTGAAGTTTCACTTCAATATCTGTAAGTTGCCTGATCAGGGTGGGGAAGTATGACAAGGTATCAATTCGTTCATATTTATGCTGATTTGTGAGCAATGGCTTATTCATCCAAATCTCGTCTCAGATTTACTCTGAATTTACTACAACCATGATCGTACATGGCTTTCACTCAGGGCAAGTTTGTTTATGTATGAAAAGTTTAAGGTTTTAGGTATGTTTAGTTTGTAGCTATAAATGTTTTTTTGTTTAGAGTGTTTCTGCTAGCTATCGTTGATAACCTCTAGTTTAAGCATTTTGACGCATTGTTAAGTAGAAATATAGTAAACAATCAAACTCTTCCGGTTCCTGGTGTTTACGAAGAGATGATATTGGCGGTATGCTCTCCAGACATAAAATCTGGATCAATGCTGAGATTGGCTCTGTGGTACATGAAGTGGATAGTCAAATTGGCTTGCTCTCAATCGAAGATTGCTAGATGCCATTGCTGGTGGAATTTACCCATTTAACTGATTTATTTGCTGAAAGAAACATATCAACTGCTATGTAGGTGATACTCTATATTAACTTCTAATCTGAAAAGTCAAAGTTCTTAGCAATGTGTGTTTTCATGTTGATAGTTATATGGACAGTTCTGGACTTATTTGAGGTATTCTACTCAGAAGTTTTATATCAACACGGTGAATCCTCCATTTTTATCGCAGGGTAAGCTATATCTACTGACTGGCGTAATTTGTGTATATATGGTTTAAGTTCAAGATATTTTGTTTTTGTAAATTTTGGTTAGGTGAAAGTCATTTGACAGTGATTCTGGCTACAATTCTACCTGGTCTTGCTTTTCTAATTCTTGTTGTGGGAGCTTGTTTTGGTGGGAAGTGTGAACACAAGAAGAAAGTAACTCGTATATTACAACAACAAATGCACAAGAGTATATATACTCATAGTGATTCTGTTAGGGTTGTTACAACTTCCTTTATTTACACATATATATATCCCATATATTCAATGTATCTACACATATACTCTATACGAAGAGACTTGTTGACAAGTATAGAGGTAAGGAAGTGTGTTATTACCTTCATAAGGATTGAAAAATGTCAAGAGACAAGTATAGTGGAAGTTTCAAAATTGTCAATTTCCAAAGTTTTCTTCAGTGTTAGCTTAATTTGTATTTCAATCCCATATTTCACATTAGTTATTGTTTAATCTTAGATTACGGTAGTAACCCCTTTGTCAACCTAGGTTTTGGATGTTTGATATGCTTCCAAAACAACTATCCTACTACACATGCTGCTAAATAAAGTTTTCCTTGTGAAACATGTGATAGTCTTTGTCTTAATTGGATCTGGTAGACATTTTTTCAAATACTAATCTATTATAGTGTCCAGATCCTTGCAAGGTAATTATTTAAGTGGGCAAATTCCTTTTGAGCTGGGAAACCTTACTGCACTACAACATCTGTAAGTTCACAGCTTGTTCTGCTCTGATCTATGTTCATGTGTATCCGCTTTTCTCCAGATTTGTAGTTATCCTGTTTGGTAGCTGTACAGGTTTGATTATTTCTTGAGTTCTATGGACCTGATCACTTAGTATGTCTCTGGAAACAATCAATAACATAATATAAAAACGATTTTTTGTTATCGACCAAGCAGTTTGCCACTCACATTTAGCTTCTTGAATGGTGCTGCCTGTTATCAGCAAGCAATTGAATGCCAATTCACTAGTGTCAGGAAATAGTGTATTGGACCTGTTATTTATACTAATTATAGATTGACATTCTTGGATCATTCTGATAGGATGGAATATATTGCAAAATGTGCTAACCTAATCAACATTGATTGGATTTTTAATATTATAGTGACTTGTTAAATAGCGTACATGTTAGATCACACACAAGCAATTCAGCGTTTTGGCTGTCTCCAATTTGCATTTTGAGTAATCATAAGTTTTGATCTTTGTTTTTCCGATGGATATTGAGGTTTCAATCTTTGGCGGTGATCTCTCAAGCAACTCGCTTAGTGGATCTATTCCTTCAACATTGGGTCAGTTAAACAAGCTTATTACATATATTGTAAGTATTTGAAGATTCAAATTAGAGTCATTTATAATACTATCAGAAGTCTAATTAATTGTTTCAAATTTTTTTCTATCTACAAAAAAAACGATTATTGAACAATTTAATTGTACAGTTATGCTGATTCTGTTTCTATGGAACAATTTAATGAAACAAGGACGTCTAATCCCAAGACAAGAAAGCGAGTATTGCGTTGGAAGATCATTAAGGTTAGATTTTAATTGATTTTGTCTTGTCAAAATGAGTTTGTAAATAAAATATTTATATATTGAACTATAAATCTTCTTTAATATTTTATGCCCCTAAACTACCAAAAGATGGCAAAAGTGGTTACTACATATGTCGTTACATGCGGGAAATTATTGAAAACAATGTGCATGAAATTCCGCATGGTATGTATGTGCACTTAATACAATTTAAAATATCAAAATGTAAAATTGTTGTTATATATTATTGCTTACTTTCGTTGTTTAATCTTTAATTGTTTAGTACTTTAAAGGCTCACCGAAATCGTTTGACAAAGACCATCTTCATGAACTGCACAAGGAGTGGCTCGATTTTGTTGAGCCTTTCATTCAAGAATGCATCGACATTGACTGACTTGTCTAGCTTAGTTTTCCATGTAGAGACTATCGGTAAAAAAATGTTTGTTATCTTTTGTTAAGATATATAAGCTACTTTTGGAACGAATAACGATAAACTTGGTTTATTTTTTGATGTGACTTTTGGATTATATATTTGGAATATTTATTACATGATAATTTTGCTTAAGTATTTTAGCTTAATATTGATTATTTTTTGATGAATAATTTCGGTTAAGTACAATACGTACTGTGTAATTTAAGCAGGTGCTATTACAAATAATAAATTACGGTAAAAAATTACCATGATTTTATGTAGAAACTGGAAAAGATTTTTAAATTCTAAAAACCGGTAGAAAAATGCCCCGGTTATTATAAAAAAATTGGTAGAAAATTACCCCGGGGAAGATTTTCTTCAAAGTCTCTTGGAATATCATTAACCAAGACTTCACCGCTGCCATCATGGATTTCTTCTCAACTGGGAAATTGCTTAAGCAGATCAACCATGCGTCGATGTCTCTTATTTCCACGACTGACAACCCCTCTTCACCTTCACACTAACGACATATCTCCTGCTGTAACACAACTTACAAAACCATTGCAAAGGTTCTCTCAGCTCATATTAACTCTATCTTGCCTCTCATCATTGGCCCATATCAGAGTGCCTCTGTTAGCAACAGATCCATCAAGCACAACGTGCTAATTTGTCAAGAACTCCTTCACAAGTATAAACATATCTCTCCTAGGGTTGCAATGAAAATTGACATTACAAAGGCTTTCGATACCATTGACTATGGCTTCATCCTACAATGTCTCAATAACATAGGCTTCCTTGAGCATTTCATCCTTTTGATTAAGGAGTGCATTACTACAACTACTTACTCAATCATCATCAATGAGTCTCTTAATGATCACTTCAAAGGTACTAGGGGCTTGAGGTAAGGCTGCCCTCTCTCTCCTCCCCTCTTCACCATCGCCATGAAATTTCTTTTTTGTATGATTCACCAAAACACCTCCAATCCGGACTTCAACCTCCACCCCAAGTGTGATTCACCCCGTATTGTTGTTGACCTGATGCTCTTCAACCTTACCAAGTCATCTATTTTTATGGGTGGCATGTCCACTGTCGCTTAGAACCAAGTCACTCAGTCTATTGGTATTGCCTATGGCTCACTCCCTTTCCATTACCTTGGGGTCCTGTCAGAATCAAGCGTCTTGCTCTCTCGGACTACCTCTCTCTCATACACAAGACCACCAAGAAGATTCAATCATGGAGTGCTAAATTGCTTTCTATGCTGGATGTGTGCAGCTCATATCCTCAATTCTTTTTATCCCTCAACCAATATTGGTTCACCATGTTTCTTTTCCCTACTTCAATCCTGGCCAAGATCCAGTCCTTGCTTAGATCCTTCTTATGGTCCGGCAAGGATAACAACAAACATGCCCTTGTTGCATGGAACACTGTGTGCACCCCCTAGAACGATGGTGGTATGGGCTTTCCCAATCTTAGTGCCAGGAACAAAGTATCTCTTACCCGCCTCATCTTCAACATTGATCGAAAAGAGGATAACCTGTGGTGTTCATGGATTGCTCGCTATGTACTAAAGTGAGAAACCATCAACCCAATCTTCACCATAGCTCCTTCTGGAAGAGTTTGAACAAAGTTAGGGATGAGATCCCCCCAAGAAAGCCTATGCTATCTATCTTCAGAACGGCAACTCTCCCTCCCCCATTTCCTGCTTGTAGCATCATCTGGTGCAATTTCAACATACCCAAATGTAGTTTTATTACCTGGATTGCCAACCTTCGTCGTCTTCCCACTCTCGTTAAGCTTCGGCGGTGGAACATCATTGATGATGACACTTGTAAGCTGTGTACGTGCATGCATGAAGACGATGACCATCTCTGGACTTCTTGTAGCTATGCCTCGCTAGTTCTTGATATTATGTTCCGATGGACTAAAGTCCCCTACCCTACTCCTTATATCCATAACATCTGGCATTGGCTCAGTACCCGTTCTAACCGTAAGCGTAATTTGATGGATAGTGTTCGTATTTCCTCGACTACTGCTTTCATTTACTTCACTTGGAAAGCCAGGAACAATCTTGTGTATAACAACATCTTCACTAGTGTAACGCCCCAATTTTTAGGCGCGTTTACGATTTTTATCTTTCCGGCTTTTATCAATATTTTAATAGCGTAAGTATTTTTACGAGTATTTTCTTTTATATATATATTTTTGATCCACCTATATTTTCCGTATAATTATTTTCGAAAAGTTCGGAGAAGTTTTCTGATTCGGAATTCCCATTCCGATTATTTTCAATCGGGTTATTTTACGATATTTTATTTCTATTTCTCCTTTTCTTTTCCACATGCAAGGATGGCGTGTTCTTTGGCATGCTAGCTTGGCCGCCCTAGGCTGCTACTGTTCGCCAATCCCTTTTCCCCGCCCAATCTATCTAGGCTGACTCTTGGAGCACCCATGCTCCTTGTTACTCTCCATCTCTCCATTTTCCATCAATCACAGCATCTTGACTTACCTACCATCTTCCTTCTGTTACATGATAGTGGCAACACCCCTTCACCGCCATCCCCCTGAGCAATGCATCTCTCCATCTCCTCACCTGTGTTGTGTTATGTCTTCCCTACCATTCTCTTCTCCCGACCTATTTTCTGCTCCACCTAGGTATGCGGTCGCCGGAGTAACGCAACCCACGCCGTCGGAGAAGAGCCTTGCTGCGCGCCTCCACTCGGTCTCCTTTGCCAACCGGAGATCCACCAGGAAGCCTAGCCGCCGCCCTGTTTTGTTGTTGCTCTGACGCCCTCTCGAACCCGGAGAAACACCTGTGCAGCCCTATCTCTCTCGTCCACACCAGGATCAACCACCGCAGCCCCTCTCTCCCTCACATCAAACCTCTGCCTCCGAACACCTCTGTACCGTTCGAAATCGAACACCCCTGTAGCGCTCAACACCGGAATTAGGAACGGAGGCCACCGTCGGCATCGCCAACCTCGCGTCACCATCGCCTCGCCCTGCCGGAGCTGCCTCGTCATCACTTCATTGCTGCTTCTTTTGTGTTTATTTGCCGGGAGCTGTTGTAGCCGAAGGACCGGCCGCCGGAGGAACCTGGACCTTCGCACCTGCCACCGTCGAAGCCGCTGGAGCGCCCTCTTTCGCTCTGCTCCACCGTCGTCCCGTCCTGCCAGATCCCTACTCACGCCGCCGCCGCCTCCACCTTCATTGCTGCGTGCCTTCATCATCTGTAAATGAAGAATCCCTTTTTAGGGTTTTATCAATCGGGCCCCTCTTTTTTAAAAGTATTTACGAAATGCACCCATAACTTGCTTTTACAGTTTATGGCCCACAGTTTGGGTTTTTGCAAATATGCCCTTCCAGATTTATTTCAGATTTGGCCCATCTTTATTATTGCAGATTTGTACCCAGGTTTTGAAATGTAGCAATTATACCCTCCTGCATATAATTTCGGATTATGGCCAAAGGATTTAATTGCGGATTTATGACGCATGTTGTGACGTTGAGTATTTTGCCTCGGAAAATATTTTAGCGGGATTTTTAACCTCGGTTTTTTTTAACAAGTTCCTTAGAGTTATATGTTATATATATATATATATATATATATATATATTTCGATCAAATTTAGCGTACGAGCTAAATTTGTTTAGTTTTGGTGCTAGGTTCGGGAACGACCCCGTAAAGGCCGAACGAGTCCAAGTCGACATCCGTTGAACGACTTATGTCTTTTGACGTCGTGTGAGTATTCTTTTCCCTCAATCTAGTTATATTAAGTTTTAGTATCATGTTAGGATGGATCTAGCATAACTTAGAGTTAATGCCAAGTAGTGGCTTTGAACCTTAGGTGAGTTTCGAGGATTCGATATTGTTTGATGGATTGATGTTGATTCTAAGGTTGAGGTGTTGGTTATCTTGGGAGGTTGTTATAAGACGTTAAGTGTTTGGTTGATCTTGTGAGCTTATGAGGATTGAGATTATTGTTATATGTTTGTTGAGATTATGGTGACTAGGACGAGAGTATCCTAGCATGTGTTGTGATGCTTATGACTTTGTGAGATCGTGAGGATTAGGAGGTTGTTATCCTATCATGGTTATAATTTATGATCTTGCGAGATCATTAGGACTAGAAGTCTTAGGACTTCTAGCATGTGAGAGAGATGTTGATCGTGTGCCTTTTGACAGGCATTGAGTGTCTTCCTGCGGGAAGCTGAGAGCGGGATATAGCGGGATTATCTTTGGGACGAGGTAAGTCTCCGGACTTACTTAGCTCGTATTCTATGTATTAGATTCGATGCGTGTTTGGTGGTGTGTGTTTTATCGCTTTCATTATAACTTATAAAACCGGAATTAGGATTACCGACCTTTATATATTATTTGGCCCAAGTGTATGATAACGGGCGGTGACAACTTGTCTAGCTCTTGCGTAGAGTTAGGAGGTTCTTGGCGACTAGCCCGTGTGGTTAGACGGTCGGAGGCATCCACCGTTCCATGCGGTAAGTGGGGACCGAGGCGAGTTTCGGGAGATTCTCGTGTCACAAAAGAAGTTGAATTAGAACGGGATACGACTTAATTATAAAGATAATAAACCGGACTTGTGTGATTTGGTGTACATTGTGTGTTATGTTGATTTACTTGTGTTTGTGTCTTTCACCTTGATTCTAATGCTTCGAATATTAGCTAACGGTTCTATACCGATTGTTGTAGATTGCCTTGCAGGTTAGGATTGCGGCCGAGAGAACCGGAAGAGTGGGCAGCCGGGGTTCCGTACATTTTAGGAGTTGGTTTTGGTTGGAGTCGGGTTGTGTTTTATTCTGCGTTTATTATGTTGGTATGCCGCGTGTATGGCGTTTTGGTCTTTGGTGTTGTTTACCGGCTGAAGTCTTTTGTTGTTTTCCTTCGGGTTTCTTAACATTTGCATTAAAAGGAATTTCGGTTTTGCCTTTATTTGTGCCATGTTGAAAGATCCGGTGAAATTGTTGTCAAGCTAAGGGTCGGGACCCATTGTGAGGTCCCAACCCGTAGCGCCCCGAGTCCCGCGGATTCGGGGTGTTACAAAAGTGGTATCAGAGCCCTAGGTTGACAACAATGGCACTCGCAATCTTCTAAAGGCCGAATGAGGAATAAACAGAACCCACACGGGTTCTGACTTTTCGTTTTCAAAATCACATGCATGAGTCGGGGTAGAATGTACGGACCACCACTTCTTCTGCGGATCTCGGCAGCTTAGTTTATTGGATTTGTATATATATGTAGATATGTAGGTATGTATAATATATGTGGATTGTAGTTGCATGATGACTTGATTTATATGTATAGTGAATGTATGTGGACTATAATACATGTTTGGACCTTGTATTGTTGTATTGGATTTCTGGATGTGATATATTAGTTTTTATGTGGACATAGGACATATATATGCTTATATACGGGCTCTTAGATATATATATAATAATATATAGTATGGGACCTTATAGTTAGGACGACGGAAAGATATCATCACCTTTAAGACGACGTTGTTAGCTTAGGATAACCTTCATACGTGGAGGAGTATGCTCAAGTATCAAGTTGAGCGTTTCGTGTTGACGAACACCATGGTGTTTCTCGGATTCGTATAAAAGGACATCGAAGAGGAGTAGAGATGATGTAAACAAAGGACAACCAAGTAAAAGAAAACTCGAGACGACTTAAGGGGGATCAAGATAGGAGCAATACAAGAAAAAGGGAGCAACATTAAAGTGTAGAAGTTGTTCTAAAGAGGCCATGATCGAACGACGACGAGACCAAGGGAGAGAACAAACTTAAGTTTTTCGAGAAGAAGCGTGGACAACTAAAGATGTAAATCGAGGAGGAGATGAGTACGTTCTAGCAAGGTTAAGGTGGTGTTCCATTAAGATGCAAAACTTTGCTTAGACGTTTGTAAGCATTGGTGGGTAGGGGAGAAAAGTGCACGAAACATGTGAGAAGGATTTAAATACCGTAAATTAAACTTGCTAGGTACCAAGAAGTGAAGAGTCAAAAATACGAGGGTTACGAGGAGGACCACATGGTGAAAGTTCACATAGTAGAATTACCTGGCAGAGTCAATCATTTTCCGTCATTGAGATGAAACTGAGCAACGCTAAGAAGGAGGAAGGGGGTGTGGATGATGATCTTCAGAAGATGAAAGATAAAACAAGGAGGTTTGATTGAAGGACTCAAGTTACCAACCAAGAGAAGAGAGAGTAGTTACTAACCATAGAGATGTGAGGAAGATGCACTTACAAGATATTATGAAGAATGGTTAAGCCTATGAACGGGAGTTATGCGACACAACAAGGCCAAGAAGTATGGTTACCTTATAAGGAAAAGAAGCGTAGAATGAAGAAGGGACTCACGGATTTCAAGGTAGACTACCCCGAGGAGGGTAACCTTCATGAGAATGGTAACATGAGAAGCGTAGTATAATAATAAGTCGTTGACTTCGGAGAAGGTCGGATGCAAGTTAATTGGTGACAACTGAGAACGCATAGGTGCGAGTTGTCTATTGATGAGTGTAGAAGGGGATGAGTAAACAAGATTATGGGCATTTAGAGGATTGACAAAAAGAGCGTAAAGTATTCGCGGTGGATCAATGTCTATGGTAAGGAAGGACATCAACGGAAGGGCATTGTCTTAAATCATATAATGTTGAATGAGTTCAAACAAGTAGTTGTTACAGACCTCCTAGGGGGGAGGATGAAGATGACCCTTTGCGACCTTCGTAGGTCATGAGAACGACATATGGGAGAACGACCCGGAGTAGAAGTTTTAAGGTTTGACAATGGTAAAGGGAACTAGTGGATTAAGAGGAAGGTGAGATTTTCATTGTTTGTGGTGCGTAGACGGGAGTATAATAAGAGAATGCATATTACGTTTGTTCTAATGAAATGAATAGTATGTTTTCGCAAGCAAAAGTTAAGTCAAATGATTCGGACACACACGAAAGATCCAAGGGGGCTATGGCGTGAAAGGGGGGACCTAGATTAGGGCATAGTTGCAAGCTTAGAGTTATGATGTTAGTGTTGGGTGGAGTTATGAGCTAGTCACTTTAGTGATGCTGGTAGGGGGATATTAGCCTAGCGTTCTTCACAAGGCATACCGGTACGGTTGTGAAGTTGTTTTTGGAATACCTAGAGATGTATAAGGTGACCAACAAGAGTAGGAGAAGATTGAAGTTTTGAAGTTTGTTGTCGATATGAGGTGTACCCGAAGTACATGAAAGATTAAGGTTAGAGCCTTTACGGTCGGTTTGACGTTACATAAGAAAATGAGGTATAAATTTCTACGCCTACTTGAAGAAAGGATGTCTATGACGAAAGCTTATGTACAATACGTAGAGCTCCTCCCATATGTTAGGATGTTATGGAAAGTGAAGAAGATAAGGTTAATTGTTTTGAAGCACGGTTAAGTTCTGCAATTTGGACCCTTATGGCTGCACATAAGAGAGAAATCTTAGAAGAATTTTACAATCATGTCATCAAAGAGGAAGAATGTGATTAAGTTAAAGGAATACTTAAATAAGGCTACAAGAGTCAGAAGACTCAAGCAAGTCTCTCGAGTTCAAGAGATGAAGGATCTCTGAAAGAGGACTGTAAACATTGTTGCTAAAAATGGAACAATACACATGTTTGAAGGACATCACCCCAACAGATTGGAGTAGATCATTAGTATCATGACCACTTGTCAAGTGTTAAGACAAGGTTGTGTCGGTTACCGCGTTATGTGACGAAAGAGGAAAAGACAAAAACCGAGATATCACGGATTCCAATAGGTCAGAATGTGGATTTCCCACTAAGTCGAGCTTGATCCAATTCCGATATCTAAGGCGCCGTATGAAATGACACTTGTGAAGAGACATGAGTTGTGGAAGCAAGTGAAGGAGCCATTGCAAGAACTTATTGATAAGAGTTCATTGGAATTAGTGAAATGCTATGGTGAACTCCCAATGCTATATTAAACTCTTGATTTAAAGTTCTTATGGAGAACTCCAGTTTGTGAAAAGAGAGACGGTTATCTTCGTTGTAGATCGATTGCAGTGAGCCGAGAACATAACAAATGAAGAACAAGTATCCCTTACCACGTATAGATGATCTACTCGACCGGTTGCTAAGGTCGATAGTCTCTTCTAAGAATGAATTAAGGATTGTTTGTCACAAACTAAGAAGTCGAGATTGGGATATTGCAAATACGACATTCTGGACGAACCATAGTCATGATAAGTTGTGGTAATTCCATAGAGGCTTACTAATGCCGGATAATATATTTTGGTCTACTCTCGAAGAAGAGAGATGTTGTACGACAAGTTTTCTCGGGATAAGAACCCTGAAGCTTGTGAGGAAAGTTACAAATTTTCTTAGATGTGCTGGTCATTACCGGAGTTGTGGAGAGATTCTCCAAAGTAACACTATTTAGGGCTAACCTACTCCAGATCACAATGAAGTATTGAGTAAGATGAAAATTGACGATGGAGTTGTTGAGAGTTAAGAGGAGATTCATTGGGGCAACTGCTTTGAATTTGTCTCGAGGTATGATGGTTTGAAGTGTACAAGTGATTCTCGAAGACAAGGTCTTGATTGAGTATTGAAGAATGATATAAAAGGAATAACATATGTGTCTCATTAGTAGAAGCGGGTGAAGTAAGTACTCCCTTCATTACCTGGAACTTGGAACAAGAATGGAGGGAACGTAGCATCAAGTTTGGATTGACAAGGACCAAATCCAAGGTGTAAATGGGAAGATTCAATCTTCTTAGTTAGAGACGATCAAAGAGAAACATAATGTACATGCTGCATCGAAACCGAGAAGGATGTTGAGTTCCGATATTTTGACCTTTTTGAGATCTTAGCGCGAGTTGGAGAAGTGTCTTATAAGTTGACATTGCCGCCAAGAGTAGAGAGTGTTCACCCGGTGTTTCATATGTATCAGTCGAGAGGGTACATGTGTGATTCGAGACATGTGGTTAGTCATGATGATCTAGTGGCAGACGAGGAATCGATGAGGTTAATTGGAAGATGGAGGCTAGGATCTTTAGTTGAGTTTAGGTTGAGTTAGTAGCATCGATAGAATCGGCGGGTTAAACCTAGTCCTTCACTTAGTTGAGCTATGTGCATGTGTGATATTATGTGTTGTTTGTGCCCGATGCGAGAATGTGTTGTAGGACCTGATATATCTTGTGGTGGTAATTTGAGTAGAATGTGTGTATAGACTGGAAGGTTTAAGCCTTCTTAGTTTGAGAGTACGTACCTCATCCTTAAGGACCGAGAAGTTCGGCGTATAGCAAGTTTCGGGACGAAACTTGTTTTTAGGGGGATCTGATGTAACGCCCCAATTTTTAGGCGCGTTTACGATTTTTATCTTTCCGGCTTTTATCAATATTTTAATAGCGTAAGTATTTTTACGAGTATTTTCTTTTATATATATATTTTTGATCCACCTATATTTTCCGTATAATTATTTTCGAAAAGTTCGGAGAAGTTTTCTGATTCGGAATTCCCATTCCGATTATTTTCAATCGGGTTATTTTACGATATTTTATTTCTATTTCTCCTTTTCTTTTCCACATGCAAGGATGGCGTGTTCTTTGGCATGCTAGCTTGGCCGCCCTAGGCTGCTACTGTTCGCCAATCCCTTTTCCCCGCCCAATCTATCTAGGCTGACTCTTGGAGCACCCATGCTCCTTGTTACTCTCCATCTCTCCATTTTCCATCAATCACAGCATCTTGACTTACCTACCATCTTCCTTCTGTTACATGATAGTGGCAACACCCCTTCACCGCCATCCCCCTGAGCAATGCATCTCTCCATCTCCTCACCTGTGTTGTGTTATGTCTTCCCTACCATTCTCTTCTCCCGACCTATTTTCTGCTCCACCTAGGTATGCGGTCGCCGGAGTAACGCAACCCACGCCGTCGGAGAAGAGCCTTGCTGCGCGCCTCCACTCGGTCTCCTTTGCCAACCGGAGATCCACCAGGAAGCCTAGCCGCCGCCCTGTTTTGTTGTTGCTCTGACGCCCTCTCGAACCCGGAGAAACACCTGTGCAGCCCTATCTCTCTCGTCCACACCAGGATCAACCACCGCAGCCCCTCTCTCCCTCACATCAAACCTCTGCCTCCGAACACCTCTGTACCGTTCGAAATCGAACACCCCTGTAGCGCTCAACACCGGAATTAGGAACGGAGGCCACCGTCGGCATCGCCAACCTCGCGCCACCATCGCCTCGCCCTGCCGGAGCTGCCTCGTCATCACTTCATTGCTGCTTCTTTTGTGTTTATTTGCCGGGAGCTGTTGTAGCCGAAGGACCG
>BSUD01000003.1:154116756-154297598 GCA_033239045.1 Fagopyrum esculentum | reverse complement strand
TTTTTTTTTTTTTTCGGGACACGTGTCGCCCTGCGGTACGGCCGTACGGCCGTACCGCAAAAAGAGGGCCGTACCTGAACAAAATATATGTTGTACATGGTAAAACATAAAAGGTATCGAAATCTTCTTAAATTGGCATTAATAGAACTTCTCCTCTCAATTCCATTTCACAAAACTTAATCTAAGACTTTTTACAAGTTGGTCCCTTAAAATACAATGAATACAAACTATATGTAGAACGATTATACAGATCCCACCATTAGTACTCTAATGAGATTTTTGTATGGAACACCTTTCAGAATTATAAGTTCTTATGATGACCTATAGCAGTAGTCTATCGATAAGCTTTTAAATAAAGGAAATCATGTTAGCACTATTTGTATAAAACGAATAACTAAGCCTTTTACCACTATTACTCTATTAAGAATACCCATAACATATATATATTCATATAGTAAATATATCCCTATTTAACCCAATTTTTTTAATCTTGGGAAAATTATACATAAGAAAAATTAGAGGGATCTACAAAACAGAAACTATAAAAAAAAATAGCCTATTTAACCCAATTCTTCTATAACTCTTAGACTATCTATCCAAATTTATAGTACTTGAGAGAACAATAAAACTCATTTATAAAAGTTATTTTTCTACAAATTTGTACGATTTATGGTGTTTTTTTATATGATCAAGTAGAGAGTTTATGTCATTTCTAAACTGACAATAGTTGGTTTATAACATTTTTAATAAATTGGGTAATATAATTGGCATAACGCTAAATCACCTTTAAAGCATTTTCTAGACAGTGTATTACCTCATTTTGGATTTTGGGAGTCAGTGCTATTTAATAAATATATTTTAATCATGTTGTCATAGGATTTGAACAAGGAGTTTTTTACTGCCCAAAGCATGACGACAAATAATGTTGTAGCCGAACAACCTCTACTGATTTTCAAAACACACAGGAGAATATGCCCTAGGCTGATGAAGGTGATGAGGTATACAGCTCAGATGCACTATTGTAACTTATTCTGTAGCAACTTCTTAACATAAACAAGCCAGTAAGTGATATTACCTCATTTTTGAACAATCCAGTTGCTGCAGTAAACCTTCACTTTGAGAATCAAATAATCTTTGATTCTATTCATTGTTATGCCAAATATGTGATACCAAATCTGCAAAAACCTAAAAATATAGCAATATTAGTGTATTTGCTTCAACAATTTACATATAATTTGAGGACAACAAATCAAACAATTATAAAGGATAAAGAGATATTAGTTATAGATTCAGACTGTGCATTACCTTATTGCGGTGGTGGTAAGAAAACAACAATGATAGAAAGGTAAATTTGGGTGGCGATGAGCTCCGACGATCTCATCTTCAACCGTCCACGTCGAGTGAGTAGAAACTCCAATCTTGCTCCTTGGTCTCCTCCTTAGTTGAGTCGGAAAAGGAAGAGAAGAGTGAAGATGTTGGTCAATTTTGGTCCCCAAATCTAGCTTTTCTTGGCCTGAAATTTGTAGAGTGACAACTCGATCAAGTAAAAAATGATTCGTCAAATCAAGCAGAAAAGAATTCATCAAATCCTCACAATTTGTGGTTAGAACCAATTTACGCTTCGTATCGAAGCTCTTTATCTCGCTTTTGAATGTGGAGTTCTTTTAGAGAAGGAAGGGAGGAGAAGAGATGAAGTGAGGAGCGGCCAAGCGATGCTAGGGTTTTGAGCTCAAGGACAACTAACCAATATATATCTCACAAAGAGCCAGAACGTTGCGTTTTAACCAAAACGTTGTGCTCCGATTAAGGAACACGTTTTCAACTAAACTGACATGAACCGGCTCATATCTTTTTCTCTTCACGAAACCGGTTTGTCTATTCATCATGTTCGTTTGAGGATTGGGTTCTTGGGCTTCTCCGGAGAAGGCCAAAAACTTGGATCCAACATCCCAACATGACAACAACGAGCCCAATCCTCCCAATATGGAATTGGATCAACTCGAGCATGAATTCGGAAATAAGCTGCTCTTCATCATAACTCAAATATCTTTACATAGACCATAAGCAGTGACCACAAACTTCTCGTTTTCGGTATTCATCTTATTACCCTTTGTGAAACCCACAATGTAAGAAACCACCAAACATGTATAAAGAAGTAATCATTATTTTACTTCTGGGAGTTTATGAGGCCGATTTATATATTTCTCGTTTCAACATCTTATTGCCAATTTAATACGTCACTTTGCCCCTTCATTAATAAATATACGGTTCCTTCAGTGTTGTAAGCAATATCATTTATTCTTTCCTTTGATTTAGTTAAACTCAACTTACAAGTGTAAGTTCACTAACATGAAAATGATCCAAAATACTACAAATGATGTCCATTAAGGATGGCTGAAAAGATTTTACTTTGCAAATAAAAAAAAACTATAGGTACCATTGACCTTCCAAATAAAAGAACATCAAGGTCAAAAAGCAAACTAATGGTGAAAATTTAAGCATTTTGTGAGGGCATAGAGCAGTAGTTTACAATAATAAAATTTGGGTATGGAACACCTATGAGAATTATGAGTTCTTGTGATGACATAGAGCATTAGATTATCAATAAGCTTGTAAAAAACGAAACCATGCTAGGAATAGTTGTATAACTATCAACCCATCGACCCAGATGTTAAAAGCTTAGAAGAATAAAAACAAACGCATTTAATAGAGTTATTTTACGGTAATAGTGTATAACTACATAAGTTTACTGCATAATTATATCCAAACCTTCTTACAAAAGAATAAAATTAGATCCAGACCTCGGTTAAACTTAACACCTAACATTTTATAGGTCTTAACATTTGGATCAATCCGATTTGAAATTTTTGTGAAGACCATTTCCTATTTTATTCATATATTGGACAAATATTATCCCAACCGGATATTTAAAGTTAATATTCTTGATATACTACTTCCCATTAGAAAATGAAGATGGTTTGAGAATACAAATGGAGAACGAAACCAAAAATATCTATAATAAAATCTTAATCAAACAAATGGTCTGAGAACACGATCAAGACTCAACCTGAATAGGCCATATTGGAGAATTCCTCCGTCATAATAACATTCAGTATCAATATCACGTTATCCGCTCCTTGAAGTTTCGTCATGTGTTTTTCAAGTGGTGCACACAAACAACACGCCGGTTGACTCAAGAGCTTGTAGGCAACTTTTTGTAATAGTGGAAACCCATCACAATACTTTGACCATAACGTTCCTGCAACATTACTTAGAGCATCAAGTTTTGGTAATCAATCATAATAGACAACACAAACTACTTCCAGATTCGGTTAGTAGACTTACTTGGATGGTTTTCTTCCCATTCATGAAGAATCAATTAGAGGAATCAAGGCTACAAATACAAAGGACTCAACTACGCAATGCATACCACTACGATTGGATGGCGAGATTCCGAGATTTCAAAAACAGTGAGTTAGAGCATGCAACTTTCATTGCAGTATGGCTATAAAGATATGCCTTCCCTTCATTGGCATGACATTCCAATATCATGAACAATAAGGCAGTGTCTCTTGCAGTTCTATTACCCAAAGGGGTCTAAATTGCTGTTGAACAAGCAATTCTTGCAATGTTATACGACTGAACTATCCACAACGTTGTGTTTCACTGAACTTGATCAGCCCCAAAAGTGTACAGCTTTGGTGGCTTATTCCACATTGTTCAAATTTGGGCTTAGGAGAGGTTCATGTTGCCGAAATCGATTCCGAATTTTATAAATGTTGATCCGAACCTTCCGAGACTCCCTAGATGGAGTGATGTGGAACATAGAAGTTAGAGGGATTTTATTAATTATTCTAAGCAGGGATTTGTGTGGTGTCCCTACTGTGCTTTTGCTACTAATGAAGGAACTCATCTTCTGTCATTTGCTCATTGGATAAAGGACAATGAGCTTATAGGGTTTGATTCTTACATGGAGAAATGTTATCCTCAAAGTGTTGTAAAGTAGATTGGATTGGAACAAGATCCTCCGGGTGACAAGATTCAAATCCTCAAATTCAACCCAGTTCATCTCCAAGCTCGGAAACAGATACGAAGCCGAAACTGTTGAACAAGGTTGATGATTTTCCTCCGGGATTTCCTCGGAAGAAATTTGAAATCATAGACATAGTTGATTCAGTTTCTGATGATGACTGCATCGTAACGAATGTGAGATCTTCTAAGATTTCGGGTTCAGGAATCGGATCAAAACGACTATTTCATTCTTCAACTGAATCTCCCACCGTTTCATGTCTTATGAACAAAGCTGAATCTTCTAGAAAAGGAAAAAAATGTCATTATACAATGTGCAACTTTTGAAGAATCGTTTCTGAAAGCTGTAGTAGAAAAATTGTCGTAAAAGGGTAAAACGTCGGGATACAATTTAGATGCACCGGGAATTTTCTTCTGCAAAATGCAACCGTTGAGCTCAATCACTTGGTTCTAACACTCGGCCTGATACGAAGGATCATGCCTAACAAATTGTAATGCGAGATTTCCAACAGTATAAGACACATTCGGAACAGGACCATTCACTCGCTAGGTTTTCCCAAAACCCTTCTCCGTCTTGTTCAGATGTGCATGCTTCAATCAAGATCAATTATTCCATCTTCTTTTGGTCAGAAAATGTAGAAAACAAAACAAGATATGAGAGAATTTTCTCCGTCTTAGGCTCGGCTAGATTTTTGTCCTTTCCGGGTGAGCGCATGTAACCTCCGTCACATAAACACCTGATAGGATGTGCCACTCATCGAGCTCCTCCAGCAACTCACAAACAGTCTCTGGATTATCAAATTAAATTAAATACAACATTTCATGAATGGAATATAAATATTTAATTCAAACTAATTGGAACTTAATTATAATACATTAATATGACTTCCACCTTGATTATTGAATTTCAAATGAAAGGGGTGGAGACCGGAGAGTAATATCATTGTTTAGAAACATCAAAACGAAAAACTCCTTCAAGCCCAAAGTACGTGCCCTACGCGCTGCTTGGATCTCCCTTCCGGATGGCCAAATCGAAATGAAACCGCCGCCCCTCAGTCAAGATCTCCAATCTCATCCGCCCCCTACCACCCTGACAATACTCTAATCTAGAGGTCATTTTATCTTATCAAAATGTAATCCCGACTTAGCATTAAAATGAGTATAGTGATTAAGTAAGGGTTGAACCCAAGAGAGTTTGGTATTTCTATTAAATGCAATTATCGATAATAGAAACAAGTAACAAGGGGGGGGGGGTTTTGATTGAATTAATGAACACAAAAACTTAGGAAAACGAATAACGCAACAAGTAAGACAATGATGGGTGAATCTACACTAGGTTGATTCTAAGAATGCGATTGCTACTTTGGTGAGTTCCTTTTGCAAGTTTTCAAGTAATCTCCCGTCTCGATCATATAGATGTGTTGAGCCAACCGGCATCAACACAACTTAACAGGTTAGTGTTCCGTAAACCAACAAGAACAATTAACAAGTTATCTTTCAAACAAAGACTAAGGGATATAAAGAAAAGATTAAAACCGTTAAACTTATCTTTATATTTGTGTTCCTTTTCTTTAAGAAATTACAACCCGTTATTACTTAAAGTTTACTACTAGATTAAAGACCTGAACCCGGAATTTATTGCATGCACTTTAGGACCTAAGGTGATCAATCTCAAGTAATAGTAAAACATGCAATTAGACAATGGAGATCAAGGAAACACAAAGAATTACTGAATGTAAACTTTATATTAGAAAGAACTTACAACCAAGGTAACAAGGCAGATTCAAACCAACCCAATGTAGCAAGGGAGTTAACAACTCATTGCAAAGGTAGTAAGAAAGTTTTAATGGAAAAGTGAATTCTAAAAATTGGATCATGAGTCTATCAAACATAAGTCTATTTATACTACAATTGACACTAAATAGGAGTAAATGGCCGGCCCAAAACAGCCACCTTTAATGCCATAAAGATGGTGTAAACAGCCGGAGTAAAGCTTTTGTCGTTGAACCGCAGGGGCGGCCTTCAGCTCCGCAGGGGCGGTGAAGGCAAAAACGCTTGATCTTCTTCATGGCCGCAGGGGCGGCTAGGCAATTCCGCAGGGGCGGATCTTTAATGCTCTTCAAACGTCTGACTCTTCAACTTCTTGTCGTTTCTGATGTCAAGCCGCCGGGGCGTCCCAGTGTCGACGCAGGGGTGGTGACATAGACTCTTCATCTTCCAGCTCCCAGGTTGAGGCGCAGGGGAAGGCGCATGGGCGCTGGTCTTCGCTTCTTTTGGGCAAGTCACCGTAGGGGCGCCAGGGGTTGACGTAGGTCTGGTGACAGTCTTCGTGGCTGGCGCTGGCGAAGGTGCAGGGGGCGCTCCGGAGTGTGGTGTCACCCGCAGGGGGCGGTGAAGCAACAGAAGCTTTGCTTCGTGAACGATCTTCACTCCCAAGTTCTTATAACTCCTTCTTTATCTTCTTTTAGTCTTCTTCTTCTGGACCAAGAAGTTAGTAGCATAAACCGACACTAATGCAATAAAAAGACTCTAAAAACTATCCTAAATGATAGTGATTCCATCACCTATCAAACTCCTCCATACTTAGACCTTTTACATGTCCCGAGTAAAACATATGACAACAAACTAGACTCAAAGGCCTCAGGAAGCATGGGCAAGCAGAAAAGACAACGAAAACAAAAGAAAAGCCAAGAAAGAAAAAAGGAAAAGAGAGAAAATGTGAGAAAAATGTGAGAAACTACCATCCTTATTGCTCCAAGAGTGACCTACCCGGACAACCTCCTTATGACTCCCCTCCTTATTTTGCCAAACACCAGAAAGGGAACCTACACTCGGTGCCACTCATTTTACCAAGGTGCCCTTTCGGGTTTTCACCTTGCCACTCTTCTTCTTTTCTTTGATGATCTCACTTTGAACTCACATCCCTCAAGTCCACTTTTGTACCAACCTAAGGTTGATCGAACTACCTTCTTTTTGCCTAAACCGCCCTTTCGGGTTTTCGGTTTATCCAAGAATTTTTCATGCCTTTTTTCAATTTCTTTGGCTTTTTCTTCTTCTTCTTTTTTTTTTTGAATTTCAAACTGAATTTCAAACTACAAAAGACTTAATGCAACACAACTCAAAACAAATCTGAACAACTATACATGCAATGATATGTCCCTTCCCCATACTTGAAGTACACTTTGCCCTCAAAGTGGAAATGAAGCAAAGATAAATGTGGGAAAGGGAAAGAGAATGATACTACTAGTGGGATGGTCCGGCTGGACCATCCGGACCCTGCTCCGGTGGGTACGGAAAGTGGCTGAAGAAGTGCTCCTGCCGGCCGTAAAGCGTCTCTATATGATCCTCCTGAGCGTCCATCCTCTGCCTACATGAAGTCTCAAAACTAGCTTGCCAAGCCAGCTGTTGAGCCTCAAGCTGTTGCTGATGAGCCGCCTGCCAAGCATCCTGCCGGCGGTCAAAATGGTTGGTCATAGAGGAAGCGAAACTAGACTGCCACGCCTGTTGCTGCTCAAGCATGGACCGCTGGTACTTGGTCTACCATGCCTGATGTTGTGTAGTCAAGGCTGCCATCTGAGCCTGAAGGCTCTCCATGGACGGACTAACGTCCGGTGCTGTAGTAGGCATCTCCTCATCAGCAATAGGAGCCCCGCTGGATCCTGCAGCAAATCTCTCAACAATGCCTCCCAGAGGCTGTCTCGGAACGGAGGGGTCAAATGGTATGTATAGCTCGGAGAGCTCGTCTCCAAGTGGAAGTGGTCGGGGGAGGTATGTGATGCGACTTCCATCTGCCAACGAGAGCCAAAAGAGGTTCTCCCCGTCTCTCCTGCGGAGCCTGCACCTCCTCAACATCCCTTTCGTGTATAGTGGGGCTTCTAAACCTTCCTCCAAGTCAGGGAGGTCCATCACCTGTGCAGCTATCAAGGAGATCACCCCACCTCCCACAATATCTCGTGCCTCGTTTTTCCTAATCTGCTTCAAAGAGGTAAGGAAGAGGTAAGGCCAATCTGGTACCCTGTCGTTCGTGGGGAGGCAATAGTATAACAATGGAAGGTCCTTGAGAGCGACCTTATTCTCCTCCTTGTGTCCACAGAAGACACTCATGAAGATCTTCGTGATGAGCCTCAAACAGTGGTGAGTGAATTTGTTAGAATACTCACCCCCTGCATGAAACTCATATCTGGTGGCGGCCTGCTAAAACTCAACCAAGTCGGGTGTCGGGACGGGATCCTGCCAGTCTTCGGAGGCACAAATAGTCACCCCGAATGCCTCTTGCAATTGGGTGTAATCCAATGTATACTTCCTCTTGTTGAACTTAAATGAAAGTCCAACACAAATATTGTCCTCCTTCTCCATGGTGAATGTGGCGATGAATTGGCAGCTGAGCTCGGGGTGTGTTGGAGCATTCATTATCATAAAATCGCTGAGCCCAACATTGTTGAGGAATGCCTGCATGCTCTCCAACATGCCCAATTTTTCCAAAGTAGGAACGTGCAGAAATCGAGTTGCATACACATCCCGACCTTGCACAATCCTATACTGCTCCTTCTCAGCTTCCGACAACTTGTATTTCTTCCGTTTTTCCATCTCTTGTAGTTGAAGAAGCAAAGGAATTAGAAAGTTCAGAAATTAGAGTAAGAGACGAACCCTCTGTTGTGTTTTCCGTAGGGGCGGCTAAAGGATGTGCAGGGGCGGTAGTCTTGCAGGCGCAGGGGCGGGAGAAGTGCAGAGGGCGATTTCTAACAGTTGCGAAGGTGGCGGTGCTGAGGAGCGTTTTGGCGGCTTCTTGTCGGTGGGGATGTCGCCGGCGGTGATGAGCAGTGGAGGGACGAGAGTGTGAGAGGCGAGGGTGTGTTGAATGTGAAAATGTGTGCGGTGTGTGTGGTGAGGTCCCCCTTTAGAATCAGCCTGCAAGACTACTTATAGCTTCCACCAAGAGCAAGATTTGGTTATGGAGATCGTGGGACAGCTGTCCCAGCTGTCCAGAGGGAATCACGGTCCAATTCCACGGCCGTGGAAGTGCCAGTGACCGTGGTTTTGGTGTTTCAGCCCTCTTTTGATCATTGAGCCATGAGTTGGTGCAAGGCATGCACCAACATGGTCCTATGTGTTCTTCTTAGCTCCTAGCTTGCTTCTCAATGAGTCCGGAAGTGTGTCATCGCGAGGAATAATCCTCGAATCTATCGATTAAGCTCCAAAAATTCCCAAAATACCTACAAAACATGCAAAATTCCGTGTAGACATCTATCTCGACAACATACATGAATTAAGTGCAATTCGTCACGAACTAATGACAAACTATGCATGAATAGCGGGAAAAACTATCTAAATGGATGCCTAAACTAACGTCATAAATTGTGTTATCAGGGGTCACCGCGGGGGCGGTGACCAGTATGTTGCAGATGCTGGCCCAGCGCCGGGGGCGGCGCTGGGCATGGGTGTTGCCGCGGGGGCGGTGACACTGAGCCGCAGGGGCGGTTTTCTTGACAAAGGCTCCTCTTCTTATTCCTTCGGGTTGCCTCCCGAGCAGCGCCTTTGTTTTACATCGTTGACTCGACGTAAAGACTCTTCCTCTATGATTGAGCCTCCTCCAGCATCACCTTGGGGTTTATAACCGTCTGTGAAGGTAATCCTCCCGAGGACCTAGTTTCAATCCTTGTAATGGGTTCCGCCATTTGACCAACCTGTTTTTCAAGGTTCTTGATGCTGAATTCTGTTGTTTGGACATGAGTAGCACTAAAACTGATAACCCTCTTCTATCTCTCTTATCACTAAAACTGATAACCCTATTGCTCCCTTTGATTACAAGCCTATTTTCTACTACAATACAATCTATAAAACCATTACCAAGGTTTTGGCGGCCCGTATCAAAATTGTCCTTCCACACATCATCGGCCTTTATTAGAGTGCTTTTGTCACTAATAGATCTATCAAGCACAATGTGATCATGTGCCAGGAGATGCTCAACATATATAGTAGGAAACACATATCCCCTAGAGCTGCCATTAAAGTGGACATTTCCAAAGGCTTTGACACCATCGACCATGGTTTCATCTTGCATTGTCTTCACAAAATGGGGTTCCTTAAGCACTTCATTCGCCTGATCAAAGAGTGCATCACCACTGCGACATACTTTGTCAACATTAATGGAGCTCTTAGAGGACACTTCAAAGGTAGTAGTGGTCCGAGACAAGGCTGTCTACTTTCCCCTCCTCTCTTCACTATAGCTATGAAATACCTCTCCTGCATGATACACCAAAACACCACAAACACTTACTTCAATCACCACCCAAATGCCTTTCACCCATCATAACCCACCTCTCCTTTGCCGATGACCTTTTGCTGCTTTGTAGAGGTGACCTTCCCATGGTTGAGAAATTCGACCCTGGAAACTTACAGTCATGGCCCTCTCACCCAGGAAGATACCAAACTCCTTGTGCGTGATGTCTGGTTGCCCTTGGGATCCTTGGATTGGGAGTTTCTAACGGATCGAATAAACAGTGAGGGAGCCTTGAAACTTAGGGCACGAATGCTCCCAGAGGACTATAGAGGGGAGGATACGATCCGCTGGATTGGATCCAAAGATGAGCTTTTTTCAATTGCTCTTGCCTACCGATTTATCACACGTAATAGAACATACAACCAGACAAATGATGGGCTATTCAAGAGGATATGGCATATCGATTTCAGTGAAAGGACTCGATGCTTCATGTGGTTAGTGGTTTGGGGAGTCCCTCTCACAAATGTTGAAAGGCTTAGGCGCCACATGTCGAATGAACCGTACTTAATAGTTAATTCAAAAAATAAAAGTATATATATATATATATATATATATATATACACTTTTATTTTTTGAATACGTACTTTTTTTATAAATAGTTATTTATGTGTGGAATTTTTTGTAAATAGTTATAGTTCCCTGTGTATTTTGTATTTTAAAATAATTTAATTTAATTCCTTCCATTACAAGCTATAAGAGAATATCTTTTGATCAAATTTTTGATTCATGTATATTTATATTAACCTTTGATTTAAATTAAGGGTTTAGATTGAATCATTCTAATAATAATTGATTTTCTAAAGATTGGATAATAAAAAAAAGATACGTATAATATATTAGGGCATATCAGCGTACTCTATATGCATGCATGTTTTGAATGCTATATATGTATATATATAACGAGAAATGAGAGTGAGCCAAGGGAAATCTCATTACATCGTAGCTTAACGATTTCTCTAACCGCGTCAATATGAAGTTCACAATCGTATCAACTTTGGTTCTGCTACTGCTAGGTAACAAATACATATCATGCTTGAATTATATATATATATATGAAAGCTGTTTAACTTTGGCTTATTGAAAATTGCAGTGGTGGCTACGAGGAGCAACGCGAGGACACTGAGCCAGGGAAATGGGGTTCATGTTCAAGAGATGTGCTCGTCGAACAGTGGAAATTGTGGAACAGATTGCGACGTTGAATGTTGCAGTAAGAGATGCGCTGACGTGTACGGGCCAAAGAACGGTACTTGCGAGACAATTCCCGGAAGTCCCTTACAGTTGTGCCTCTGTCATTTCACATGCCACGAGTTGCCGCCTAAGGAATAATCACCATAGCCTAATTCCTTATAACTAGGGCTCTTTGCTTATCATTATATATAAGAGCCTAATTATATTACTTTTATTATTATACTAGTTCAATGCCCGCACCTTGTGTGGTTTTATCGAAATAAATTTGTTTTATTTTTATATATTATCTACTGAATATTAATCTATAGAAAAATTTTAACTATAGGCTAAATTGACTTAAAACTAAATTTTTTTTTATATCATTGTTGAAGAGTAAATTTTCATAAATGTTTGGTTGAGGTGATCCTTACCCGTGACCCGGCGGGTCATGACCCGGTGAGTCGACCCTTCAACGGTCAATTTTGAAAAATAAAAAAAATCGAATTTTAGGTTTAAGATATTACAAAACGTTTAAAACAAAAAGAATTATACTATTTTTTATTTATATCCTCGTACACTTTCTTCTTGTATATGTTTGAAGCCTTGAACTAACAAAATAAACGTTCGAATTATTGAAATATAAATTTGAACTAATATTAAATAAGCTCAAAATATATGATGTTATAAAATAATTTTAAAAACATCCTATTAGTATACACATTTCGAACCAATGATACAAAATTTTGAAAAATTGAAACACTTTATAAGAACCAATTTTGTACCAATAAATATTATAATGAAAATATATTAATAAAATTTTTGTTCTATAAATATTACTTGAGAACAATACAAATAAGATATCATGTAATAACGTAAAATATATGAATTAATCAACAAAAAGTTTAAACTATTAATAAAAAAAATTCAACTAAAATCGTAGCAACTAATTTTTTTCATCTCCAATAAAAATATTTTAAATATAGTTTAACAAAAAAAGTTTATAAATTTTCTTTTTACTAAGATATCATTTTAATTCACTTTTATACACTAAGGGCCTATTCATTTCCCATATCCTGATATCGGTATGGATATCACGTATGTGATATCCGTGTTTAGTAATTGAATATATCGATATCAAAATGATATACTCATATCTATACATTTTACTTATTTATCAATTTTAAAATCCAAAAATTTCATAATATCACGATTCTTCTAATTCTCGTTGCTCCTCTCTCTATTTCTGCACAAGTTCCCTCGCCATCTCTGCTTCTCAATCTCATCACCATTTCCGACCTCTTCTGCTTCTCTGTGATTGTGAGTGGCATCTTCGCATCCTTCACTTGCCTTTTATCTTTCTCTGATAATTTTTTTGCAAGGTTCGATTTTTATTTTTTTTACAAATATCTTCTCTATTGAATATGAGGATAACAGTTCTCGTTGCTGCTCTCTCTATTTTTTCTTACAAATATCTTCTTTGTGATTGTGTGTTGTGGTTTTAAACTTCTCATCCTAGAACTGCTATCAGTCTACATATGATGTAAACCCAGCTATTCCTGTATTCAAAACTCGGGTTCATTAGGATGGATTGATATGAGGATAACTGTTCAGATTGATGAACCGACATACCAAGAAGGCCAATATGATATGAAAGAGGGATACTGTCCTCTTGAATCTTTCTCAATTGGTTTGCATTTCGCACCAATATGTACTCCTTCCATCCAACAAACCCACAAATAATTTCTCTAGCCTTGAAATTTGGATTATCACGGCTTAGTTTGACTACATTTTATTGATATCTGATATACTTCATCATATTGCTAAACACAAATATCAAATATCAGATATCAATCTCATATCGATATCATTGATATCGATATTGATATCCATATCTGATATCTGATATCACGATATGGGAAATGAACAAACCCTAATTGTTCATTTTAGGTTATTTTCAAGAAATTTAAACTTTAGTTAAGATTCTATTAACTGAAAAACTAATGATTTATATTCACTAGAATAATTTTAGTTTTTTTTTATACATAGGTAAGAAATTAGGAGGATCGGTTTTTAGAAACCAATCGGTCTAAGGCATCCTTGCGAATGAGGTCTTGAAAATCTTCTCGAATCGCGTCAACGTCCAGCTCGGCATTGTGTCCATGCATGACAATCTTGTCACAACCATATTAATTTCCCTAAAAATATGTTGTGCGGTGGAATCAGTAAATCCGGAGATGATAATTGAAATGTCGTTGATAATCATATCAAGTTCCCAAGGCGGCTTCCAAATCCGATTAATCGAATTGATAAGCGTCATATTATCTCCTTCAATCTCGATGGATTTGATTTCAATCTTCTTGGCCTTTTGTAGGCTATCCGCAAAGCAAGAGCTTCTGCTTCCAATACAGATTCTGCGTAACAACTGCCGCTTCCTAAAGCAATAGGAATGGCATCATGGTTTTTTATGATAAAAAACCGATCAATCGATGAGCTCTGAACCCCATTTGCTTGTTTTCTGCAAGTAAGAAGAACGAATTTTCTCAGATCGGAAAGCACTGGAAATGGATAGGGTAGTGGAAACTTACTAGCAGAGTTTCAAGTAGAGTATCTTCGAAAGAGAGAGTGAAGATCTGAGTATGGATCTAGAGACGGTGAGGAAGAGTTTACAATCGAAGAGGGTATTTTTGAGGTCGCTGGTAGCAAGCAGGATACAAAACCTAGCTTTTGAACGGTAATAACTCCCACTGCGCCCTGCCTGCGCCTCGCCTTGGGAGCTGGAAGGGGAAGAGTTTGTGTCACCGCCCTTGCGTTGGCCTTAAGGCGCCCCTGCGCCTTGACATCAGAAACGTCAGGATGGCGAAAGGTCAGACATTGAAGTGCATTAAAGATCCACCCCAGTGGAGTTATGTAGCCGCCCTAGCGGTTCTGAAGAAGATCAACCGATTCTGCCTAAACCGCCCTTGCGGGTTGATAACACGATTTATGACTTAGGATTAGATACTCATTTAGATAGATTTTTCACTCATTCATGCATGGTTTAGCACTAGTTCACGACGTTTGCACTCATATCATGTATTTCCTCGAGATAGACGTCTACACGGACTTTTGCATTGCTTTGTAGGTATTTTGGGAGACTTAGGAGCTTAATTGATACGTTTGAGGATCGTTCATCAAGATGATACACCCTCGGACTCATTAGGATGCAAGCTAGAGGCTAAGGAGGACTCATGGAACGTTGTCAACACAAGCCATGCACCAAATCGAAGCTTAATGATCCAAGGCAAAGCTGAAGCACCAAACCACGGTTACTGGTACTTCCACGGCCGTGGAAACCAACCGTGGTTTTTGCCAGACGGTTGTGATAGCTGTGCCACGATCTCATGGCCTTCTCTAGCAAGGTTGTAGTATAAAAGTGGTCCTGCAAGACTGAGAGAAGGACATCCCTTATCATCCAATCAAATCCACATTCTCTCCCACACTCTCAACTAGAAGATTCTCTCAAGAGGAGAGCTACCATTGGAGGAGGAAGAAGCTCCATTGGAGAAGAAGAGAAGAACACACCATTGCTAGTCTTTGATAGGTTTTGTAGTGAAGATTATCAGAATTGTTTTCTAGGGTTGTAAGAATCGATTAAACCTTCTTTTGAAGGGTTGTGAGTCTTTCTAATCTCATTTTCAGCTTGGTTTTACTTGCTTCACTTATTTTTTTTTTGAAAGGTTAAGAATGTATATATTGAAGAAGGAAGGGTGATTACAGAGGGAATAGATGACAGGGAGCAAAAGAAACATAGGAACAAGGAACAAGGATGAAGCATGAAGCAAGAAGCAGATTAAACTAAATGGATTCCGAGTAGATGAGCCCACATGACAGAATTCGCGGAGCGGTTACGCCACTTGTGAGCAACCTGGAGCTTTACGGCAGTGATGATACTATGGGCACAAGCAATGGGGGAGGTGAAGGTGTTGTTAAAGGCAAGGTTGTTTCGAGCTTTCCAGGTGAAGTAGAGGTATGCGGTGATAGAGGAGAGGCGGATATTAGAGAGAAGGTCGTTTTTTTGCGGTTTTGCATTTAAGAGCCATGACCAAATGTCAGTAGAGTAAGGGTAAGGAGGGGAAAGACGAGTCCATCTGGAGACGATGTCAAGTACAAGGTTGTTGTAGCTACAGGCACTCCACACGTGAGGAATTGTTTCGGGGTGGAGACCACATAGCTTGCAGGTATCATTTGGGACAATGTTCCACTTGAAAAGTTTGGAAAGGGTGGGGAGTTTTTGGTGGTAGGCAATCCAGGATATAAAGCTGCATTTAGGAATATTTAGTCCGGACCAAAGGTGGCCAATGTTAACAGCACTGGTGGGAATGGTGGGTTGTCTGAAGAGGTTGTAGGCTGAGGAGGTCTTAAAGGGGCCATTTGGGTTGGAGAAGGAGGAGGGTTGGGTACCAGACGGGGAAGCAAGAAGAATCTCATCTCTAACCTTCAATATCATGCTCCAGGCGTGGCTGAACCGCTTTTTATCCACAGCATACCAAATGGAATGGTTCTTCAGGGGGTTACTACGAATCCAGTTGCACCAGATGTTGTTTGAACCATGATCAATCTCGAAAATTAATTTGGAGATACAAGCTTTGTTCCACGAAAGCAATTCCTTGAAACCAAGCCCTCCGGCATCCAAAGGAGTACAAACGTCATTCCAGGCGACAAGAGAACGATTGCTGTTGTGAGTGCCAGACCATAAGAATGATCTGAGGAGACTTTGAATATTATTCACAACTGTTGTAGGGATGAGGTATACCGCACACCAATAGTTCTGCATGGCGAATAGGATGGAGGTGATGACTTGTTTCCGACCTGCATAGGAGAGGTTCCTAGCATGCCAAGAATTAATCTTTGAAGTGATATTATGAATCAGCGGCTGGTAGTCACGAAGGTTGAGCCGTTTACTGCCGATAGGAACACCAAGGTACATGAAGGGGAGATGTCCCTGTGGGAGAGTGAGGTTTGAGGTGATGAGAAGCTTGTCGGCCGGAGAGATGCCACCAAGGAAGATTGAAGATTTTCCAGTGTTAATCTTCAAACCGGAATGGGCTCCAAAAGTGTCAAGGCAATTCTTCAAGATAGAGATGGATGTAATATCAGCCCTGCAAAACAGTAACAAATCGTCAGCAAAACAAAGGTGGGTGAGGGATGGGTTGTGGCATCTGGGGTGATGGTTGAAGTCAGGGTTAAGGGTGGCATCACTGATCATTGAAGATAGGGCTTCAATAGCGATGACGAAGAGGGGTGGGGAAAGGGGGCAGCCCTGTCTGAGACCTCGAGAACCATTGAAAAATCCCTTCAATGAGCCATTGACATTGATAGAATAGGTGGCAGTTGAGATGCATTGATGGATCAGGTTTATGAAGTGAGGAGGGAATCCGAACATAGCAAGACAGTGGAGAATGAAACCATGCTCAATGGTGTCAAATGCCTTAGATATGTCGACTTTGATAGCACATCTAGGGGAAATTTGGGATTGATTGTATTTTCTGAAGATCTCCTGGCATAGCAAGATGTTGTGTTTAATCGATCTACCTTTCACAAAAGCACTTTGGTAGTTTCCAATAATGGAAGGCAAAACCTCATTAATCCTTGAAGCCAACATCTTAGCGATGGTTTTGTAGGCCACATTACAGCAAGAGATAGGGCGGAAGTCAGAGGGGTGAATAGGATTTGGTTTTTTTGCAATGAGTGTAAGAGAAGTGTGGTTGATTTGCTGTAGGAGTCTGCCAGAGTGGAAGAAATCCAGAATAGCATTGGAGACGTCAAGCCCCGTAACATCCCAGGACGACTTGAAGAAATGGGAGTTGAAACCATCAGGCCCAGGAGCCTTATTGATGCCCATTTTGAAGATGGTGGTCTTTACATCATCAGCAGTATAAGGTTTGTTAATAGCCAAGAGGTCAATGCTGGTTAGGGTAGTTGTTGGTGTAAAGGGAGGGAGAGATGGTAATGGTAAGGGAATGGGATTCAGGATGGAGGAGAAGTGGTTTACAAGGGTGTTAGCAATTATGGTAGGGTCGTGGGAGATGGTATTGGATGGAGTGGTAATGGAGGTTATGAGGTTTGAGCAGCGACGTGTTTTGATGGACTTGAAGAAGAATGAGGAGCATTGGTCGCCAAAGTTGATCCACTTGGCCTTAGATAATTGAGCGAGATCACCATTGAGGCGGTTGAGTAGAGAGGTGAGGTTGGAAATAGTGGTGCGCTCAGCATCAAGGAGAACGGGATCGAGGGGGTGATTTTGGATATCTCGTTGGAGAGAATCAAGGCTGGATTTGAGGCCATTTAAAGAGGAAAATAGGTCCTCAATCTTTTGGTTGGAGAATTTTCGGAGCATGGATTTGATATCCTTTAGTCTGACAGCGACTTGAAACATTAAGTGCCCGTATGAAGGCTTGTTCCAGGCATCAGAGATGGTCTTGATGAAGCTCTCGTGGCTGGTCCAGGAGTTGTTGAAACGGAACTGGGGTTTGGGGGAAGGATTTTTGGAGTTTAGGGCCAAGATAGATGGAGAGTGGTCAGAGATGTAAGGGACATCAAATAGTGCAGTTGAGTTATGAAAAGATGTGAACCAGCCATTCTTGACCACAATCCTATCAAGCTTACACCAGATAGGGTTCGAGATCTATTTGTTATGCCATGTGAAGTTACAGCCAGAAAAGGGGTGGTCAGTCAAGTTGTTTGGCTCCATGCAGTCAGCAAGTTCACTTGAAGATTGGCCAATAGAGTGACCAGCATTAGTCAGTTTCTCATCAGGAGAGAGGGTCACATTGAAATCACCGAGCAAAGCCCAAGGGTTGGGGTTAAGGAGATTTAGAGTGGAGATGGAGTCCCAAAGGCTGATTCTATCGTTGGGAAGATTTAGGGCATAAATGAAAGTGCAATTGAGAAATATTTGGGGGTTGGAAGGATGATTTTGAGGGGGTGAGATATGGCAGTGTATAAGCTGGTTTGTGGTAAGGAAAGGCTCAATATGGATCGAGGAAGGGTTCCACCAGATCCAAATCCTGCAGTTGTGGGCATGTGAGAAGTTTGATATGTGTTTCCAGCCAGGGAGGAGGTGGAGAGAGATCGAGGACATCTTCTTCTTGTTTAGTCGAGTTTCAAGAATGGCAATGATGTCCAGGGAGTGTCTCTTGACAAGGCTTAGGATAGCTTTCTGCTTATTGATGTGGTTTAGGCCACGGATATTCCAAGCACCTATGTGTGCATTCATTGAGATGATGAGTCGATAGCCAGGCATTCCTTGATGGCTGGGAGGAGGGGTGAGGGAGGGAGGTGAATTTGGTGAGTAGTAGGAGGGGATGTGATCGGGGGGTGAGGTTTGGTTTTTTCCAAAGTAGTAAGTGTGTCAGAACTACTTAGGGCAGTGGGTGAAGTATGAGAAGAAGGGGAAGTGGATGGGTTACAATGAAGATTGGGACAAGCAGTAGGAACTGGTGAAGTGGTGGGGAGTGTTTGATCAGAGGGAGATGGGTGAAGGGAAGCCTGGGGGAGGTTGGGAAGACGTTGTGACTCATGTGGAGTAGGTAACAGCGGTTTAAGCAAGGATGGGGGAGGGGTAGGACGGGCCGGTTGAAGCTTGTGCAAAACTTTCGGTTGAGGCTTTGACTTGGCACGAGGGGCAAAGGAGGTTACAGACGCCATGCATCTATGTCCAAACGTTACGCATTTGGGGCAATGGGGGGGAATCCAATCGTAGGAAATTTTTTGGGTTATGGTTTCATTATTAGGGCCTTTGAAAAGGACCTCCCGAAGTAGTGGTTTTGAGGCTTGGACATCAACAAGGATACGAGCAAAACCAAGCCTTTCCTAGAAGGCAGAACATGTGTCAGTTAGCAGCGGGGTACCAATGGCAGAACCAATTTTTGCGAGCATGCCAGGCGACCAAAACCGGAGATCCAAGTCATGAAGGGTAGCCCAGATGGGAATGGAAGAGAGACTAGAGTAGTCCAATTTGAGGCCTTTGTGCCATCTTTTGAGCAGGAGTGTAGAGGAGCCATTAACTAGCCAAGGACTACCGAGCAAGATAGAGTTGAGATCTGATTCAGAGTCGAAGTGAAAGATGAAAAGGCCCTCCTCGTTTCGAAGTGTTTTCGGTTGCTTGATGGTATTCCAACCGTTAGCAGTAAAGGCAGACATTTTGGGGTAGGAGATAGGCCGGCCAACTGGGAAGCCGATAAGTGTCAGATTCCATTTATTAATGACCTCGGAAATGTCTTCATTAGTGAAGGGGATAATCCCGTCCTCGAGCCCAGGAACGAAGGAAAGGGGGATATGATTCATTGCACTTGATTTTTGGACAAGCTCACAGTAAGAGGGATTTAATGCTGCTGCAATTGGTGGGCCAGCCTGAGTTAAGCGTGGTAACTGGAGCGCAGGCGTGGGGTTTGGGGAATGCAGAGCGGTTTCTTCGTCAGAGATCGTGGGAGTGCTGAGGTTATGAGCAATGTTCATGCATGGGGTATTGGGAACAGTGCTCATGCAGAGATGGGTAGTGTTTGTGGGGATCTCAGGCTCGGACAAGGGTGGGGGAGGAATGAGTGCTGGCGAAGGTGAATCATGGACAAGGGCTGGGGCGGTGGGGATAGGTTGCGATAGAGAAGTGGGAGCCGGATGGGAGGTAGGGGGGTCGGGGGTGACGTTTTCCGGATGGTATGGAGGAGGGGTTAGGCCTTGAATCTTCTCAGCATTAAGAAGAGTAGGAGGGGAGGTGGATATTGGAGGTGGGAGCGGGGGGAACAGCACATCCGAGATGATAGGAGGGGGAGGTGCTGTGGAGATGTTGTTGAGACGGATATTATTCGATCGAATCAAATCTTCGGGGACTTTCTCGAAGGGGCTCGGGGGGGAGGACGAAGGTGGGTTATTTTTTGTGGTTGCTGATGGTGTGAGGGTGAACTCGGACAGTTTGACGGAGAGTTTACGGTTTCGTTTTGATCCTCCCATGGCCAGGAAAGGGGTTTACAGGGAGGGCTGGGTGGGAAGGGGCGGCGCGTTATAGCGCGTACTCCATGGCCAGGAAAGGGGTTTACAGGGAGGGTTTTGATATGTCCAAAATGATATTCTAGAAGTAATTACTTGCTTCACTTATCCATCTCTTTATCTTCATTATCTTGCAAATGGAAGCCATGATTTTATGTTTGATGATTGAGATTGTTAAGATGTATGTTGTAGGCTAAATAGATGCGATTCTAGGGTAAGGAAAAGAGGGTTATGGCTAGGACTATGATAGGATGGACTTAGATTCACCCTTGGATTATTCGTTCACTTGGATAGAGCCTCTGTTGGAGTCCACGGTTTGTTCTTGCCAGTCCACGGCCGTGGAAGTGGTAGAACAACCCGTGGTTTGCTTGGTTCGTTTGGTTTGATGGATCTAAGTTCTAGAATGTTAGAATGTTGAAATCCTAGTGTTTGTTGAGTTAAATCTATCCTAGGGTGGCCTAGTGTTAGTAACAAGTTTTTGGAGACCTACCCGGTGATTCTCGCTCTTAGATTTCAAAGATGACAAACTCTAGGTAGTGGTGAGCCTCATAAGCCGCCATTGGACTAAGTGTGCTAGGATAGTTGTTTAGGACTTACCTTTCCGAGACTTACCCGGTGAGGATAGGTTAGATTCCTAGGTAACAATCCAGTTTGTGTAGAATTGCATTCCTTAGGCTCTTTGTGACTTACCCGGTGATGAGACCTTAGGTATGGACTAGTGGACCATGAGACCTACCCGGTGATTGATCCCAAACTAGAAACACTAACTCCCAACATCTCATAGTTAATCCAAGGAAAGATTAGATAGCTTGAGTCCTATGCCATAATCGGAATTTCCAACCCCTAGAATCCACTTTTCTCTCTTTGATATCATATCTTGTGTTAGCTTGTTTGTTTGTGTTGATTTGTTAGCTTAGTTAATTGTTTATTTCGCATGATTTGTGATTCTTGATTGATCACCTAAAAACCACACAAAAACATAGAGATTTTCATTTTTTTTATTTCTTTCTCTTTTCTTAAGCTTAGATCTTCACTAAACTTAATCACTAATCCAATCAATCTCACCTCAGTCTTTGTGTTCGACCTCGGAATACTATCCCTACTACAAACGTCCCGTATACTGCGGGTTCGCTAGGAGTTAGGAGAAATATAACGAGTATAAATTCAAAGCTTTTGCGTGCACTATTCCTAGAACGTAACAAGTTTTTGGCGCCGTTGCCGGGGACTAGGTCTAGATTGAGTCGTTATTTGTGATTGTTTATAGTGTAGGTCTTTCTTGTTGCTTTTGATCTCTTTTTGGTTTGTGTCTTTGCTTTTCAGGACATCTCTTACTCTTTAGGTGTATGCGAAGATCTCGTGGCAAGGACTTAGCTCCATTCGATCCCGAACCGGAGAAAACCCTTAGATCTAGATCCAAGAGCATTAGAAAGGGAAAAGAGATGGCCGGAATAGATCTCCAAGCTGAGTTGGATGAGGCTTTAGAGCAAATTAGGATAAGGGATGAAGCTTTTGAGAATGAAAAGAGACTTGCCAATGAGAGGCAAGAGGCAACTAGGAGGGAGATTGAGGAGATTAGGCAAGATCTTGTGCAAAGAGAGCTTAACCGTCAACAACCTCCTCCACCTCCACCACAACCGCAGTCGGCGGCGGTTAATATTCGGGTTGTGCCCATTGCTATTGAAGAGCCACAAACGTTAGGGCAACGTATGGATCCGGCACAAAGAGCACACCGTCCGGGTGTGAACTTAGGAGATCCCGCAACCCATGATTACGAGCTCCGCCCTCAAGTTCTACAAATGATCCGGCATAATCAATTTGGAGGGATGGAAGGAGAGTTTCCTCATCAACACTTGATGAATTATGAGATCTTGATGGAGACTCTTAGACCGCCTAGATTGGAGAGCAACAACCATAAGCTTAGGGCTTTCTCCTTCTCTCTTAAGGACAAGGCCCTAGCTTGGTATCAATCTATTCCACAAGGGCGAGTGAGTACTTGGGAGGAAATGACAACCGAGTTTTTGACTAAGTTCTTCCCACCTTCTAAGACTACTGAATTAAGAGGGAGGATCAATGCCTTCGTGATGAAGGATAGAGAGAGTTTGTTCAAGTCTTGGGAGAGATTCAAAGACCTTCTCCTAGATTTTCCACACCATGGTATACCAAAAATTGAGCTATTGGAGATCTACTTCAAAGGACTTGATAAAGATAGCCAATTCAAGCTCCAATCTCTTTCCGGTGGGAATTTCATGGAAAAGCATGTGGATGAAGCTTGGGAGTTTGTAGAAAAGCAAGCTTTAGTGATTGAGAAATACTCACATAGGAAGAATTAAGGGAGAAAGGCGGGAGCATATGAGGTGAGTGAAGTCACCATGAGCAATTTCAAGCTTGACGCCATCAACAACGAGCTAAAGTCTTTGAGGGAGTTGTGTGCCACAACTTTGAAGAACCAAGCAACCCCTCAGGTGCAAGTGCAAGCGAACTTGTCTTCCAAGGAGAAAGATGTGAACTACATGGGAAGGGGCAACTACAACAATTATCAAGGCCCAAGGAACTTCAACAACAACCGGCAATTCAACAATTACCGGCCTAACCATAACCATCCCGGGTTTTCCTATTCTAACCCGGATGGAGCCTTGAACCCTCCCGCTTCCACTAGCACACCTCCACCACCAAAAGCTTCACAAGAACCTCCACCCGGATTTACTCAACCTCCAAAGGATAGAACCGAGATGATGTTTGAGCAATTGCTTGGAAGGTTGAGTGGTCTTGAGAGCACGGCGACTTCTATTTCTAAGGCTCAAAAGGTTTTGGAAGCACAAGTGTTCCAAAAAGCGGGTGAAGCTCATAGAGATCCGGGAAAGCTTCCCGGAAGAACCGAAGACAACCCAAGAGGCCAAGTGTTGGCCATCACAACAAGAAGCGGGTTGAGTATGAAGGATCCTTTGCCCAAGGAGAATGCTAAAGGAAAGCAAGTAGTGGTAGAAGAAGAGACCTTGCAAGAAGATGGAGGCAAGAGCAAGGATGATGAGCCAATTTATGTGGCACCACCTCCATACAAACCACCACTACCGTTCCCTCAATCACGAGCAAGAGCTCGTTTGGACAAACATTTTTGTAAATTCCTTGAACTTATGTCTAAATTGCATATTAACATTCCGTTCATGGATGCTATCTTAGGTATGCCGGCATATGACAAGTTCTTGAAGGAAATACTCTCCAACAAAAGGAAGTTGGAAGAGTATGGGGAAGTAAGGATGACTAAGAGATCCTCGGAATTGATCCAAACCATGAAGGAGGAAATGCCTCCTAAGCTAAGAGATCCGGGATCCTTTTGTGTGCCAATCGGAGTGGGAGAAGTGAAGTATGAAGCCCTTTGTGATCTTGGGGCGAGTGTAAGCATCATACCGCTTGCACTATGCAACAAGGTTGGGCTAGGAGAGCCAAAACCGGTCAAGATGACCCTCTACATGGCGGACCGTTCTATCACTCACCCGGTTGGAATCTTGGAGGACATTCCGGTGCAACTCGGGAAGTTCTATGTGCCGATTGATTTTGTTGTCTTGGACATCCCGGCGGACTATCCGGTTCCCATCATCTTAGGGAGACCTTTCCTAGCCACTTCCGGATGCTTAGTAGATTGTAAGAAAGGAATTCTCTCCTTCAACATTGGAGAGGAGAATACCAAGTTCAAGCTGTCCACAATGATGAAAGGGCCAACCCTTGATGAAGATGTATTCAACATTGTCGAGCAAGAGGAGTCTAGAGAAGTTGTGAGCTCGATCTTGATCAAGGACCCTGATAGCATGAATTATAGTCTATATTTTGGGGTTTGTTTGGACGTTTTATCTTTCATAATCTGCATGTTTGTATGTACATTATGTGATTTTACTACCATTTCATCTACCTTTGCGAGAATCGAGGTCTACACCTAGTTTCGTTGTAATTGCAGGTAATATGGTACGTATTGCATCAAAAAGGAGCAAAAGGAGTCAAGAGTCATTTGGAGCTACATTCAGGAAGCACAACCATGGATTAAAGATTTACTTTGGACCAGTTTTGAGAGATTCTACACTCAGTTATGATCACCTCGGTTGACCAGAGATTCATCTCGACCGAGGCGATCCAGAGACGCCGACTCGACCGAGGCGAACACCTAGGACGCGGCGAGAATATTTTATTCTTGGCTGAGATCTTTTAAAATTGGAAAGTGATCTTATATTTTTGGGCTGAGCTTCTAGAAGGAAGGAGATATGCAGAATCATATATTTTACCTATTTTTATGGGAATATATCTTCTTAAGATTTATTATCTTTGGAGGTTTATTTTTCCTATAAAAAGGGTTGGATTTCCACAATTCGATAAGCCCGCTTACACCGAAATACAGGCTGCATACACCGCAAACATCCGCTTACAGTTAGAAAGCCCGCTTACACCGAAATACAGGCTGCATACACCCGCTATCAGCGCAGCAGCCGCATCCTACTCCAATTTGGGAGAGAGTTGAAGAACCTTTTTGAAGGTTGAAGGAAGATTGAAGACTATAGCTTTATAGCTTTTTGGAGGGTTTTGTAAGATTGTCTTCAATTCTTTTCCTTGTTGTCTTGTCTAGTTGGATTATTATCCAAGGAACGATTTTGTGTGATATTTGATTCAGTTATTGAAGTGTTTTCATTAAATTCTTCTTTATTCAAATATTCACCTTCTTCCCATATATTTAATACTTTCATTATGATGATGAGTGGCTAATTTCCTTGTGTGATTCTAGGGTGATTGGCTGAAGGTTGTGGGAAAAACAATGATAGAATAATCTTAATCCAGTAGGATCCTGAAAGTTCGAGTCTTTAACCTTAACCCTAAGCATCTCGTTCAGTCGATGAACATCTCGGCCGGGGTGGAAACTGGCTGACCGAGGTGGCTTATCCGATCCTTAACTGAGAGTTAATGTGTTAGAGTTTGCCAAATCCTATTCTTATTATACCTTTCTGGTTCAAAGCAAGCTTAGGATGAGACTTACCCGGTAATTCCTTAGTTTGTATACCAACGATCATAAGTTTAGGTAATAAAGGCTTGTCCTTTATTGGGGTTTGAGTGTGCTTCCATCCCATCTTTGTGAGTTAGCCTGAGACTTACCCGGTAAAGGTTGATTCTATTCCCTTAGATGGTGTGTTAGTTTGAGGTTATAGTTCTTTATCTTGATTCCTTGAGACTTACCCGGTAATAGGAGTTACGGTTTGGGATTAGTGTGTAGTGAGACTTACCCGGTGATCTACTCCACTTTAGAAACACCTTCCCCATGCAAAAATCTCAGCTTTGTCCACTTATCTATAGATCTTGAGTTGGAACCACAACTAGATGCTTTAATCCCTAGAATTGCATGTTTGCTTATTTGACATCTTATTCATCTTTGATTGTATACTTGCTCTTGTGGTTAGCATCAACACTAGCATACCGTACTGGACTTTGTTTCACTAAGTCCCTGTGATCGACCCCTGGAATTTTCTTGCTTTTACTACAATTGACCCGTACACTGCGGGTTCGCATCCTTGTTTTAAGCTTAAGTCTAGGGTTATAAATTTAAAGCTTGCACACACCGTTTGGAGCGAACAAGTTTTTGGCGCCGTTGCCGGGGACTTGGTCTAGACCGAGCCGGTACGGTTTGCTCTTGGGGCATTTGCCCCGTGTTGCTACTAACTACTCTTTCTATGAGTTTTGTAGTTTTCAGGATTTCTGATGGCTATGTTTGATCCAGCCTGGATAGCAAGACAAAGTGCTAGGGCAGATCATTATGAATACTTGGAGGAGAAGTACTCCTTCTATTGGTTCAACAATGAATGGGAAAGAGAAGAGGCCATTCAACACGAACTTGCAATGTGGGATGAACTTAATGTCCCTAAAAAGACTTATGAGCAACCTCTTGAAGATTCTCTCGAATCTAGGTTGGAGAAGTTAATGAAGAAGGTGACGGAGCTCAAGGAAAGCACCCTATCCTATGCTAAGCCGGAAGAGGAGCATAAGGAAGTGTTGCACGTTTCGAGCATACCTCCAGTCAAACCAGAAGTTTCTCCTGAAGCTTCTGAGGGAGAAGATGTGGAAGATCTCGATCTGACTGTTGAGACCTTGGTCGAGGTAGAAGAGACCTCGGTCGAGATGATGGAAGAATCTGCAGAACCGGAAGAGGCAGATGCAGAAGACTTTAGCCAAATTACTGAGATTATGGTCAAGGTGGAAGAAAGACCAGCAGAACTGAGAGAGATTTCGTGGGTGGATTATCAACCCAACACGAAACTTGCCTCAAGCTTTGGAGAACTTTGCAAGGTACGTTCTCCTACTTCATTTGAATTCCCTATTAATATTTCTGAATTTTTCAGGAATGCACCGGAAAGTTGGAGGTCTCTTCCGAAAGAACCTCCTAAAATCAAGATGAAGTCTTCCTTGAAATTGTTGGAAGAAGAAGCTCCTTGGATTATAAGGAGTGGAGTTTGCAAACACTACACCGCTAAGTCGATGAAGTATCTCTTGTTCAAGTATGGGGTCCCTCGCATGCTCAGGACCCTGTACCATCCCCAAGCTATAGATGGGGAAGCTGCTATGATTCTCGAGAAACTATTTTCTCGATCAAGGAAAGGATGGGACGCAAGGCTAGATTATGTCCCATTGAAGTGCAGGAAGTCTAGAAGGATTCCGGTGAGAATCAAACCGTACAAGCTTGTACGTGGGAGATCTTACCATTTGCCGGTGAAATTAGGAACCGGAACCTCTTTGGAAGAATTTTATGATGGATGTGATGAGCACTCCATGGTGTTCAAGGTACATTGAGTAATTCTATGGAGAAGGGTCCAGCTAGCGACCTTAAATCAAGCGCTTCTTGGGAGGCAACCCAAGGTGTTGCTTTCTTCTCCCTTTTCTAGTTTAGTTTAGATAGTTGCTTTGTTTTTGTTTTCCTCTAGACAACAACCAGGTATTCCAAAAGGAAGGATCACAGTTCAGGAGCTACACTGGAAGAACAAAATTTCGAGAAGTTTAGAAAACGAGCTTTATTGATATACATCTCGGGTACTGTCAGAACGCCTCGACCGAGATGTGCTTCGCCAACCGAGATGGTCTTATCTAGGAGCTGTTTCTTACTTCTTCATGCAGTTTAGCTATGTTCGGTGAGTATCCTGTCCTTAGACTTATTTTGACCCACTGGGACAGTGTGTCCCAAGTATGGGGTGTTCAATGATGTATTATTCGACTTATGATGTATCGGATATTTTCATATTTATGCTTCATTCTGCATTTATATGTTTATCTGAGATTGCATGCATACTTACAGGTTATTTGATTGAGAAAAACGTCGAAACCGAAAAAAAAAAAATGGATTTAAAAAAATTTTTGACCTCGACCGGGACAGTTCTGGCAAAACGAGGTGTTTCACCTCGGTTGAACCAAGAACATCTCGACCGAGGTGGGTTAACAGAAAGTTTTCGAAAACGATTTGTGTTACTTATCTGGATATGATCTCAGTGAAGATTTTGTTTACCGACTGGATTTAAATTCTTTATATGTTTGAAATGTTTTATGATATGTTTAAGTTGCTAAATGCTTTGTTTGAAATTATTGGCATGTTTAATACCTTATTTTTATCCAAATTATGTTGAATTTGAAGGTTGACACCGCAGCATAAGTTCTCTCACGTTCTTCTTGGAAAGACCAAGGCAATTCATTCTCTTCTTCTTCTTCTTCTTGATCATGCTTAGCCCCTCATATACATTTTGCCTCCCTTTACCTATCCGGGAATTTGGAAGCAAGCGAAGTGGTGAAAGCAAGTTAAAGTTGAGGAGTGGGATGGAAGTGAAGTGTTAGAAAGTAATTCTAGGTTTGGGGAAGTCAATCATGAAGATGAGTAACTCGGCACCATTCACATAGCCGGGTGTTTGTGTCTTGCCAAAGTCGGATTGAGCGATATTCCTAACGGGTCATGGTATGTGCATCAAGGGTTTGATGCATCTCGAGAAATTGATGATTGCTGATTTCCTAGGCTTCGGTTATTGTGCACCTTTGTCCATGCATCCCAAAAAGTAAAGTAAAAAGAAAAAGTGTGAAATAAGCAAAGCTTATTGGTGGAAGATGTTGCGAGTCAAAGTGAAAGTGAAGTTCATCCTTTTCCCGGATTCTAGCACCACATTACCTTACATACATCCCTACCCTACACGTTTCTTGACCTTTTCTTTTGGGAAGCCCTTGAGACCTTGAGCTTGTTGATTGACTTAGTGGTTTAAACTGGATTATACATGATTAATTTTGATAATTATGACTTATTATGCATTCTATGATTTTATGCAAAGATGAACAACTTTTCTATATTTATAAAATGTTTTGATCATGTTTGGATTTTAAATTCCATGAAGTATTCTCTTAGAGTGATCTATGATTGTAACACACCATAAAAATGTTTTTGAAAGACTTTTCATTGATTTTTTATGACTTATAATCCATTCTATCTTGTCTTCTATATGCGGAACTTGCTTAGGGACAAGCAAGGGCTAAGTATGGGGTATTTTGATAGCATGAATTATAGTCTATATTTTGGGGTTTGTTTGGACGTTTTATCTTTCATAATCTGCATGTTTGTATGTATATTATGTGATTTTACTACCATTTCATCTACCTTTGCGAGAATCGAGGTCTACACCTAGTTTCGTTGTAATTGCAGGTAATATGGTACGTTTTGCATCAAAAAGGAGCAAAAGGAGTCAAGAGTCATTTGGAGCTACATTCAGGAAGCATAGCCATGATTAAAGATTTACTTTGGACCAGTTTTGAGAGATTCTACACTCAGTTATGATCACCTCGGTTGCCCAGAGATTCATCTCGACCGAGGCGATCCAGAGACACCGACTCGACCGAGGCGAACACCTAGGACGCGGCGAGAATATTTTATTCTTGGCTGAGATCTTTTAAAATTGGAAAGTGATCTTATATTTTTGGGCTGAGCTTCTGGAAGGAAGGAGATATGCAGAATCATATATTTTACCTATTTTTATGGGAATATATCTTCTTAAGATTTATTATCTTTGGAGGTTTATTTTTCCTATAAAAAGGATTGGATTTTCCACAAATCCGATCATGCTTAGAAGCCCGCTTACACCGAAATACAGGCTGCATACACCCGCTATCAGCGCAGCAGCCGCATCCTACTCCAATTTGGGAGAGAGTTGAAGAACCTTTTTGAAGGTTGAAGGAAGATTGAAGACTATAGCTTTATAGCTTTTTGGAGGGTTTTGTAAGATTGTCTTCAATTCTTTTCCTTGTTGTCTTGTCTAGTTGGATTATTATCCAAGGAACGATTTTGTGTGATATTTGATTCAGTTATTGAAGTGTTTTCATTAAATTCTTCTTTATTCAAATATTCACCTTCTTCCCATATATTTAATACTTTCATTATGATGATGAGTGGCTAATTTCCTTGTGTGATTCTAGGGTGATTGGCTGAAGGTTGTGGGAAAAACAATGATAGAATAATCTTAATCCAGTAGGATCCTGAAAGTTCGAGTCTTTAACCTTAACCCTAAGCATCTCGTTCAGTCGATGAACATCTCGGCCGGGGTGGAAACTGGCTGACCGAGGTGGCTTATCCGATCCTTAACTGAGAGTTAATGTGTTAGAGTTTGCCAAATCCTATTCTTATTATACCTTTCTGGTTCAAAGCAAGCTTAGGATGAGACTTACCCGGTAATTCCTTAGTTTGTATACCAACGATCATAAGTTTAGGTAATAAAGGCTTGTCCTTTATTGGGGTTTGAGTGTGCTTCCATCCCATCTTTGTGAGTTAGCCTGAGACTTACCCGGTAAAGGTTGATTCTATACCCTTAGATGGTGTGTTAGTTTGAGGTTATAGTTCTTTATCTTAATTCCTTGAGACTTACCCGGTAATAGGAGTTATGGTTTGGGATTAGTGTGTAGTGAGACTTACCCGGTGATCTACTCCACTTTAGAAACACCTTCCCCATGCAAAAATCTCAGCTTTGTCCGCTTATCTATAGATCTTGAGTTGGAACCACAACTAGATGCTTTAATCCCTAGAATTGCATGTTTGCTTATTTGACATCTTATTCATCTTTGATTGTATACTTGCTCTTGTGGTTAGCATCAACACTAGCATACCGTATTGGACTTTGTTTCACTAAGTCCCTGTGATCGACCCCTGGAATTTTCTTGCTTTTACTACGATTGACCCGTACACTGCGGGTTCGCATCCTTGTTTTAAGCTTAAGTCTAGGGTTATAAATTTAAAGCTTGCACACACCGTTTGGAGCGAACAAGTTTTTGGCGCCGTTGCCGGGGACTTGGTCTAGACCGAGCCGGTACGGTTTGCTCTTGGGGCATTTGCCCCGTGTTGTCTTACCACTCTACTTGAGTGACTTTTGCAGGTTCTTTCTTAGGTATATGCGAAGAACCCGCACTGGGAAGGAAATCGTTCCTTACGATCCCGAACCAGAAAAGACATACAAACGACGCTTAAGAGAAGCGAAGATGGCCCAACAAGACGATCACGATCTTTTGGCCCAATTGAGAGAGACGCAGGAGCAGCTACGTCTCAGTAAAGAAGAACTAAGGCAGGAAAAAGAAGAGAATCAGGCCAGGAATGCAGCAATCGAAGCTGAGATTGCAGCAATTCGGAACCAGATTCAACCTCGACCGATGCAGGATCCAGTAATTGATCCTCGACCGAGGCAAGTCCCAGTTCCTGACGCCCCGGCCGATGTGCATCCACTTCGGATGCCAGTCCGAGATGTTCTACTTGCAGGAATTCCACAAACCCTAGGTCAAAGGATGGACCCTAATCAACAGCTGAGGCGTCCAGGAGTGAACCTAGGAGATCCAGCGGACCATAACTACGAACTTCGACCACAAGTTCTAGCGATGATTCGCCAATGTCAATTCGGAGGGCTAGAGAAGGAGTCGCCGCATCAACATCTTCAAAACTACGAGATCTTGATGGAGACCTTGCGACCTCCCAGAATTGAAAATAACAACTACAAGCTAAGACCTTTCTACTTTTCTCTTAAAGATAGAGCTCTTACTTGGTATCAATCTCTTCCTGCAGGAAAGATCAGCACATGGGAAGAGATGACTACGGAATTCTTGACCAAATTCTTTCCCCCCTCAAAGACTGCTGAAATGAGAGGGAAGATCAATGCTTTCATCATGAAGGACAAGGAGAGTTTGTCCAAATCATGGGAGCGGTTCAAGGATATCCTTTTGGATTGCCCACATCATGGGATTCCAAAGATCGAGTTGTTGGAGATCTACTTCAAAGGGCTGGACGGAAACACCCAGTTTAATCTCCAACTACTCTCCGCCGGCACATTTATGGATATGGCGGTTGACGAGGCTTGGGATTTCATTGAGAAGCAAGCCTTGCACATGGAGAAGTACACCCACCAAGGAGCTGAAGGTGGAGTTAAAAGAGTCAACTTTCAAGAGACTCAAACCAACAACAACCAATTCACGTCCTTGAAGAACGACGTGAAGCAATTGAAGGAGCTATTGATGGCTCAAACTAAGAAGGAAGAGCAAGGGCAAAGGAACAACGACAACTACAACAAGAACGGGTACCGTAACAACAACAACGGACCCCGAAACAACAACTACAACAACAATAGAGGATCCAATAGCAACAATTGGAGAGCGAATAATAACCAAAACAACGGTAACAATTATTCAAACTCCAACTCTAATGATTCCTCTAACCCTTTCCTCTCTCCTCCTTCTTCTTCTTCTACTCCATTGAAGAGCCAAGGGCAAGGATCAAGTTCGTCTCAGCCGGAAAAGAAGGACGCAGTCCTGGAGGCAATCTTGATCAAGCTTAGTGCTATGGAGAATTCTATGACTTCATTTTCGAGGGCCCAAAAGTCCTTCGAACAACAACTTGCTAATAGGGCGAATGAAGCGCCAAGAGATCCAGGGAAGCTTCCAGCAAAGACGGAAACTAACCCTAAGGGCCAGTGCATGGCCATCACGACGAGGAGTGGACTCAAAACCACAGATCCAGTACCTCGCTCGACGCAGACCACCTCGGTCCAGATCCAGTCGAAGAACACCTCGACCGAGATGCCAACCGAGGCGGTGCAACAGAAAGCAGGAGGAACAACTGAAGCCTATGTTCCACCTCCTGCATATAAACCACCACTTCCATTCCCCCAGTCCAGAGCTAGAGCACATCTTGACAAGCACTTTGGTAAGTTCCTTGACTTGATGAATAAGCTCCATATTAATATCCCTTTCCTTGATGCTATTTTAGGTATGCCCGCCTACGGGAAGTTCTTAAAAGAGATCCTATCAAGGAAGAGGAAGCTGGAGGATGTTGGTGAAGTTAGGATGACATCTAAGTCTTCGGAGCTTATAAAGATCATGAAGGAGAAGATGCCACCTAAGTTGAGAGATCCCGGCTCATTTTGCATTCCCATTCAAGTTGGGGATGTCACTTGTGAAGCCCTATGTGATCTAGGAGCCAGCGTGAGCATCATTCCGCTGGAGCTATGCATTAAGATCGGTCTTGGAGAGCCCAAACCGGTCAAGATTCGACTTTACATGGCGGATCGCTCCATCACCCATCCCGTGGGCATTTTGGAAGACGTTCCGGTCAGGTTAGGTAACTTCTATCTACCCATAGATTTTGTCGTACTTGACATTCCCGCAGATTATCCTGTTCCTATCATTCTCGGGAGGCCATTTCTAGCAACTTCGGGTTGCAATGTGGATTGCAAGAACGCCAAGTTGAAATTCAACGTTGGTGGCGATGAGGTGGAGTTCGCACTACTTGCAGCCATGAAGGGGGAGCAACTAACTGATGATATCTTCAACATCTACGATGAAGAAGAATCAAGAGAATTGGTGAGCTCTATCCTTATTAATGATCCACTCGAAAGAGTTATTAGCTTCAGTTTAATGGAGGAAGGTATAGATGCTTCTTGTGATGCAGATATACGGAGCCTGAAGGCACTGGAAGAAGATCCAGGAGCCATGACTGAGAAGCTGATCCAGGAAACGAAGATTTCCAGCCTCGGATCCAGTAGCAGTACCTCGACCGAGGCACTTTCTGGACTAAGCGAGGCGTCTGAAGAACACCTCGGTCAACGCCTTTGCGCCTCGACCGAGGTCGACAGAGAGACGATTCAAACTGAGACTGCACATAGTCCAGTTTCTGACACCACTCCACTGGAAAGAGGAAGCACAGATCCCTCCCAGAAAGCACCCCCAGTTGTGGAGCTTAAACAACTCCCTAGTCACTTGAGGTATATCTTTCTTGGGCCGGATTCTACTTATCCCGTTATTGCTAGTGCTTCCCTCTCCAATTCTGAATTATCTAAGCTAATGCATGTCCTGAGAAAGCATCGGAAAGCCATAGGCTACACCACGGACGATCTTATTGGCATTAACCCTTCTTTCTGCATGCATAGAATTCTAATGGAAGATAATCATAAGACTTCACGGGAACCTCAAAGACGGTTAAATCCGATCATGAAAGAGGTTGTGAAGAAGGAAGTTCTTAAGTTGTTGGATGCAGGTATTATTTATCCTATCTCGGACAGCAAGTGGGTTAGCCCGGTGCATGTCGTTCCGAAGAAAGGAGGGATGACCGTTGTGACGAATAAGAACAACGAGTTGATCCCAACAAGGACCGTTACGGGCTGGAGAGTTTGCATCGACTATAGGAAGCTGAACACGGCTACTCGGAAGGATCATTTTCCGCTTCCCTTCATTGATCAAATGCTCGAACGGTTGGCCCAGCATTCACACTTTTGCTACTTGGACGGCTATAGTGGATTCTTCCAGATTCCTATCCATCCGGATGATCAGGAGAAGACCACTTTCACTTGTCCATGGGGGACGTTTGCCTATCGGAGGATGCCATTTGGATTGTGCAATGCACCAGCTACCTTCCAGCGATGCATGATGGCTATCTTTTCCGAGTACATAGAGGAGATCATGGAGGTATTTATGGATGATTTTTCTGTATATGGTTCCTCTTTTGATGATTGCCTATCTAACCTTTCTCTAGTGCTTACAAGATGTGAAGACACTAACCTTGTTTTGAATTGGGAGAAGTGTCATTTTATGGTTAACGAAGGCATTGTGCTAGGACACTGATAGCATGAATTATAGTCTATATTTTGGGGTTTGTTTGGACGTTTTATCTTTCATAATCTGCATGTTTGTATGTACATTATGTGATTTTACTACCATTTCATCTACCTTTGCGAGAATCGAGGTCTACACCTAGTTTCGTTGTAATTGCAGGTAATATGGTACGTATTGCATCAAAAAGGAGCAAAAGGAGTCAAGAGTCATTTGGAGCTACATTCAGGAAGCACAACCATGGATTAAAGATTTACTTTGGACCAGTTTTGAGAGATTCTACACTCAGTTATGATCACCTCGGTTGACCAGAGATTCATCTCGACCGAGGCGATCCAGAGACGCCGACTCGACCGAGGCGAACACCTAGGACGCGGCGAGAATATTTTATTCTTGGCTGAGATCTTTTAAAATTGGAAAGTGATCTTATATTTTTGGGCTGAGCTTCTAGAAGGAAGGAGATATGCAGAATCATATATTTTACCTATTTTTATGGGAATATATCTTCTTAAGATTTATTATCTTTGGAGGTTTATTTTTCCTATAAAAAGGGTTGGATTTCCACAATTCGACAAGCCCGCTTACATCCGCTTACAGTTAGAACACCCGCTATCAGCGCAGCAGCCGCATCCTACTCCAATTTGGGAGATTCGAAGAACCTTTTTGAAGGTTGAAGGAAGATTGAAGACTATAGCTTTATAGCTTTTTGGAGGGTTTTGTAAGATTGTCTTCAATTCTTTTCCTTGTTGTCTTGTCTAGTTGGATTATTATCCAAGGAACGATTTTGTGTGATATTTGATTCAGTTATTGAAGTGTTTTCATTAAATTCTTCTTTATTCAAATATTCACCTTCTTCCCATATATTTAATACTTTCATTATGATGATGAGTGGCTAATTTCCTTGTGTGATTCTAGGGTGATTGGCTGAAGGTTGTGGGAAAAACAATGATAGAATAATCTTAATCCAGTAGGATCCTGAAAGTTCGAGTCTTTAACCTTAACCCTAAGCATCTCGTTCAGTCGATGAACATCTCGGCCGGGGTGGAAACTGGCTGACCGAGGTGGCTTATCCGATCCTTAACTGAGAGTTAATGTGTTAGAGTTTGCCAAATCCTATTCTTATTATACCTTTCTGGTTCAAAGCAAGCTTAGGATGAGACTTACCCGGTAATTCCTTAGTTTGTATACTAACGATCATAAGTGTAGGTAATAAAGGCTTGTCCTTTATTGGGGTTTGAGTGTGCTTCCATCCCATCTTTGTGAGTTAGCCTGAGACTTACCCGGTAAAGGTTGATTCTATTCCCTTAGATGGTGTGTTAGTTTGAGGCAATAGTTCTTTATCTTAATTCCTTGAGACTTACCCGGTAATAGGAGTTACGGTTTGGGATTAGTGTGTAGTGAGACTTACCCGGTGATCTACTTCAAAGGACTGGACGGAAACACCCAGTTCAATCTCCAACTACTCTCCGCCGGTACATTCATGGATATGGCGGTTGACGAGGCTTGGGATTTCATTGAGAAGCAAGCCTTACATATGGAGAAGTATACCCACCAAGGAGCTGAAGGTGGAGTTAAAAGAGTCAACTTTCAAGAGACTCAACCCAACAACAACCAACTCACGTCCTTGAAGAACGACGTGAAGCAATTGAAGGAGCTATTGATGGCTCAAACTAAGAAGGAAGAGCAAGGGCAAAGGAACAACAACAATAACGGGTACCGTAACAACAACAACGGACCCCGAAACAACAACTACAACAACAATAGAGGATCCAATAGCAACAATTGGAGAGCGAATAATAACCAAAACAACGGTAACAATTATTCAAACTCCAACTCTAATGATTCCTCTAACCCTTTCCTCTCTCCTCCTTCTTCTTCTTCTACTCCATTGAAGAGCCAAGGGCAAGGATCAAGTTCGTCTCAGCCGGAAAAGAAGGACGCAGTCCTGGAGGCAATCTTGATCAAGCTTAGTGCTATGGAGAATTCTATGACTTCATTTTCGAGGGCCCAAAAATCCTTCGAACAACAACTTGCTAATAAGGCGAATGAAGCGCCAAGAGATCCAGGGAAGCTTCCAGCAAAGACGGAAACTAACCCTAAGGGCCAGTGCATGGCCATCACGACGAGGAGTGGACTCAAAACCACAGATCCAGTACCTCGCTCGACGCAGACCACCTCGGTCCAGATCCAGTCGAAGAACACCTCGACCGAGATGCCAACCGAGGCGGTGCAACAGAGAGTAGGAGGAACAACTGAAGCCTATGTTCCACCTCCTGCATATAAACCACCACTTCCATTCCCCCAGTCCAGAGCCAGAGCACATCTTGACAAGCACTTTGGTAAGTTCCTTGACTTGATGAATAAGCTCCATATTAATATCCCTTTCCTTGATGCTATTTTAGGTATGCCCGCCTACGGGAAGTTCTTAAAAGAGATCCTATCAAGGAAGAGGAAGCTGGAGGATGTTGGTGAAGTTAGGATGACATCTAAGTCTTCGGAGCTTATAAAGATCATGAAGGAGAAGATGCCACCTAAATTAAGAGATCCCGGCTCATTTTGCATTCCCATTCAAGTTGGGGATGTCACTTGTGAAGCCTTATGTGATCTAGGAGCCAGCGTGAGCATCATTCCGCTGGAGCTATGCAATAAGATCGGCCTTGGAGAGCCCAAGCCGGTCAAGATTCGACTCTACATGGCGGATCGCTCCATCACCCATCCCGTGGGCATTTTGGAGGACGTTCCGGTCAAGTTAGGTAACTTCTATCTACCCATAGATTTTGTCGTACTTGACATTCCCGCAGATTATCCTGTTCCTATCATTCTCGGGAGGCCATTTCTAGCAACTTCGGGTTGCAATGTGGATTGCAAGAACGCCAAGTTGAAATTCAACGTTGGTGGCGATGAGGTGGAGTTCGCACTACTTGCAGCCATGAAGGGGGAGCAACTAACTGATGATATCTTCAACATCTACGATGAAGAAGAATCAAGAGAATTGGTGAGCTCTATCCTTATTAATGATCCACTCGAAAGAGTTATTAGCTTCAGTTTAATGGAGGAAGGTATAGATGCTTCTTGTGATGCAGATATACGGAGCCTGAAGGCACTGGAAGAAGATCCAGGAGCCATGACTGAGAAGCTGATCCAGGAAACGAAGATTTCCAGCCTCGGATCCAGTAGCAGTACCTCGACCGAGGCACTTTCTGGACTGAGCGAGGCGTCTGAAGAACACCTCGGTCAACGCCTTTGCGCCTCGACCGAGGTCGACAGAGAGACGATTCAAACTGAGACTGCACATAGTCCAATTTCTGACACCACTCCACTGGAAAGAGGAAGCACAGATCCCTCCCAGAAAGCACCCCCAGTTGTGGAGCTTAAACAACTCCCTAGTCACTTGAGGTATATCTTTCTTGGGCCGGATTCTACTTATCCCGTTATTGCTAGTGCTTCCCTCTCCGATTCTGAATTATCTAAGCTAATGCATGTCCTGAGAAAGCATCGGAAAGCCATAGGCTACACCACGGACGATCTTATTGGCATTAACCCTTCTTTCTGCATGCATAGAATTCTAATGGAAGATAATCATAAGACTTCACGGGAACCTCAAAGACGGTTAAATCCGATCATGAAAGAGGTTGTGAAGAAGGAAGTTCTTAAGTTGTTGGATGCAGGTATTATTTATCCTATCTCGGACAGCAAGTGGGTTAGCCCGGTGCATGTCGTCCCGAAGAAAGGAGGGATGACCGTTGTGACGAATAAGAACAACGAGTTGATCCCAACAAGGACCGTTACGGGCTGGAGAGTTTGCATCGACTATAGGAAGCTGAACACGGCTACTAGGAAAGATCATTTTCCGCTTCCCTTCATTGATCAAATGCTCGAACGGTTGGCCCAGCATTCACACTTTTGCTACTTGGACGGCTATAGTGGATTCTTCCAGATTCCTATCCATCCGGATGATCAGGAGAAGACCACTTTCACATGTCCTTGGGGGACGTTTGCTTATCGGAGGATGCCATTCGGGTTGTGCAATGCACCCGCTACCTTCCAGCGATGCATGATGGCCATCTTCTCCGAGTACATAGAGGAGATCATGGAGGTATTCATGGATGATTTTTCTGTATATGGTTCCTCATTTGATGATTGCCTATCTAACCTTTCTCTAGTGCTTAAAAGATGTGAGGACACTAACCTTGTTTTGAATTGGGAAAAGTGTCATTTTATGGTTAATGAAGGCATTGTGCTAGGACACCTCGTTTCTAATCGAGGTATTGAGGTCGATCGAGCTAAGATCGAGACTATTGAGAAACTCCCTCCTCCTTGTTCTGTTAAGGGTGTGAGGAGTTTTCTCGGGCATGCAGGTTTCTATAGGAGATTCATCAAGGACTTCTCCAAGATTTCTAAACCTCTAACTAACCTCTTGAATAAAGATGTTGTTTTTGAGTTTTCGCAGGAGTGTCTTGATGCTTTTTATAGGATTAAGGAAGCGTTGATCTCCGCTCCCATTATCCAACCTCCTGACTGGACCTTGCCCTTTGAGGTCATGTGTGACGCTAGCGATGTAGCCGTAGGAGCGGTGCTTGGGCAAAAGAAGGATGGACGGACCACCGCCATTTACTATGCTAGCAAGACGCTAGATGTAGCACAACGCAACTACGCTACCACTGAGAAGGAGTTATTGGCGGTTGTATATGCTTTCGAGAAGTTTCGTTCCTATCTAGTAGGGGCGAAAGTCATTGTCTACACCGACCACGCAGCCATTCGTTACTTGTTGGCTAAAAAAGATGCAAAGCCGCGCCTTATTCGATGGATTCTCTTGCTCCAGGAATTTGACCTAGAGATCCGCGATAAGAAGGGATCCGAGAATTCAGTTGCGGATCACCTCAGCCGGTTACCGGAATCCTCCCGCGAGACGGATAGCCCACCCATAGACGATTCATTCCCCGACGAGCACTTGCACGTTTTGGAGCGTTTGATGGACTTACTTACTTCACCCCACGATGGAGGTGAAGTATGGGGTGAGGGAACCTCCTACCTCATTTGAGACGCATCATGGTCCAGCTAGCGACCTTAAATCAAGCGCTTCTTGGGAGGCAACCCAAGGTATTGTTTTCTTTCCCGTTTTCTAGTCTAATTTAGATAGTTTTTGTTTTTGCTTTGCCTTGCTTTGCTTTGTTTTTGGTGTTTTGGACAGACAACAGGAAGGAGCACTCAGAAAAGGGAGAAGTTCGAGATTCTGAGGAAGAAAAAGGCACCTCGGTCACTGTCAGAACACCTCGACCGAGTTGATTCTTGAAGCAACCGAGGCGACTAGGGTTTCTGCAGAACCGCCTCGGTCCGTACCACCTCGGTCCAGGCGAGACCATCTCGACCGAGGTGACAGCAGACCTCGTGACAGTATAAAAAGAAAAAAATTACAGTTTTCACTTTTACCCTATTTCGACCGCGGCGACAGCGTACCTCGTTCTCCTCCGTTTCTCGCTCGTTTTCGACGATTTCTGCTTCAAAACTGCAATTGAGGAGTAGAGGAGTCGATTGCAACCACGGATCTGCAAGAACTCTGAGAGTTTCGGCCGAAACGAAGCGAAAAAGGTTCGAAAACCCTAACCGACTCGTTTACTGTTTATTGGGCTTTGGTTGCCCTTGATTCTGCTGAGGAAACCCATAAGTACCCCTTAGGAAGCAATTGTAGTGATTTTAGGGGGAAAAGAACTGGAAATCTGAGATTTGGAAATTCGAACTGTACGCCTCGGTCCAGTCGAACTGCATCTCGACCGAGGTGATTTCTGAGGCTTGTCAGTCAACCGAGGTGGTCTGACAGTGAGTTTGTGAAGATGAGTTCCGATCGCCGTTTAGCCCTGAGAGATAGATCTTCACCCTCCCCTTCCCCTTCTTCTTCCCGTCCCTACCGCCCGGTTATCCACGAGAGATGCCGGGTAGATTACGAGAGGATAGCGGGCCGTCCGGTTATCGCACCGCGATTTCTGGAGGTATCCGCTTTTGACTGCCTAGGGTTAGAGGCTGACCTTAGGAGGATGATAGCTACAGTCGGGCTGGATCAGTTTTCTGAGATCCGAGCCCCAGCCTACATAGAGCCGACACTAGAGTTCGTCAGCTCCTTCTCCTACCTACCCACAGAGGGATCTGTGAAGTATCGGCTGATGAGCCGGAACTTCATAGTTCCATTAGAGATATTCAGAGAGATTTTCAGCTTTCCTACCCCTACAGCTGTAGACTTCCCCTCCCGATCCGTAGCTAGGGAGTTTTGGGGTCAGATAGCCCACATCACTACACATGCAGACAGATGGCGCCCTGGTGATTCCAGGGAGAAGGTCATCTTCCACCCAGCTTTCAGACTCGCCCACCGGATATTCAGCGAGATGCTTCTGGCGCGTACTGAGACGCCCCAGAAGATCAGACAGGGGGAGCTATTCTCACTATACTGCATGGTCACGGGAGGATACCCGGACTTTGGCTTGCTCCTGGCAGAGGATCTGCACAGGATCAAGGCCAAAGGGAAGGGTGATATTTGCTGTGGAGGTCTAGTCACCCACATCGCCTCCTACCACGGGATGGATCTCAGTATCTGCACATTGGCGGCGGCTCCGAAGCCGCTGGGTCTGCAGGAGATGATCACGAGGCGGATTCTTGTTCCTCGTGGGCTGACTACACCGTATGTTGCCATGCCTTGGGAGCGGACAGCGCCTCAGGGCATCAGATGGTCTGCACAGTTTTCTGTCGCCGACCCGCATTTCTGGCAGGCTGCATGGGTCCCGCTGATGGAGGACTACAGAGAGGGAGCAGCTGCTGCTGCTGCAGCTGCTGAGGAGGCTGAGGAGGCTGATGAGGAGGATGATGACGAGACAGTTGATGAGAGAGGAGGCGGCGTCCCGATGGACACAGGGACAGATACAGCTGGGACGAGCGCGCCTCCCATTATTGATTTGGATGAGGATGAGGAGGATACTGAGCCTGCACCTGCTGCACCTCCCGTTAGATCTACTAGACGTCGGACACGCCGTCACAGAGATGCAGAGGCTCATCGTCGGATCGACGAGTTGACAGAGCAGATGATAGACTCATATGCTGCCCTTACAGTAGACATGCATGAGAGGTTTGCCGCCCAGCACCGACACCTTGACAGCTGGACTCAGCAGATGTTGGAGGGGCAGCACTATCAGCGTAGGATGATGGAGCTACAGTTCCAGCAGACTATGGGCTATCCATTCGATCCGACCCAGTATCCTTATGTACCACCACCACCACCACCGGATCAGGACTACTGAGGAGCTGCAGAGTTTTATTTATTATATTTTTATGCAGTTCGGCTCTTTATCCGGTGAGTCCTCTTTCATTTAGACTTTTATTATACCCACTGGGACAGTGTGTCTCAAGTATGGGGTATTTGTATGTATTATTTGACTTATTTGACTTATGATGTATTATTTGACTTTTGATGTATTATATCGGATATTTATATTCATGCTTTATCTGCATTTATATGTTTATCTGAGATTGCATGCATACTTACAGGTTATTTGATTGAGAAAAACGTCGAAACCGAAAAAAAAAAAAAATGGTTTTAAAAAAAAATTTTTTTGACCTCGACCGGGACAGTTCTGGCAAAACGAGGTGTTTCACCTCGGTTGAACCAAGAACATCTCGACCGAGGTGGGTTAACTGAGAGTTTTCGAAAACGATTTTTGTGTTACTTATCTGGATATGATCTCAGTGAAGATTTTGTTTACCGACTGGATTTAAATTCTTTATATGTTTGAAATGTTTTATGATATGTTTAAGTTGCTAAATGCTTTGTTTGAAATTATTGGCATGTTTAATACCTTATTTTTATCCAAATTATGTTGAATTTGAAGGTTGACACCGCAGCATAAGTTCTCTCACGTTCTTCTTGGAAAGACCAAGGCAATTCATTCTCTTCTTCTTCTTCTTCTTGATCATGCTTAGCCCCTCATATACATTTTGCCTCCCTTTACCTATCCGGGAATTTGGAAGCAAGCAAAGTGGTGAAAGCAAGTTAAAGTTGAGAAGTGGCTGAAAGTGAAAGTCTTAGAAAGCAATAATAGGTTTGGGGAAGTCAATCATGAAGATGAGTAACTCGGCACCATTCACATAGCCGGGTGTTTGTGTCTTGCCAAAGTCGGATTGAGCGATATTCCTAACGGGTCATGGTATGTGCATCAAGGGTTTGACGCATCTCAAGAAATTGATGATTGCGGATTTCCTAGGCTTCGGTTATTGTGCACCTCTGTCCATGCATCCCAAAAAGTAAAGTAAAAGAGAAAAAAGTGTGAAATAAGCAAAGCTTATTGGTGGAAGATGTTGCAAGTCAAAGTAAAAGTGAAGTTCATCCTTTTCCCGGATTCTAGCACCACATTACCTTACATACATCCCTACCCTACACGTTTCTTGACCTTTCTTTTGGGAAGCCCTTGAGACCTTGAGCTTGTTGATTGACTTAGCGGTTTAAATCGGATTATACATGATTAATTTTGATAATTATGATTTATTATGCATTCTATGATTTTATGCAAAGATGAACAACTTTCCTATATTTATAAAATATTTTGATCATATTGAGTTTTTAATTTCCAGAAAGTACTCTCTTAGAGTGATCTATGATAGTTTCACACCATAAAATGTTTTTGAAAGACTTTTCATTGATTTTCTTGACTTATAATCCATTCTATCTTGATTTCTATATGAGGAACTTGCTTAGGGACAAGCAAGGGCTAAGTATGGGGTATTTTGATAGCATGAATTATAGTCTATATTTTGGGGTTTGTTTGGACGTTTTATCTTTCATAATCTGCATGTTTGTATGTACATTATGTGATTTTACTACCATTTCATCTACCTTTGCGAGAATCGAGGTCTACACCTAGTTTCGTTGTAATTGCAGGTAATATGGTACGTATTGCATCAAAAAGGAGCAAAAGGAGTCAAGAGTCATTTGGAGCTACATTCAGGAAGCACAACCATGGATTAAAGATTTACTTTGGACCAGTTTTGAGAGATTCTACACTCAGTTATGATCACCTCGGTTGACCAGAGATTCATCTCGACCGAGGCGATCCAGAGACGCCGACTCGACCGAGGCGAACACCTAGGACGCGGCGAGAATATTTTATTCTTGGCTGAGATCTTTTAAAATTGGAAAGTGATCTTATATTTTTGGGCTGAGCTTCTAGAAGGAAGGAGATATGCAGAATCATATATTTTACCTATTTTTATGGGAATATATCTTCTTAAGATTTATTATCTTTGGAGGTTTATTTTTCCTATAAAAAGGATTGGATTTTCCACAAATCCGATCATGCTTAGAGGCTGCATACACCGCATACGGTCTCGATTACAGCGAAGAATACGCAGCAGCCGCATCCTACTCCAATTTGGGAGAGAGTTGAAGAACCTTTTTGAAGGTTGAAGGAAGATTGAAGACTATAGCTTTATAGCTTTTTGGAGGGTTTTGTAAGATTGTCTTCAATTCTTTTCCTTGTTGTCTTGTCTAGTTGGATTATTATCCAAGGAACGATTTTGTGTGATATTTGATTCAGTTATTGAAGTGTTTTCATTAAATTCTTCTTTGTTCAAATATTCACCTTCTTCCCATATATTTAATACTTTCATTATGATGATGAGTGGCTAATTTCCTTGTGTGATTCTAGGGTGATTGGCTGAAGGTTGTGGGAAAAACAATGATAGAATGATCTTAATCCAGTAGGATCCTGAAAGTTCGAGTCTTTAACCTTAACCCTAAGCATCTCGTTCAGTCGATGAACATCTCGGCCGGGGTGGAAACTGGCTGACCGAGGTGGCTTATCCGATCCTTAACTGAGAGTTAATGTGTTAGAGTTTGCCAAATCCTATTCTTATTATACCTTTCTGGTTCAAAGCAAGCTTAGGATGAGACTTACCCGGTAATTCCTTAGTTTGTATACCAACGATCATAAGTTTAGGTAATAAAGGCTTGTCCTTTATTGGGGTTTGAGTGTGCTTCCATCCCATCTTTGTGAGTTAGCCTGAGACTTACCCGGTAAAGGTTGATTCTATTCCCTTAGATGGTGTGTTAGTTTGAGGTTATAGTTCTTTATCTTGATTCCTTGAGACTTACCCGGTAATAGGAGTTACGGTTTGGGATTAGTGTGTAGTGAGACTTACCCGGTGATCTACTCCACTTTAGAAACACCTTCCCCATGCAAAAATCTCAGCTTTGTCCACTTATCTATAGATCTTGAGTTGGAACCACAACTAGATGCTTTAATCCCTAGAATTGCATGTTTGCTTATTTGACATCTTATTCATCTTTGATTGTATACTTGCTCTTGTGGTTAGCATCAACACTAGCATACCGTACTGGACTTTGTTTCACTAAGTCCCTGTGATCGACCCCTGGAATTTTCTTGCTTTTACTACAATTGACCCGTACACTGCGGGTTCGCATCCTTGTTTTAAGCTTAAGTCTAGGGTTATAAATTTAAAGCTTGCACACACCGTTTGGAGCGAACAGACCCCTTGGAGAAGGTTCTTAGCTTAAGTTTGATGGAGGAAGGTGTTGAGGAGGCTTGCAATGAAGAAATCAAGGCCTTAGAAGCATTAGAAAAGGAGACAAGAGCTAAAATTGAAGACCACGAGAACATGCTGAATTCCTGTAAGAACCACGGTCGTGGAAAGTGTTCCACGGCCGTAGAACTCTCTGGAAAACTCCTAAGAGCAGGCTTAGCAAGGTCCACGGCCGTGGATGTGCCAAGATCCGTGGAGCCAACCGTGGTTTCCCCAGAAGCAGCCCTTGTTGTTAATCAAGTTTTAAGGAGCCTTGGAAAGCCTTCATTTGCTTTGGATTCATCTCAACCAACTTTATTTGGATCGTCTCCGCTCGATAAAGGTCCTCCTAAACTTGAACTCAAACCCCTTCCCTCTTATTTGAAGTATGCTTTTCTTGGTGATAATTCTACATATCCGGTGATTGTGAATGCATGCTTGAATGATGATGAACTTGCTAAGTTGTTGCATGAGCTAAAATTGCATAGGAAAGCCATTGGCTATACTATTGATGATTTAGTTGGCATAAAACCTTCTTTGTGCATGCATAAGATATTGATGGAAGATAACCATAAACCCTCTATTGAACATCAAAGAAGATTGAATCCTATAATGAAAGAGGTAGTCAAGAAAGAGATAATTAAGTTGCTAGATGCGGGAATCATCTACCCTATTTCGGATAGTAAGTGGGTTAGTCCCGTTCATGGAGTTTCTAAGAAGGGTGGGATGACCGTAGTGACTAATGAGAACAATGAACTAATCCCAACTAGGACGGTTGATGGAGGATGTGTATTGACTATAGGAAATTGAACATGGCCTCTAGGAAAGATCACTTCCCCTTTCCTTTCATTGACCAAATGCTAGAGAGGTTAGCTCAACATTCTCACTTTTGCTACTTAGATGACTATAGTGGATTCTTCCGAATGCCTATCCACCCCGATGACCAAGAGAAAACCACATTTACATGTCCATGGGGTTCTTTTGCATATAGGAGAATGCCATTTGGGTTGTGTAATGCACCCGCCACCTTCCAAAGGTGTATGATGGCCATATTTTTGGAGTACATTGAGAATATCATGGTAGTGTTTATGGATGATTTTTCTGTTTATGGATCTTCCTTTGATGATTGCCTAGCTAACTTGTCCTTAGTACTTAAAAGATGTGAGGAGACAAATCTTGTCTTGAATTGGGAAAAATGTCACTTCATGGTAAGTGAAGGTATTGTGTTCGGACACTTGGTGTCCAACCGTGGCATTGAGGTTGATAGGGCCAAGATTGAAACGATAGAGAAGTTGCCACCACCTACCTCGGTGAAAGGGGTAAGGAGTTTTCTAGGCATGCCGGTTTTTACCGGAGATTTATTAAAGATTTCTCTAGGATTTCTAAGCCTCTTACTAACCTACTAATGAAAGATGTTGAGTTTGTTTTCTCCAAGGATTGCCTTGAGGCTTTTTGTAGGTTGAAGAACGCTTTGATCTCCGCACCTATCATGCAACCTCCGGATTGGAGTTTACCGTTTGAGATCATGTGTGATGCAAGTGATGTGGCCGTTGGGGCTGTTTTGGGGCAAAGGAAAGATGGGCGCACACATGCCATTTATTATGCTAGCAAGACGCTAGATGACGCTCAACTCAGTTATGCTACCACCGAGAAGGAGTTGCTAGCGGTTGTGTATGCATTTGAGAAGTTTCGCTCTTATCTTGTTGGAGCGAAGGTCATAGTGTATACGGATCATGCTGCGATCCGTTATCTACTTACCAAGAAGGATGCCAAGCCTAGGTTGATTCGGTGGATCCTTCTTCTTCAAGAATTTGATTTGGAAATCCGGGACAAGAAGGGGTCCGAGAATTCTGTGGCGGATCACCTTAGTAGACTTCCACCGTTAGAGCTTGAAAGAGATGACATCCCGATTGATGACTCATTCCGGGATGAGCAATTGCAAATGGTGGAAGAATGCTTGTTCCAAGTGTCTAGAGGAAGTGAGCCATGGTATGCCGACATTGTGAACTATCTTGTGTGTGAGGAAGTGCCTCCCGGTTTGTCATATGCCTAAAGGAAGAAGTTCTTCAAAGATGTGAGGCACTACTATTGGAGTGAACCGCTTTTGTTTAAGAGAGGGCCGGATGGAGTCTTTAGGAGATGCATACCGGGGGATGAGTTGGAGAGTGTGATCCGCCATTGTCACTCCTTGCCATGTGGAGGGCATGCTAGCTCACACAAGACATGTGCGAAGGTGTTGCAATCGGGCTTCTTTTGGCCAAGTTTGTTTAAGGATGTGCAAAGCTTTGTGGTAGCTTGTGATGCTTGCCAAAGGACGGGCAACATCTCAAGAAGGAATGAGATACCCTTGAACAACATACAAGAAGTGGAAATATTTGATGTGTGGGGTGTGGACTTCATGGGACCATTCCCTTCTTCATGTGGAAACCTCTACATCCTATTGGCGGTGGACTATGTTTCAAGATGGGTAGAGGCAATCGCCTCTCCCACAAATGACGCCAAGGTTGTGGTGCGGTTCTTCAACTGAGTGATCTTCCCTAGGTTTGGAACACCAAGGGTGATCATAAGTGATGGAAGGAAGCACTTTACCAATAGGAACTTCGGGACACTTTTGGCTAAGTATGGGGTGACTCATATGGTGGCAACACCTTACCATCCCCAAACTAGTGGCCAAGTGGAGATCTCCAATCGGGAGATAAAGGGAATTCTTGAGAAGACGGTCTCTAGGACGAGAAAAGATTGGGCTATGAAGCTCGATGATGCCTTGTGGGCATATAGAACCGCCTTCAAAACACCGATTGGCACCACTCCTTACAAGTTAGTCTATGGCAAGTCTTGCCACCTTCCGGTAGAGATGGAGCATAGAGCTTATTGGGCCATTAAGTGGCTAAATTTTGACCTCAAGGAGGCCGGTGAGAAGAGATTGCTTGACATGAATGCTCTTGAGGAGATCCGTTTGGATGCCTATGAGAATGTCTGGATCTACAAGGAAAGGATCAAACGGTGGCATGATAGGCGCCTCATCTCGAAGGAGTTGAGTGAAGGCGACCTTGTCCTTATCTTCAACTCAAGGCTGCGGCTCTTCCCCGGAAAGCTAAAATCGAGATGGACCGGTCCTTATGTGGTGAAGAAGATCTTCCCCCATGGAGCTATTGAGATAGGAGGGAAGCATTGTGGAGACTTCAAGGTGAATGGGCACCGTTTGAAGAAGTATATCCCGGGAGCTCCGGTGGATATGATTGCCCCACTTCACCTAGAATGAGACGCCCCCGAGTTTGGTCAAGCTAATGACCTTAAAGAAGCGCTTGATGGGAGGCAACCCATTGGTAACGTTTTCCCTTTTTCGTTTTGTTTTTGTTTGTGTTTTTTCTGTTTTAGTGTGTTTGGTGTGCTTTGCGTGTGTGTTAGAGTCTTGGTAGCATGGAAACCTTGCATGGCATGTGAATGAATCCCTCATCAATTATGGGTGGAGCGGACGCGGGACTCGGACGGCTAGCGGCGCCTAGCGCGGATCCCGACACTTTGATGAACACTTAGAGCTCTCTACCATTGTTGATAGGATCATCCACCATCAATCCACTTGAGTAATCCCAAATACCATAGCGAACCATTTTTACATTGTGAGAACCCTCTTTCACTCTTCTTTACTTCATTTACACATTGGGGACAATGTGTTTCTAAGTATGGGGTGGGGTTTGCATGATCCTTTGCATGATTAGCATCTAGGATAGTTAAATATAATCACATGTCTTGCATTGTATATACTCATTTCAAAAAAAAAAAAAATCAGAAAATTTAAAATTTAAAATTTTTTGTGCTTTCTAGGCTTGGATATGACCCTAATGATGAATCTTGTCATGTGGATTGGCTATGGATGGCCTTATGTGTTGAATTGATGAATTGAATATGTGGACTTGAAGTACTTATCTTAAATCCCATGAATGATTTTGTGATCATGATGTTTTCCTAGAATGGATTGAGTATTGAAAGTCGAAATTACATGCTAGCTCTTGCACACCATATAGGAATGAATGAGGCAATTCACCTTTCTCTACCTCTCATCTTGATCATGTTGTTTGAGCACCTCAATTGATATAAATTTGACCTCTTTTGACCCATCCGGGAATAGGAGCATGTTAGTGTGTTGATGTGTGTGAAAAGCAAGTGTGGGGTGAAGATGTTGATGAAAGAATGTCATGAATAAAATGCTGAATTTGTTGTGAAAGTGTAGACAAAAATATAGGTTTGGGGACGTTGGTTTAAATGACGAGTAACTCGGCATCATTCACATAATCGGGTGTTTGTGCCTTGCCAAAGTCAAATAAACCAATAGTCCTAACGAGCTTTGGTATGTGTGCCCGGTGTGGATGCACCTCGAAAAATAGAAAAAACCCGAGGACGGCTAATCACCAAGGTTTCGGCTTTTGTACACCAATGTCGATGTCTCAAAAATAAGTGAAAAAGAAAAAGAAAACAAAAAGAAAAGATGGAGAAAACATACACTTGGGGGAAGTTGATCGAGGACAAAATTGTGGAGTTAGTTCCATTCCCGGATTAGCATCACTAAGCCTAGAAAAATCCCCACCTAATCACAACGTTTCTTGGCCTTTTATCTCACAAGCCCTTATGACCTATTTGCATGTGTGTAAGACTTAGTAGTCTAGATTGGATATGCTCTTGATCATCTTGACTTCTTCATTTTTACATTTCATGCATGCTTTCGAGTTAAGTACAATTGTCCCTCCATGCCTTCACTTGTTTGATGCATGATTGCTTGTCCATTGCCATGAAACATGACTATGAAGGTGATCCAATATTAGAAGCACAACTCCAAAAAGATTTTTGCCATTTTTCTGCATGCATAAACCATGTCATCCCTTAGTCTATAGTTGACAATTTGCTCGGGGACGAGCAAACCTTAAGTATGGGGTATTTTTGATAACACGATTTATGACTTAGGATTAGATACTCATTTAGATAGATTTTTCACTCATTCATGCATGGTTTAGCAATAGTTCACGACGTTTGCACTCATATCATGTATTTCCTCGAGATAGACGTCTATACGGACTTTTGCATTGCTTTGTAGGTATTTTGGGAGACTTAGGAGCTTAATTGATACGTTTGAGGATCGTTCATAAAGATGATACACCCTCGGACTCATTAGGATGCAAGCTAGAGGCTAAGGAGGACTCATGGAACCTTGTCAACACAAGCCATGCACCAAATCGAAGCTTAATGATCCAAGGCAAAGCTGAAGCACCACACCACGGTTACTGGTACTTCCACGGCCGTGGAAACCAACCGTGGTTTTTGCCAGACGGTTGTGACAGCTGTGCCACGATCTCATGGCCTTCTCTAGCAAGGTTGTAGTATAAAAGTGGTCCTGCAAGGCTGAGAGAAGGACATCCCCTATCATCCAATAAAATCCACATTCTCTCCCACACTCTCAACAAGAAGATTCTCTCAAGAGGAGAGCTACCATTGGAGGAGGAAGAAGCTCCATTGGAGAAGAAGAGAAGAACACACCATTGCTAGTCTTTGATAGGTTTTGTAGTGAAGATTATCGGAATCGTTTTCTAGGGTTGTAAGAATCGATTAAACCTTCTTTTGAAGGGTTGTGAGTCTTTCTAATCTCATTTTCAGCTTGGTTTTACTTGCTTCACTTATCCATCTCTTTATCTTCATTATCTTGCAAATGGAAGCCATGATTCTATGTTTGATGATTGAGATTGTTAAGATGTATGTTGTAGGCTAAATAGATGCGATTCTAGGGTAAGGAAAAGAGGGTTATGGCTAGGACTATGATAGGATGGACTTAGATTCGCCCTTGGATGATTCGTTCACTTGGATAGAGCCGCTGTTGGAGTCCATGGTTTGTTCTTGCCAGTCCACGGCCGTGGAAGTGGTAGAACAGCCCGTGGTTTGCCTGGTTCGTTTGGTTTGATGGATCTAAGTTCTAGAATGTTAGAATGTTGAAATCCTAGTGTTTGTTGAGTTAAATCTATCCTAGGGTGACCTAGTGTTAGTAACAAGTTTTTGGAGACCTACCCGGTGATTCTCGCTCTTAGATTTCAAAGATGACAAACTCTAGGTAGTGGTGAGCCTCATAAGCCGCCATTGGACTAAGTGTGCTAGGATAGTTATTTAGGACTTACCCGAGACTTACCCGGTGAGGATAGGTTAGATTCCTAGATAACAATCCGGTTTGTGTAGAATTCCATTCCTTAGGCTCTTTGAGACTTACCCGGTGATGAGACCTTAGGTATGGACTAGTGGACCATGAGACCTACCCGGTGATTGATCCCAAACTAGAAACACTAACTCCCAACATCTCATAGTTAATCCAAGGAAAGATTAGATAGCTTGAGTCCTATGCCATAATCGGAATTTCTAACCCCTAGAATCCACTTTTCTCTCTTTGATCTCATATCTTGTGTTAGCTTGTTTGTTAGTGTTGATTTGTTAGCTTAGTTAATTGTTTATTTCGCACGATTTGTGATTCTTGATTGATCACCTAAAAACCACACAAAAACATTTAGATTTTCATTTTTTAATTTCTTTCTCTTTTCTTAAGCTTAGATCTTCACTAAACTTAATCACTAATCGAATCAATCTCACCTCAGTCTTTGTGTTCGACCTCGGAATACTATCCCTACTACAAACGTCCCGTACACTGCGGGTTCGCTAGGAATTAGGAGAAATATAACGAGTATAAATTCAAAGCTTTTGCGTGCACTATTCCTAGAACGTAACACGGGTCCTGAAGGCCGCCCCTGCAGATTAGCGCCAGAAGCTTTACGCCGGCTGTTTACACCACCTTTATGGCATTAAAGGTGACTATTTTAGGCCGGCAATTTACTCCTAATTAAGTGTCTTTTGTAGTATAAATAGTCCATGGTTGATTGTTAGAATCATCCATGCTTTTCCACACAAAATCCATTTTAGACTTGAGTTTTTTCATTGTAATGAGTTGCTAACTCCCTTGCTACATTGGGTTGGTTTGAAGTTGCTTTGCTACTTTGTTTGTAAGTTCTTTTAATATAAGTTTTTATTTAGTAATGCTTTGTGTTTCCTTGATCTCCATTGTTTAATTACATGTTAACTATTACTTGAGATTGATCACCTTAGGTTCTAAAGTGCATGTAAACAACTAGGATTAATAGGTTCCGGGTTCGGGTCTTTAATCTAGTAGCAACTTTAAGTAATAATGGGTTGTAATTACTTAAAGAAAAGGAACACAAATATAAAGATAAGTTTAACGGTTTTAATCTTCTCTTTATATCCCTTAGTCTTTGTTTGAATGCTAACTTGTTATTTGTTTTTGTAGGTTTACGGAACTTTAATAGGTTATGTTGTGTTGATGCCGGTTGGCTCCACACATATGTATGATTGAGACGGGAGATTACTTAAAAACTTTTAAAAGGAATGCACCAAAGTAGCAATTGCATGCTTAGAATCAACCTAGTGTAGATTCATCCATTATTGTCATACTTGTCGCATTAATCGTTTTCATAAGTTTTTGTGCATCAATTTAACCAAACCCCCCCCCCCCTTTGTGTCACTTGTCATTATAATCGATAATTACATCTAAAACACCTTAATTCTCTTGGTTTCGACCCTTACTTAATCACTATACTTGTTCTTAGTGCTAAGTCGGGATTTACTTTTGATTGGGTATAGACGACCATAGAAATACCTTCGGTCAAAATTTGGTGCCGTTGCCGGGGAGTTTTTGTGTTTTATGGTTATTATTAATTATTGGTTTGAACCATTTTTATGGTTCAAACCCGTGCTACTAATTCCGGCTTTGCTTCTTTGATCCAGAAATTGAGAGAACGCACATCTGGCAATTAAGACAACAACAACTACAACAAGAGATGGCTGACCGTACTCTTCATCAACTTACGTATCCCACCTTGGCTCAAAACCCTCTTGCGGTCGCTATACCGACACTAGGGGAAGGATTCAACTTTGAGCTCAAACCGGGTCTCATTCACTTGCTTCCATCCTTCCATGGGCTAAGTGGTGAAGACCCCATCAAGCACCTTGGGAAGTTCCACACCGTTTGTATGAGCATGAAGCCGGCCAACATTACCGAAGAATAGATCAAGATGAGGGCATTCGGCTTCACACTCAAAGATTCGGCGGATGATTGGTATTAACACCTTCCATCCGGGAGTATAGACACTTAGGAGAACCTTCACAAAGCGTTCTTCGAGAAATACTTTCCAGCTAAAAAGGCCAATAGCTTGAAGAAAGCTATAAGCAACATCGAGCAAGAGGCAACCGAAACTCTCTACGAGTACTTCGAAAGGTTTGCACGCCTCCGATCCAGCTGTCCTTTTCACGGATATTCAACTCAAGATCTAGTCTTGTACTTGTACAATGGCTTGCTAGACAATGAAAGGAGGATCGTCGATGCGGCTTGCGGAGGTAATATTCTTAACTCTACTCCTGACCTTGCTTTGGAAAAGATACAGGAACTAGCGGAAGGAACTCGGAACTTTGGAAGGACCCCGGCTAAGAAAGGTGTTCATGCTGTGAGTTCCGGAAAGAGCGAGATTTCCACCGAGCTAGCAGAATTGAATGAAATGGTGAAGAGGCTAACACTTATGGGAACACCGCAACAGCTCAAAGCTTGTGGAGTTTGTGCTGACTCGTATCATCCCACGGACATGTGTCCACAAGTTCAAGATGACGATGCTGACGTGAACGCAATGGGTTATGGACAACCACAGCAGCAAAGACCTAGGAACGATCCCTATGCACAGAATTTCATGCCAAATTGGCGTGACCAACAGAATTTTCGTTGGAGGGATCAACAAAACCAACAAAAGAAGCCCCACCAAGGTAAGTATCACTCAAATGAAGATATATTGCAGGTTTTGACTAAACACTTTGCTACTCATGTCCAAACAACAGAATCAAGCATCAAGAACCTTGAGAAGCAGGTTGGTGATATGGCGGAAGCCATTACAAGAATTGAAACTAGGGCCTCCGGAGGATTACCATCAAAAATGGTTATAAACCCAAAAGGCATGCAGGAAGATGTTAAAACATAGAGGAAGAGTCCTTATGTCAAGTCAACGACGTAAAACAAAGGCGCTAATTCGGGAGGCAACCCGAAGGAATAAGAAGAGGAGCTTCTATCAAGAAAACTGCCCCTGCGGCTCTAAAAACCCGCCCCTGCGGCGACATCACTGGCCAGCGCCACCCTTGGCGTTAGGCCTGCGTCTGCTCACGTAGGTCACCGCCCCCGCGGTGCCAACCCTATGCCCCTGCGGCAGCCACCCTTGACACGCACCCTCAGCTCCGCCCCCGGCGCTGAGGCTGTGTACCCTCTCTCTCTTGTCACCGCCCCCGCGGCGACACACCGCCCCTGCGGTACAATTAAGGAAAGAAAAAAATACACTTCCCAAAAATATCCTACATCTACCACCTTCTCCACTCCCTCTCCATTCACTCTGCAAAACCTAGCCGCCTCACCTCCCACCCCCTTGCGCCCTCCAACAACTCGTCACCATTACCTCCCATGCCCCTGCGCCACCTCCGGCAAACCTAGTGGCGCCACCCCCTTACCAACACGAACATCCTCCACCACACACAACACTTCCACTTTCGCTCGACTGCTCCACCTCCGGCGACAGCTGCAGTAACCAAAGAAAGAGCCGGAAAAGCCCCATCGCCACCACCTTCGTCGAAACGACCAAATCGCCTTCTGCTCTTTGCCCGCACCTGCGCCTGCAAGCTCCCGCCCCTGTGTCGAGCCGCCCCTGCGCCTGTTGCAGCCGCCCCTGCAGATATTACGACAAAAGGTTCATCTTTTGATCAAATTGTTGAACTTTCTAACTCTCTCACTTGATCAATTGCAAGAGATGCAACCACAAAAGAAATACAAGTTGACGGAAGGTGAGAAGGATTGGTATAGGATTGCTCAAAGCGGGAGGTGCATGCAAACCGGTTCCTTGATGTTTCCACCTTGGAAAATCTAGGGATGTTGGAGAGTATGCAGGAATTTCTAAACAATGCCGGGTTGGGTGATTTTCTGATAAAGACCGCTCCAACACACCCCGACCTCAGTAGACAATTTATAGCAACATTCAAAATGGAGACGGTAGACCAAATGTGTGTTGGGCTTTCATTCAAGTACAACAAGAGGAAGTACACATTGGATTGCACCCAAATATCGGAGGCTTAAGGGGTAACCATAGCAGCTTCCGATGACTGGTGGGAACCCATTCCGACGCCAGATTTGCTTGAGTTTTGGCAGGTCACCACTAGGTCTGAGTTTCATGTAGGAGGTGAGTACTCCAACAAATTCACTCACCCCTGCTTGAGGCTCATCTCAAAGGTCTTCATGAGTGTCTTCTGTGGACACAAGAAGGAGAAAAAGGTCGCTCTCAAGGACCTTCCATTGATATATGCTTGCCTCTCCACGAATGATTGGGTGCCGGATTGGGCATATCTCTTCCTTACCGCTCTTAAGCGGATTAGGAAGAATGAGCATTGTGACATCGTTGGAGGAGGTATCATTTCATTACTAGCTGCGCGGGTTATGGATCTTCCTCCATTGGAAGAGGGTTTGGAGGCACCCTTATACAATGAAGGGTTATAGAGGAGATGCAGGCTCCTCAAGAGAGACGGGGAGCATCGATCGGTTCTGGATCTCCCTTGCAGATGGGAGTCACATCACATATCTTCCCCGACGACTCCCATTGGGAGAAGAGCTCTCCGACCTATATGTACCGGCTGACCCTATCCCTCCGAGACGGCCTCAAGTTGATATTGTTGGGAGGTACGCAGCCGGCTCTAGCAGGGCCCACACCACTGATGAGGAGATGCCGACGACGGGACACGACAGTCAGACCATGGAGAGTCTGCAGGCTCAGATGGCTGCTTTGACTACACAACACCAGACATGGCATACCGAGTATCAGCGGTCCATGCTTGAGCAACAGCAGGCGTGGTAGTCCAGCTTCGCCTCCTTCATGACCACTCACTTTGACCGCCGTAAAGATGCTTGACAGGCGGCTCATCAGCAGCAGTTGGAGACTCAGCAGCTACCTTGGCAAGCTAGCTATGAGACTTTCTTTAGATAGAGGATGGAGGCTCAGGAGGACCGGATTGACACCCTTCACCACCGCCAAGAGCACTTCTTCCGACACTTCAAGTACCCACCGGAAGAGGGTCTTGGTGGTCCATCCGGACCATCCCAGTGAGGGGTACATTTGTTTTGTTGCATTCATTTCCACTTGCGGTGACTTGCCTTGACGAGACGAAGATCAGCTCCCCTACGCCTCCCACTGCGCCCTGCCTGCGCCTCGCCTTGGGAGTTGGAAGGTGAAGAGTCTGTGCCACCGCCCCTGCGTTGGCCTTAAGGCGCCCCAGTGCCTTGACATCAGAAACGTCAAGAAGGCAAAAGGTCAGACGTTGAAGTGCATTAAAGATCCGCCCCAGCGGAGTTGTGTAGCCTCCCCAGCAGTTCTAAAGAAGATCAACCAATTTTGCCTAAACCGCCCCTGCGGGTCTAGGCCGCCCCTGCGGTTTAACGCCAGAAGCTTTACTCTGGCTGTATACACCACCTTTATGGCATTAAACGTGGCTGTTTTAGGCCGGCTATTTACTCCTAATTAAGTGTCTTTTGTAGTATAAATAGTCCATGGCTGATTGCTAGAATCATCCATGCTTTTCCTTACAAAATCCATTTTAGACTTAATTTTTTCCATTGTAATGAGTTGCTAACTCCCTTGCTACATTGGGTTGGTTTGAAGCTGCTTTGTTACTTTGGTTGTAAGTTCTTTTAATATAAATTTTTATTCAGTAATGCTTTGTGTTTCCTTGATCTCCATTGTTTAATTGCATGTTATTACTTGAGATTGATCACCTTAGGTTCTAAAGTGCATGTAAACAACTAGGATTAATAGGTTCCGGGTTCGGGTCTTTAATCTAGTAGCAACTTTAAGTAATAACGGGTTGTAATTACTTAAAGAAAAGGAACACAAATATAAAGATAAGTTTAACGGTTTTAATCTTCTCTTTATATCCCTTAGTCTTTGTTTGAATGCTAACTTGTTATTTGTTCTTGTAGGTTTACGGAAATTTAATAGGTTAAGTTGTGTTGATGCCGGTTGGCTCCACACATATGTATGATCGAGACGGGAGATTACTTAAAAACTTGTAAAAGGAATGCACCAAAGTAGCAATTGCATGCTTAGAATCAACTTGTAAAAGGAATGTTTTATGTAATTTCAAATTTTATGCATACTTTGACATATAAGTTATTGTACTAATAATTACATTTTTCTTTATACGTAATAGACATATAATGATATTGGTCGAAATAACTTATATAAAATGTAACCAAACACAAAATATGTTCAAATATCTATATGATTGATGTATGCCTAATTTCTATTTTGTTGAAAAATTTGATCATGCATATTACAATAATTAATACAATTAGAAAAGAGAATTACTTATTTTACATACCTCATATTTTATTTTATTTTTTTGGTTAGATAGGAAATTAAAGGATCACCCTCAATATTTAGATAGAGAAAGTTCATAGTATTTTTTGTGTGTTGTGGAAAGGATGTCTATTTAGACATAAAAACGCAATTTCTACCATTTAAGTCGTAAGGGAATATGGTTTAGAATGATCTTCCGACCAATAAATTTAGTACTTTTTTTTTTAATTCAAATCTTTTAGGATGAAGTTCGATCATGAAGTGATTGTATAACATTCATTGCAATTGGAGTTGGAAGGACAACAAAAAGTAAATTTGAAGATAAGTTTGGAGTCCATCTTGAAAAATTCTTCCATCGTCAAGACAATAAATCCTAGCATATAGTTATTTACTCCTAACATACGTCTTCTAGTTTGTGAAAACAAACAACATGTAGGTTGATCCAAGAACTTATTGACACACTTTGAAACAACATAAATCCACCATCCATTTTGGACCATAAAGTAGCTACAACATCAAAGTAAACTTAATTGGATAATTTGTGTAACACCCCAAATCCGCGGGACTCGGGACGCTACGGGTTGGGACCTCACAATGGGTCCCGACTCTTAGCTTGACAACAATTTCACCGGATCTTTGAACATGGCACAAATAAAGGAAAAACCGAAATTCCTTTTAATGCAAAAGATAAGAAACCCGAAGGAAAACAACAAAAGACTTCAGCCGATAAACAACACCAAAGACCAAAACGCCATACACGCGGCATACCAACATAATAAACGCAGAATAAAACACAACCCGACTCCAAACAAACCCCACTCCTAAAATGTACGGAACCCCGGCTGCCCACTCTTCCGGATCTCTCGGCCGCAATCCTAACCTGCAAGGCAATCTACAACAATCGGTATAAAACCGTTAGCTAATATTCGAAGCATTAGAATCAAGGTGAAAGGCACAAACACAAGTAAAATAACATAACACACAATGTACACCAAATCACACAAGTCCGGTTTATTATCTTTTTATTATTAAGTCGTATCCCGTTCTAATTCAACTTCTTTTGTGACACGAGAATCTCCGGAAACTCGCCTCGGTCCCCACTTACCGCATGGAACGGTGGATGCCTCCGACCGTCTAACCACACGGGCTAGTCGCCAAGAACCTCCTAACTCTACGCAAGAGCTAGACAAGTTGTCACCGCCCGTTATCATACACTTGGGCCAAATAATATATAAAGGTCGGTAATCCTAATTCCGGTTTTATAAGTTATAATGAAAGCGATAAAACACACACCACCAAACACGCATCGAATCTAATACATAGAATACGAGCTAAGTAAGTCCGGAGACTTACCTCGTCACTACACTCAACTCACAACACTCTCGCTTCCTTAAGGAGGAAACCCATAACCTGCTCACAAGAAGATAACGATATCAACAACAACCCACTCACAATAGAAGTCTTAGACTTCTATACAAATGATCTACGCAAGACAATTTGGCTCTCAATTCTAGGACCGCATCCTAGAATCCCTCATGCTCACATCACACTCAACATAAGCTAGAAGTCCGAAGACTTCTAAACCTTCGGATCTTGCAAGATCATAACTCGCAACACCACTAGGATACTCTCGTTCTAGTCCACAAACTCAACAATCATACAACCTCAACCCCTAAATTCTCACAACTCAACACACACTTAAAGCCATAAACAACCTCACAAGATAATATCAACTCCTCAAGCCTTACAACATTTCACAAACCTCAACCACTCACCTAAGGTTCCGAGCCACTACTTGACATTCACTCTAAGTTATACTAGATCCAGCCTAGCATGATACTAATACTAAACATAACTAAAACGAGGAAGAGAATACTCACACGACGTCAAAAGACGGATGTCGAACTTGGACTCGTTAGGCCTTTATCGGGACGCTTCCAGACCTAAAACCAAAGCTACACAAATTTAGCTAATACGCTAAATTTGAACGGAAGATTTAACGTATATAAATCTAAGGAGCATTCGCTTCCAAAACCAAGGTTAAAACTCGTTACAAAATTTTCCGGGGCAATTAAACGTTTTTAGAAATATCGGCCATCATCCGTAAATAAAATATTGGGACATTTTCTGAAAATAACCCAACAGAGGGCATAATTGCAACAATCTAGAAATATGGGTCAAAATTGTAATAACAAAATACTGGGTAAAGAAATTGTAATTACATCAAAGTATATAATACCCGATAGGGTTCTCCTTTCATCAGCAGGGAAGGGTAAAGAGGAACACAGGGCGGCGCTGAGCAAGCTGGGCTCAGGCAGGGGAGAGGAGCGGCGGAGGAGGGTTGCGCAGAGGCCTCTCCGGCTTCTGGTGGCCCATCAGCGGCGGCGCGGTGGCACAATGCTGGCGGTTATGGCTCGTTCCAGTGGTGAAGACGAAGGCAAGACAGGGGCTGGGCTAGGGGCGAGGTGAAGCGAGGCAGGCTGAGCCTCCGACAGTCTTGGCAAGCGAGACCTTCTTCGGATGTTGATGGAGGCGCGACAGATAGGGGCCCAATGGTGAAGGGATCGCCGGTGAGGAAAAGACAGTGCAGAGAGTCGAGATCTCCGGCGGTGGCAGGCGAGGCAAGACAGACATCGGTTGCTGGTGGGGATTTGTCCGGCGAGGACCGATTGGGGCTTCAAAATGTTGATATCAGTGGAGAAGAAGCCTAATGCAGAGGGCTATCTGATTTCTGCAGGTTGAGATGTCTAAGTGGTGGTGTTTGCTTGTTGTTGCAAGTGAAGAGAGGAACTGAAGAGGGAGAGTGAAGAGTGAGGACTCATTGGTGTTGCTCCTGGTCCGATTGGAAACATAGGTAGGGAAGGTTGCTGCTTGAGTTGAGTTCATCACGGAGTTGAGAGGGTTGTGCCTGGGGAGTGACAAAGAGGATGAGAGGTGGTAAGATGAAGAGGCTGAGGTTGCTAGGCTCGTAGGGGTTGGTGCAGACGAAGAGAAGGAGAGTTCATCAGTGAGGGTAGAGGGTTGAGTGTAACAAAGGCCAAAACAGTATGGAGAGTAGAGTGTCGAGTAGGCGGAGCTCAAGAGTCGGCTAGCTAGGTAGTCATGAGGGCTGAGCGGGTAGGCATGCTTCTAACAGTGCCAGGCGGTAAGGCTGCCAACACCAGCTCCTCAACACGCAAGTAAGAAAGAGAGTGAAGAGGTAGAACAGAAAAAGAAAAAGAATAAAAAAAAATAAATGGGAAAGAAGTAAACTCGATCAAAATTATGGGAACGAATAATTCAGATCGTAATAATTTTCCGTAAAATAATATACTAAAACAACAATATATACTCGTAAATTGTTTCCGATATATAAATTACTTCCGTAAAAATATTCTCGATAGTAATATAATGATATAAATATAAATATAAATATATATATATATATATATATATATATATATATATCAAAACTCGTAAAATTTAAATTACGACGTCAAAATACTCGGAAAATATATTTAGACTATTAAAATATCAATATATATACAGATAGATATTTATCGAGAACACGCCTAAAATTTGGGTGTTACAATTTGCTTCACATTTGAAAATTGAGATGTGTGCAAATGGATTGTTGGATTTCATATTGTAGGTCTTTACTTCACAACATCAATTGCTTTTCGTTTTTTTTTTGTAGTATGTTCATCTTGCAAAGTTGTTACCAAGTGACAAGACCTAATATATTTAGCATCATCCCTATTCCTCTAACATTTTATGTACTTCTAGGCTCTATCAAGTACAAATTTATCTCTCATCCCATTCGATCCATACTACTAAACTCAGCCTCAATTCTCCACTTCCATGTACATCATATACGTACCCGATGCAAAAATATCACACTACATATGTCATAATTAAACGATTTGGGGACAAGATATGACTTCTATCTAGGATTCCAAGTGATGGGTGAAGAATTTATGGTATCTTCTCAATGTGTCCAGAGCAAGCCATCCATATCCTCACTGTTGGGTTATCCCGAAGGGCGTGGACCGTCAATTCAAATGCTCTTATGCAAGCCTTGCAAGAAGCATCACTAATGATATGGAGTCGAATCATGTCGACATTAGTCAAACAACAACCTTTCAAAAGCTGCCAAAATTTTTTTTTTGTCTCTCTCTTGAATTTATATTTTTCAAACAACTTTGAACAACCTTGATAAGTAGATCTGATCTCAGCATCTTGGGAAAGCATTTCAATTACCAATTTGGTTGTGTAGCATATAGATCTCGTGAGTTTCCAGCTTAGTTGATCGCGAGTAAGAATTTTCTAATTTCATTCTTTTTTCAGCGGCCAAGGTAAGAATTTCCTAATTTCATTCTTCTTCAAACCTTTTTCTTCTTCGGTTCTACGAATGAGTGTATGACCGCCGACGAGTGTAACCTCTGCTGATATCTGACTTCTTTCCTTCATTTTCATCTTAGATCTTATTCTTCCCTTCTTCTAGAGAAATTGACTTTGTTAAATGTTAAGATTTTAACTGAGTTGAGTGAGTACCGACTCTTCCGACTTCTCTCCTTTCCATAGTTGATAAAAGAATCATTTTAATTGTAGTTTATACAAGTAGAGATGAGTATTTATTGTGAAATGTTGATCATACTTATTTTATGATATGTGTGAACCGCCTTCTATTAGGCGTAGGTAACCACTTCACAATTTCTACTATCATAGTAACAAGTGTCGAATCATAGGAACTTTTTTTGGTATAATTATAACCTATAATTAGTTAAGCTCAAGAAGTAGGGGGACTTTGGATTTGTTTGTTTCATAACTAGTAATCAAGACAATGAATGTAAATTGGGCCAAATATATGGATAGGAATCGAAGGATATGGATTACAACAATGATGTTTCGGTTGACAAACAAACATGCAATTAACCTATAAAATCGATCAACGGCAAAGAAATTGTATGATATAGTTACTATCACCTTGATGTATAGTATTTGTGCCTAACTAAGACATATATTCACTCTTGTAAAAAATTTAGATAATAAACAAATTTGTGGCAACTTAGAACTCAGGAGATAAACTGAAATGATTACACTCTCATGGAAAAGTTAGAACAACATAGAACCTAAAGAATTTATGACAATTATAACCATCGGGAGTTGATCAATCTCCGGTTCAATCCTAAAATTAGTTAGATAAAGTTACCACGCTCTTGTATTCAAACTAGTATGAATGAAGTTAGAAGACCACAAATCTAACATTGAATACTACAAAATGCAAATCATAATAGTATGCAACTAGTATAGATGAAAGTGGTGTACATTACTATGATCAAATTAACAGTGAGTTTCATGAAATATAACATCGGTTTATGCATCTTGGTTATTTCCCACATCGGAACACAAAATGATAGTAAATAAAGATTTTCCTCATAAAAAGGCAAGAAATAGTACATTGTTGTTATGCATAAGACCACAATGAGTCGATCGAGATGGAAGTTACCATAACATTCAACATTGAGATCTGGTATCGAATTGTCAATCTACCAAATAAAGTAAGTTCTCTTGTCTCTCTTTTTTTTTTTTACTTCTTTACTTTTTTTAAATGTTCTAGTATTATTTAAATTTTTATTTTTCTTGTGCTCTTGATTTTATTATATTATATTTTATTTTTCATTTTTCTTATATTTTAATTGATAATTATTTTTCCATTATTTTTGTTATACATTATAGATTTAAATTAGGTTATGAGTTCTTGTATTTTACTGTGCAATATTAATTTATATTGTTTATGATACTTTATTTTTAATTAATTAGTTCATGTAGACGTGGTAATTAAAATCAATTACTTTATCATTTTTTCTATGTTGTGAACTTATGATTAAGTATAAAGCTAACAAATTGATTATTTCTTTGTACACAGTACTATAATTCAATTCCAATTAGTCTAAATTATATATTCACATTCATGAACTGCTGTATTTATTTAATCTGATAATTTAGAGACTGTTTGTGAGTTCCGTGGAGATGAACTAGGCTGAATTTTTAACTTCACATCCTCAGGTGATGTGAATCTTGTCATCCGGAGGATCTTGTTCCAATTCAAACTGCTTTATAACACGTTGAGGATAATATTCCTCCATGCAAGAATTAGCTCATTGTCCTTTATCCAATGAGCAAATGATAGAAGAATCAGGTCCTTCATTAGAAGAAAAACACAATAAGGACACAAACAAATCCCTGCTCAGAATAATTCATAAAAGTCCTCATGCTTCTTTGATCCACATCGGTCCATCTAGCGAGTCATGAAAGGTTCGGATCGGCATTACTAAATTTGAAATTGATTTTGGTAATGTGAACCTCTCCCAAACCCAAACCTAAACAATGTGGAATAAGCCACAAAAAGTGTAAACTTTTTGGGGCTGATCAAGTTTAGTGAAACACAACGTTTTAGGTAGTTCAATCAAATCCCTGTATAACATGGCAAGAACTTTTTGTCCAAGAGCAATTTGGAACCCTTTGTATAATAGAACTGCAAGAGGGAATGCCTTCTTGTTCATGATATTGGAATGACACGCCAATGAAGGAAAGACAAAATCTGACTTTAAAGTAATTTCAACGTGGCTATGTTGTGCTGACACTTTTTGATGATGATGAGAAAGAAGTTGTGTTGCTTCTAAAATAAATGCCTATAGTATCAAATCGAGCAACCCATTCACACAGTTTTCGAATGGGAAGCAAACCATCCAAGTAAGGCTACTAACTGAATTTTTTAGTAGATTGTGTTATCTGTTATGATTGATACCAAAATTTGAGCTCTATATAATGTTGCAGTAACGTTATAGTCAAAGTATGGTGATGGTTTTCCACTGTTACGGAAAGTTGCCTACAAGCTCTTGAGCCAACCCGCGTGTTATTTGTGTACACAAGTGTAAGGAGCGGATAATGTGATATTGATATTGAATGCTCTTATGACGGAGGAATTCTCCAATATGGAAAATCAAGTTTATAAGCCTATTCAGGCTGAGTGTTGATTGTATTCTTAAACCATCGGTTTATTTATGATTTTATTATAGATACTTTTTGTTTAGTTATCAATTTGTATTCTCAAACCGTCTTCATTTCTAAATGGGAGCAAATAATCCAAGTCTAATGACCGGAAAACTATTGAGAGTTTGTGCTTTCGTTTTAATCTCTAAATTTGAAGCTTTAAATGATGTTGCAATTACTTTATGGGTGAAATATGGTGGTGGATCTTATCAAAAAAAACTATGGTGGTGGATTTCCATTGTTACGGAAAGTTGCATTTAAGCTCTTACATGTTAAATTATCCTTTAATTTCCGTCGAGTCTAATACGTGGATGGTTGCATTCAACCTCTTCCGTTTCGCAAGGCCTCCACGGAGGTCCACTTTTAACTGCTCGATTAGTTGTAAGCACCTTTCAATTTACACTACTTTGTATATTCGATCATATTTATCGGTTTTACACACTGCGTTAAGTATTCGACATTAAGACTTTGGAGATAACCTTTGCATATATTCAAGAGTTAAAATTATGTAAGATTACTCATGGAAATTAATTAGATTTACTATTTAAACCGTTTATCAAATTAAAGTTAGGACTCGTAGTAAGGTCTTTGCTCGAGCATTCCGAGTTTAAATATTCTGGATCTTACATGTGTTTAAGGTTGATCCCGAAGTAGATCATGACTTCTTCAAGTGAACATCTCCGCAACAATCAAGTTCTTAACTTCATCGAGCTTAATATTTTCCTTCCTTGATGAGACACTTCATTTGTAACTGTTCCGCTCCAACTTTTGGGAAGAGAGGGAAATAAGATCAAAGTTTTATTTTCTTTGTCAAGATTTATTGACACGTGGCTCAGTCGTGCAACTATCGTATTAAACTCGTTTAGGTGATTGGACATCATTGTATTCTCTGTCATCCGTAGGCTAGAATGTTAAATAGCCTACATATCAGGCAAACATTGTTTATTGCATAAGGTTTCTCATACATGACGTATAGGGTTTTCAACATCTTCTTCGTCTTTTTTGAATTGATCGTGTGGTGTTCCATGTTTTTGGACAACAACAAACGGATCACGCTCATTGCTTTCTTGTCCTCCAACTTCCTCTATTTGTCATTCATGCTCCCCGGATTTTTCTTCATAATTTGATGTATAATATTTACTGTATAGGTAATCCTTAATTTACATCTTCCAAAATCCATAATTTGTCCCCATTGAAACAAGTGATTTTCCGACGTCCATCGCGATTGTGGGAACAAAGCTTTGATATCAGTTTTTAAGATAACGATCAATCAAGAAAGAAATAGAACATAAGAAATGATTACCTAACTCGTAACGAATTTATAACTATGTCTAAAAACACTACTGAGTCAAGTCAATGTTTTGCACAAATAGAGATTAAAATAATTAGTATCGGGTACAAATAGTTCAATATCAATAGTTAAAAGATGCATTACATAAAACTTTGTAACCACAAAAAGATGAGAGGTGGATATAAATTTTTTTCGTTAGAGTTATCCAACTTTCATACCACCAAGACCTGGAGATTTATCACACCCAATATCAAAAATGGCATTCTTGATTTCAACATTAGTCGGGGCCATCATTAGGTTCCTGTTGTGTTCGTTGCTGACTTTATTTTTAATAAACCGGAGTTTTATTCTAAGATAGATTGATCTAGTTGGATTTTAGTGAATTTTCTCACGAATTATGTTTTGACTTCTAAGAGGATCTCGGTTTCAAAAGAGAGTGTAATACCAAATCTAGTTACAAGTTCTTTTAGGTGTTTGCGGTTTCTTCTCCAAGTAGCAATGAGGTGAAAATATTTAGAGTTGGAGTCCATATTTTTCAAGGGTTTATTTTTCACATCTCTGCCTCCAATATACTCCGGATCTATATGCAACTTCCTGTACATGCATAACATCTACAAAAGTCGGATAAAACGTTAGCTAAGAACCTACATATTAGAAGAAATATAACGGCGCATACACACGTCATAGCATAAATAAAACACACATCATGCTCACACACAACTCCATTTATTATCTTGTATTACGTTATTTATTACTAGTTCAACTTATGTAATTGTGGCACGAGGATCTCCCGAGCCTCGCCTCTGTCCCCGTATACCAACAATATTGGATCTGATGCACCTTACCGTGTATTTGTCTGGGCAGAGAGCAACCTAGTCTCGTGGCAGAGCTGGGCAGTGACGCCACCGCCCTGTTATAATAATACACTTGGGCCAATTACTACACAAGGTCGTCCTAGTTTGGTTATGGTTATAACAACGAAAACACACACCACCATAATAATTCAATCATTACACACAATGCCACCTTAGTAAGTCCCACGGACTTACCTGAATCGAGTCACAAATCTCCTTAATGCTAATACTCGATTCCACAAAAGTCAGGTCTCAAATGCCTGGTTAACAAAAACAATGGATCAATACAAATCCTGACGCCTTACAAGTTTCCAACTTCTAAGTTAACAGGGATCGTTTAAGGAAATAAACCAATCTAGTATTAATAGAGTAAAATGACCATTTTACCTCTAGATCCGAAAAATCCTAAAAATTCTATAAAGACTTAGAAACTTTCACTCAAACCTCGATGACATAAGAACACACTCTAACTAGAAAGATCAATCAAGTTTGAAAGTTTCCCAACTTTCAAGCTTGAATCCAAAACTCATTAGGGTCATACTTTGACTTAACGTAAAACGCTCTTAAAAGCCCTAAAAATCTCGAGAAAAAATACCTATACGCACTAGGATATATCCACTCTAAACTAGGGCAACAATAATTAAAAAAATAACCAACAACAAATTCTTTACACAAATCCAAAGTTGTCTTGAAGACCTACAATCCAATACTTAGCCAAAATTCCAGCTCTATACCAAACTGTGTTATTACCCTACTTTAAAGTAGGGTAATAACACATTAGGGTCATACTTTGGAGTTATGATGTTCCAAATTCGAACATCATATTAGGGTCATAATTTGGAACACCATAACTCCAAATTCGACCGTTGGATCGTTTCCAAAATGTAATATCTCAAACTACATATATCCTTCTAAAAGATATAAAAAATTAAAATGTGGATAATCATTTTAAAGCATATAAGTCAATCCTCAAAGTCAGTGTAAACTCTAAAAAATCTGGAAAATTAAAGGAGAAGCAGTAGAAGTAAAGGATCGAGAGGCTTACTCCACTGCCGCATGGTGTCCAGGTTCTCGGTGGCTGGTTCGCGGCCGCGACAGCGAGGGTCCGGCGTTTACGTGCTGAAGAGGTCCTTGTTTACTGCGCTGTTGCAAAAAATGGAGATCACTGCCCTATCCCGCGTACGAGAGTCAAAGCAAGAGCAGGAGGTCGAGACTTACTGGTGAGTCGCCTGTGACGAGGATCGAAGAAAGGCTCAGTCTTGGATCCGGCAGCAACCTCGGAAAACGTGCAGATGCTGGCGAGAGGAGCTCGTCGATATGGGCTGTGTGCGGGATGGTACTTCCGTCGTTGGCAATGCGTGCAGGAGGTTGAAGAAAGCTCTATCTTGGCTCCAGTGACAGCCCTCGATGGATGCGTGCAGAAGATCGGGATGGGCTCGTCGCCGACGAAGGTGTGCAAGTGCTGGAAGGCTCACCGATGTCGTCTGCTTGCGGAAACCAGGAGGCTCGTCGATGGCGTCTGCGTGCAAGGCTGAAACTCCCGTCACCGGCATGTCGTGAAGGATGGTGAAAGAGAGAGGTGGATCCGTAGAGTGGGATAGAGGGCGGGTAAAAGCTGGAAGGTGCTCGTGTGGAAGGGATTGGCCTAGCTGGCCAGGAAATGAAACAGATGAGCCGCCAGGCCATCCGCAGGAAAGAAATAAGATGGACCATCAACCAGCTGAATAAAAGAAGATGGGCAGTAAGGCCCGCTCCGATCCTATGGAGATTGGCAACTCGATTCGACCCGCTAATTTGTAATTCAGGTCGGATTTCCGAAATAATGTTTTTCTTTCTTTCGAGTTTTACATCGACATGACCGGCCCGGTATACATGTTTCTAAAAAAATCAGAAGAAGATCAAACCAGTCCAAGTCCGGTTGACTCGAAAATAATCAGAATAAAAATTTATAGATATTACAAGCATGCTAGTAAATCATGTTGTCAAAACTTGCGGATCTACAGAGACGATTATTTAGAGGATTTTCTAATTTTGTTTCCGCAAGGTCGATAAGTTTAATCTTGTGGATTTTGTAGACCGCATCGAGGTTTGTCTTGAAGTTACTCCGACAACATTTAAATCGGGTTTTAAACTCGTCAATTAGGAAGGATGAAACACCCGTTAACCCTAATTTTCGAGAGGACAAAACAAAGACATGCCTAGTTTTGTAAGAACCTGTATACTAAAGGATGAAAAAGATTCTCATTTGGACAATGGAGATCTTATTAGTAAGACATAACCACGAGATTTATTAGATTGTCGATGAGAACTTAGATTAGTTGCTTTGGGTAGCCATCGATTGACATTAGGAGCGTCATTCAGGACAATAGGGCCCAACCTCTTATCATTGGTAGCAATTAGCACAAACAGACCGGTCTAATATCAAAATTAAGCATCTTTAGACATGCCTTACACAAATGGAGAGAATAAGCGATCAGGAACAAGTAGGCTTATAAACTGAGTTTTTTTTTTTTTTTACAAAGAATAAAGACGGTTTGAGAATACATATGGAGCACTAAAACAAAAGTATTTTTAATAAACTCATAACCAAACAGTTGGTTTGAGAATACAATCAAGACTCCGCCTAAATAGGCCATATTGGAGAATTCCTCCGTCCTAAGAGCATTCAGTATCAATATCACGTTATCTGCTCCTTGAAGTTTCGTCACATGTTTTCAACTAGGGAACACAAACAACACGCGGATTGGCTCAAGAGCTTGTAGGCAATTATCCGTAACAGTGGAAACCCATCACCATACTTTGACCATTACGTTACTGCAACATTATTTACAGCTTCAAGTTTTGGTATCAATCATAGTAGACAACACAAACTACTACAAGATTCGGTTAGTAGACTTACTCGGATGGTTTGCTTCCCATTCGGAAACCGAGATGCGTGAGAATGTGTTGCTGGATTTGATACTATAGGCAATTGTTTCAGCAACAACAACTTTTTATCATCATCAAAAGCGTCATCACACCATAGCCACATTGAAATTAAAGATATGTCATCAACTTCTTTCTAATATCATGAACAAGAAGGCATTGTCTCTTGCAGTTTATTATCCAAAGGGGTCCAAATTTTCTCTTGGACAAACAGTTCTTGCAATGTTATACTGGGATTTGACTAAACTATCCAAAACAATGTGTTTCACTGAATTTGATCAGCCCCCAAAAGTTTACAACTTTGAGCCTTATTCCACATTGTTCAAGATTGGGCTTGGGAGAGGTTCATGTTGCCAAAATCGATTCCGAATTTTATAAATGTTGATCCAAACCTTCCAATACTCGAATGGAGCGATGTGGATCATAGAAGCATGAGAGCCTTTATGAATTATTTAGAGTAGGGATTTGTGTGGTGTCCTTACGGTGCTTTTGAAGGAACTGATCTTCTGTCAGTTGGTCATTGGATAAAGGACAGTGAGATTATATGGTTTGATTCTTGCATGGAGAAATATTATCCTTCGTGTGTTGTAAAGCAGTTTGGATTGGAACATGATCCTCCAGTTCATCTACAAGCTCGAAAACTGCTACGAAGCCGAAACTGTTGAACAAGGTTGACGATTTTTCTCCAGGATTCCCTCGGAGGATATTTGAAATCATAGACATGGATGATTCAGATTCTGATGTTGAAGACTACATCATAACGAATGTGAGATCTTCAAAGATTCCGGGTTCAGAAAATCGGATCATAACGACCATTTCCTTCTTCAACTGAATCTCCCACAGTTGCATGGCTTATGAACAAAGATGAATCTTCTGCAAAAGGAGCTTGCAACTTTCTTGAACCCTTTTTGCTTTATAGCTGTGTAAAACTTCTCGTCGACATTTCTTACAAATCATCTGCCATAGTACACCTGAGTTTGCAATTGATGTCAGATACAAGTGTTGTGTTCTGTATAGAGGCTGACTGCACCGTTGATATCAATTCCTTGGTACTGACACTTGGTGTGATACGGAGGATCATGTCCAACAAATTGTAACGCGACATTCTTAACACTGTAAGACACGTTTGGAGCAAGAGCAGTGCACCCGCTAGGTTATCCAAAAACCCTTCTCCGTCTTGTTCAGATGGGCATGTTTCAATCAAGATCAATTCTTCCATCTTCTTTTGGTCGAAAATTAAGAAAACAAAACAAGATGCGAGAGAATTTTACCGTCTTAGGCTTGGTTAAGAGTTTTTTCTATCTTTCCGCGAGAGTAAATGTACTGTTTACAAGGAAATAATCAACCAATCAGTTCTATGCTTAATCACAACATAGTAAAAATGACAAGATAATTGATTTTAATTACCACGTGTACATGAACTAATTAATTAAAATTAAAATATCATACAAAATAAAAAATAATATAGCATAGTAAAATACAAGAACTCGTAAACTAATTTATGTCGGTAATGTATAACAAAAATATTTGAAATATTATTAAGAATTAAAATATAAGTAAAAATAAAAAAAAAATAAAACAAGAAAAGGGAAAAAAAATAAAAACAAGAGCAACAGAAAAACAAAAAACAAAATACTAGAACAATTAATTAAAAAAAAAGGGAAAAAAACAAACAAGAGATAAGAGAAACTACTTTATTTGGTAGATTGATAATTCGATACACGATCTTAAAATTGAATGTTATGGTAACTTCCATCTTAATGGACTCATTGTGATCTTATATGCATAACAACAACGTACTCTTTCTTGCCTTTTTATAAAGAAAATTTGTGTACTATCATTTTGTGTTCCAATGTGGGAAACAACCAAGATGCATAATCTGATGTTAGCTTTCATAAAACTCCTCTTTAATTTGATCATAGTAATGTACACCACTTTCATATATACTAGTTGCATACTAGTATGGTTTTCATTTTGAAGTACTCAATGTTGGATTTGTGATCTTCTAACTTCACTCATACTAGTTTGCATACAAGAGTGTGCTAACTCTATCTAACCAGTTTTAGGAATGAACCCGAGACTGATAACTCCCGATGGTCATAATGACATAACTGTCATAAACTCTTGTTACTATGACGGTAGAAATGGTGAAGTTGTTACCTACACCTAATATAAGGCGGTTCACACGTATCACAAAAATAAGTATGATCAATATTTCACAATAAATACTTATCTCTACTTGTATAAACTACAACTAAAATGATTCTTTTATCAACTATGGAAAATGTGAGAAGTCAGAAGCGTCAATATACTCACTCAACTCAGTTAAAATCTTAACATTTAACAAAGTCAATTTTCCTAGAAGAAGGGAAGAATAGGATCAAAGATGAAAGTGAAAGAGAGAAGTCAGATATTAGAAGAGGTTGCTCTCGTTGGCTGTCATGCACTCATTCGTAGAACCGAAGAAGAAAAAGGCTTGAAGAATAATGAAATTAGGAAATTCTTACCTTGACCGACGAAAGAATAATAAAATTAGAAAATTCTTACCACTATCAACTAAGTTAAGCAGGAAACTCACGAGATCTATATACTACACTACACAATCAAATTGGCAATTGAAATACTTTCCCAAGATGCTGAGATTAAATCTATTGATAAGGTTTTTCAAAGTTGTTTGGAAAATCAAAATTCAAGAGAGACACAAACTATTTTTTGGCAACTTTTGAAAGGTTGTTGTTTGACTAATGTTAACAGGATTTGACGACATATCATTAGTGATACTTCTTGCAAGGCTTGCAGATGTGCAGTTGAATTGACGGTTCACGCCCTTCGGGATAACCCAACAGTGAGGATGGTTGACTTGCTTTGGACACATAGAGAAGATACAATAATTTCTTCACCCATCACTTAAAATTCTAGATTAGAGATAATATCTTATCTCCAAATCGTTTAATTATGACATTATGTAGTGTGGTATTTTTATAAAGGGTATATGGTGAACTTGAAAGTTGAGAAATGAGGTGGTGTTTAGTAATATGGATCGAATGAGATGAGAGACAAATTTGTACTTGATAGAGCTTGGAAGTAAATAAATTCTTGGAGGAATAGGGATCATCCTTCTATAATCCACATCGCTCCATCTAGCGATTCTCGGAAGGTTGATCAGCATTTACAAAATTCGGAATTGATTTCGGCAACATGAACCTCTCCAAATCCCAAACCTTAACAATATATGTTGAATAAGCCACCAAAGTCGTAAACTTTTGAGGGCTGGTCAAGTTTAGTGGAATACAATGTTTTGGATAGTTTAGTCAAATTCCTCTATAACATTGCAAGAACTGCTTGTCCAAGAGCAATTTGGACCTCTTTGGAAAATAGAACTGCAAGAGAAAATGCCTTCTTGTTCATGATGTTACAATGACATGCCAATGAAGAAAAGACATATCTTGATAGCCTTACTGCAATGAAAGTTGCATGCTCTAACTCATTGTCTTCGAAATCTCGGAATCTCGCCATCCAATCGCAGTGGTATGCATTGCGCAGTTGAGTCCTTGGTATTTGTAGCGTTGATTCCTCTAACTGATTCTTCATGAACATTGCCTCGAGATCATTGTTTATAGGTGAGATTCCTAAAGTTAGAAATCCACCTAAGATTAATATCTCCTCTAGAGTTATTGTTGTTTCGCCCCATCCGAAAACAAAGGTGTTGGTTTGTGAGTTCCATCTTGAAACCATCTCCAACACCAAGTTGTCATCTCTTTTGATGTGTACATCGTATTCTTTATCGCTTCGTAGATGCCTAAACAATGGAAGATAATAGGTCATAATACATCAAAGTCTTATAATAATTGTAATGCGAGATTCTCAACACTATAAGACACGTTTGGAACAAGACCATTCAATGCATCTCACTAAGTTATCCCAAAACCCTTCTCCGTCTTGTCTAGACGTGCATGCTTTAATCAAGATCAATTTTCCATCTTCTTTTGGTTAGGAAATGAAGAAAACGAAACAAGATGTGAGAGAAATTTCACCGTTTTAGGCTCCGCAAACGGGTTTCCAGGAGAGTGGCGGTAACCTCCATCATATAGACACCGGATCATGGGATGGCGGCTGGAGAATAATAATACTGTTTACAAAAAAAAAATCAATCAGTTAGTTCTATACTTAATCACAACACAGTAAAAATGATAAAATAATTGATTTTAATTGCCACGGCTACATGAACTAATTAATTAAAACTATAATATCATACAAAATTAAAAGATAATATTGCATAGTAAAATACAAGAACCCATAAACTAATTTATATCTATAATGTATAAAAAAATATTTGAAAACTAATTAAGAATTAAAATATAAGAAAAATGAAAAATGAAACAAGAAAAAGGAAAGAAAAAAATAAAATAAAACAAAAACAAGAGCAACAAAAAAACAAAAAACTAAAACAATTAAAAAAAAGTAAAACAAACAAAGAAGAGGCAAGAGAACTTACTTTATTTGGTAGATTGATAATTCGATACCGAATCTCAATGTTGAATGTTATGGTAACTTCCATTTCGATCGACTCATTGTGATCTTATATGCATAATAACAATGTACTCTTTCTTGCCTTTTTATAAAACAAATCTTTGTGTACTATCAGTTTGTGTGCCGATGTGGGAAACAACCAAGATGCATAAAGTGATGTTAGATTTCATGAAACTCCCTGTTAATTTGATCATAGTAATGTACACCACTTTCAACTATACTAACTGCATACTAGTATGCTTTGCATTTTGAAGTATTCAATGTTGGATTTGTGGTCTTCTAAGTTCATTCATACTATCTGCATACAAGTTTCAACAAAAAAAAAAAACTATCGGCATACAAGAGCCTGCTAATTCTATCTAACCAATTTTAGGATTGAACCCGAGACTGATCAAGTCCCGATGGTTATAACTGTCATAAACTCTTTAGGTTTTATGTTGTTCTAACTTTTCTATGAGAGTGTAATCAATTGTTTATCTCCTAAATTCTAAGTTGACACAAGTTTGTTTATTATCTAAATTTTTTACAAGAGTGCATATATGTCTTACATTGACACAATTACTATACACTGTGAGGTGATGATACTAGCAATATCATACAATTCCTTCACTATTGTTGATTGATTTTATAGGTTAATTGCATGTTTGTTTGTCAACCGAAATATCATTGTTGTAATCCATATCCTTATATTCCTATTCATATATTAGGCCCAATCTACATTCATTGCCTTGGTTACTAGTTATGAAACAAAAAAAAGGACTTATGCATGTGAGCATTATGGAGTGAACATGGTGGTTTAGTGTTGAGTACGTATTATATTCATAAGAGATCTTCATGTATGTATGTATTCTTGGATGATATGAAGTGTTTGGGTATGCTATGAGGTTTGATGCGAGCGTAGTCGGATTTTTCTTGTTTTGGAATCTTGTATGGACTTATATGTGTATATTAATATTAAATAGCTTTTAAATTATTATATCCTTAAGAGATCTTCTACATAAGGGCCCATTTGGAAGCACCGGGAATCATTCCCGGTAATGGAATGATTCCGAATTAATCAAAAACTACGTTTGGTTAGAGGTCTTTTAACACATAAAAGTAATCTCATTCATTCCATTTCCTTTCTCTACCCTTATTCGATTCCATTCCGTTTCCATTTCACCGCTCCAACCAAACAGGCACTAAATGTTTTTGAAATGTCATTTCCCACAACAGGTCACTATTTTAGATAAAATCCAGCTGTCATACCACCAAGACTTGGAGAATTTTCACACCTAATATCGAAAAATGGCATTCTTGATTTCAACATTAGTTAGGGCCTTTGTTAGGTTCATGTTGTCTTCGTTGCTGACTTTATTTTTAATAAGCTGAAGTTTCTCTTCTAAGAGAGATTGATTTGGTTGGGTTTTAGCGAATTTTCTCACGAATTCTATTTTGACTTCTAAAAGGATCTCAGTTCAAAAGACAGTGTAATACCATTTATGATTACAAGTCCTTTTAGGTGTTTGCGATTTCTTCTCCAAGTAGCAATGAGGTGCAAATATTTAGAGTTGGAGTCCATTTTTTACAAGTATTTATTTTTAGATCTCTGCCTCCAATATATTTTGTGAAAGGAGGGTAAATGGTTTTGTTTACTCAAGAGGTCCTTTGAATAAATATCTCTTTGGTTCAAGATATAAGGACTCGAACCTTGAATTTTCTGAAGTTTCACTTCAATATCTGTAGGTTGCCTGATCAGGGTAGGGAAGTATGACAAGGTATCAGTTCATTCATATTTATGATGATTTGTGAGCAATGGCTTATTCATCCAAACCTCTTCTCAGAGTTACTCTGAATTTACTACAATCTTGATCATACATGGCTTTCACTCAGGGCAAGTTTGTTTATTTATGGAAAGTTTACGGTTTTAGGTATGTTTAGTTTGTAGCTATAAATGTTTTTTTTTGTTTTGAGTGTTTCTGCTAGCTATCATTGATAGCCTCTAGTTTAAGCATTTTGACGCATTGTTAAGTAGAAACATAGTAAACAATCAAACTCTTCAGGTTCCTGGTGTTTACGAAGAGATGATATTGGCGGGATGCTCTCCATACATAAAATCTGGAGCAATGCTGAGATTGGCTCTGAGGTACATGAAGCAGATGCTTAAATTGTAGTCAAATTGGCTTGCTCTCAATCGAAGATTGCTAGATGCCACTGCTAGTGGAATTTACCCATTTAACTGATTTATTTGCTGAAAGAAACATATCAACTGCTATGTAGGTGATCCTCTATATTAACTTCTAATCTGAAAAGTCAAAGTTCTTAGCAATGTGTGTTTTCATGTTGATAGTTATATGGACAGTTCTGGACTTATTTGAGGTATTCTACTCAGAAGTTTTATAACAACACGGTGAATCCTCCATTTTTATCGCAGGGTAAGCTATATCTACTGACTGGCGTAATTTGTGTATATATGGTTTAAGTTCAAGATATTTTGTTTTTGTAAATTTTGGTTAGGTGAAAGTCATTTGACAGTGATTCTGGCTACAGTTCTACCTGGTCTTGCTTTTCTAATTCTTTTTGTGGGAGCTTGTTTTGATGGAAAGTGTGAACACAAGAAGAAAGTAACTCGTATATTACAACAACAAATGCACAAGAGTATATATACTCATAGTGATTCTGTTAGGGTTGTTACAACTTCCTTTATTTACACATATATATATCCCATATATTCAATGTATCTACACATATACTCTATAGGAAGAGACTTGTTGACAAGTATAGAGGTAAGGAAGTGTGTTATTACCTTCATAAGGATTGAAAAATGCCATGAGGATTGAAAAATGCCAAGAGACAAGTATAGTGGAAGTTCAAAAATTGTCAATTTTCAAAGTTTTCTTTAGTGTTAGCTTAATTTGTATTCCAATCCCATATTTCACATTAGTTATTGTTTAATCTTAGATTAAGGTAGTAACCACTTTGTCAAACCTAGGTTTTGGATGTTTGATATGCTTCCAAAACCACTATCCTACTACACATGCATCTAAATAAAGTTTTCCATGTGAAACATGTGATAGTCTTTGTCTTAATTGGATTTGGCAGACATTTTTTCAAATACTAATCTGTTATAGTGTCCAGATCCTTGCAAGGTAATTATTTAAGTGGGCAAATTCCTTCTGAGCTGGGAAACCTTACTGCACTACAACATCTGTAAGTTCATAGCTTGTTCTGCTCTCTATGTTCATGTGTATCCGCTTTTCTCCAGATTTGTAGTTATCCTGTTTGGTAGCTGTACAGGTTTGATTATTTCTTGAGTTCTATGGACCTGATCACTTAGTATATCTCTGGAAACAATCAATAACATAATATAAAAATGATTATTTGTTATCGACCAAGCAGTTTGCCACTCACATTTAGCTTCTTGAATGGTGCTGCCTGTTATCAACAAGCAATTGAATGCCAATTCACTAGTGTCAGGAAATAGTGTATTGGACCTGTTATTTATACTAATTATAGATTGACATTCTTGGATCATTCTGATAGGATGGAATATATTGCAAAATGTGCTAACCTAATCAACATTGATTGGATTTTGGATATTATAGTGACTTCTTAAATAGCGTACATGTTAGATCACACACAAGCAATTCAGCGTTTTGGTTGTCTCCAATTTGCATTTTGAGTAATCATAAGTTTTGATCTTTGTTTTTCCGATGAATATTTGTGAGAATAGAATGAATTCCCCTTTGGGTTTCCGTCATCAGACGTCTCATATTAATAATGACAGAGTTTACATAATTACAATTTGGCACCCATATATTTACATTAATTACATAAACTATCATACCCCTGCAGTCGAAAATGGAGGAGGTTGAACAGTGAGACTGGATCTAAAATCAAGAAAAAGTTGGCGGGGAAGACCCTTTGTAAAAATGTCTGCATATTGAAACGCCAAAGGTACGTGAAGAACTCTAACGTGACCACGGGCAACCTTGTCGCGGACGAAGTGGATGTCAATCTCAATATGCTTGGTCCGTTGATGATGAACGGGATTACTAGCAAGGTAAGTAGTAGAGATGTTATCCGTGTAGACAATGGAAGCCTTGGTGAGCGGGCACTGTAGCTCAAGCAACAAGTTTCGCAACCAGGAACATTCTGACACAACATTGGCAACGCCTCTGTATTCTGCCTCTGCACTAGATCTAGATACCACAGATTGTCTTTTGGCAGACCACGATATCTTGGTGTCATTGAAGAATACACAATAACCGGAGGTTGAACGACGTGTATCAGGGCAGCCTGCCCAATCAGCGTCTGTGTAGGCAATAAGATCAGACTTCGGGGAAGAGGTGATGGTGATACCTAAAGATGACGTCCCAGAAATGTAACGTATAATGCAATTGAGAGCTGCAAAATGAGATTCCCTGGGGTCGTGCATAAAGAGACACATCTGCTGTACTGCAAAACTGATGTCAGGGGTAGTGAAGGTGAGATATTGCAGTGCTCCAGCTAGACTGCGATAGAGCGTCGGATCACTTATAGCAGGGCTGGATGAAGCACTTAACTTGACAGATGTCTCGGCCGGAGTAGCACAGGGTTTGCAGTTAGACATCTTTGCTCTTTCAACAATTTCGTGAGCATATTTGTCTTGAGACAGGAATAAGCCAAATGATGTGCGACCAACAGAAATGCCCAAAAAATATGACAAGGGGCCTAAGTCTTTCAGAGCAAATTCCTTACTCAGAAGCTTGATCAGATGCTTGCGCAGGGCGTTAGAAGAAGCCGTAAGGACAATGTCATCGACATATAGAAGCAGATAGGCAGTGTCAGATCCTTGATTATAAATAAAAAGGGATGAGTTACTCTTACTGCTAATAAACCCAATGCGGTGGAGGAAGCCTACAAAGCGTTGAAACCATGCCCGAGGAGCTTGCTTTAGGCCATAGAGAGACTTTTGCAAAAGACAAACATGATTGGGTTTGGAGGTGTCGCGAAAGCCTGGTGGTTGAAACATATACACCGTTTCATTCAGATGGCTATGGAGGAAAGCATTTTGAACATCCAGTTGATGAATGGACCAAGATCGGGATATTGTAATGCTAAGAACCATACGGATAGTCGCTGGTTTAACAACAAGGCTGAAAGTCTCATCACAGTCAATTTCAACCTGCTGAGAACAACCGTTAGCAACTAAACGGGCCTTGTATCGCTCTAGGGAACCGTTAGACCTGTACTTATGCTTAAAAATCCACATGCAACGCACAATATTAGCATCCGCATGACGAGGTATCAGGTCCCACGTCTTATTCCGTATAAGGGCTCGATATTCATCGAGCATGGCAGCGGTCCAATATGGGTCTTTAAGGGCTATATTGTGGGATTTGGGAAGGGGGAAGTTGAAGTGGTCGAGACGGATACGTCAAAAACTAGTTTTGGTTTAACAATTCCGGATTGACTACGGGTTTGAGGCCGGTTCTGAGGTGGGTGGGCACGTTCATTTAATGGTTGAACGGTTGGAGGTGGCTGATGGGAGAAATGTGGGACATTTGGTTCTGTAGAGATTGTGGGCTGCAGGTTTGTGGGGCCGGTACTGGAGAAAGGGGATGTGGTTGGAAGTTGGGTTGGGCCGGATAAAGGGGAGGAAGAAGGAGCAGGCCCACGCGCTGGGGAAGAGGAAGGGCTGGTAGGGCCGCGTGGCACCAGTGGGCTGGAGGGATGGGCTTGGCCGGTGGCATCAGCAACTGGTGCAGGATGGGTATGAATTTGAAAATAAGGGGATGGGCTATCATCTACAAGGGGTGGTGTAATTGATTCCGGGGAAGCTCGGAAATTTGTAGTGAACGGAAAAATAGTTTCATCAAACGTAAATTGACGGGATATGATGATTTTATTGGTCGCTAAGTCTAAACACTTGTATCCCCTATGGCGTTTAGGATAGCCTAGGAAAACGCACGGAGTAGTGCGAGGTTGAAGTTTGTGGGAAATGGTAGAACTTTGGTTCGGATAGCAAATACACCAAAGACCCGGAGATGAACGAGGGAGGGTGTAGTGAGGTATAGCACTTGTGTAGGAGATCGATTGTGAATGGACTTGGAGGGAAGAATGTTTAAAAGGTAGCAAGAAACCTCCACGGCATGAGGCCAAAAAGAGATTGGAATAGAGGCATGAAAGAGCATTGAGCGCATCATGTTGTTGATTGTGCGAATTACTCGTTCGGCCTTGCCGTTTTGGGGGGATGTATGAGGACAAGAGAAACGAAAGACAATGCCATGGACAATGAAGAATTTGTGGAAAGTGTTGTTGTTAAACTCGCCTCCCAAATCACATTGAAAACTCTTGATAGGTAACCGAAATTGTGTTTCGACAAATTTGTGAAATTGAACGAAGATGTCAAAAAATTGAGAGGAAAAATCCAAAGAAAGTGGGAGAAATCATCAAGAAAAAGTAAATAGTATTTAAAACCGTCCCGGCTCGGGATAGGGGATGTCCATAAATCACTATGAATAATGTCAAATGGAGCATTAGAGCGAGAAATAGAACGGTCAAAAGCTAATCTATGATGTTTTCCTAATTGACAAGCATGACAAAGAGGAGTCACATGCGACTTATTGCACTTAATGAAAGAAGATTGACGAAGCAAATCTAAAACCGGAGCACCAGGATGACCGAGACGGGCATGCCAAAGATTCGGAGACTCAACGGAGAGAGCATGATGATGACGGGAAGAGGGACGTGTGACTGGATAGAGTTCCCTGGAACTATTACACCTCAGACGAGTGGTCCCCATGTGTAGATCCTTCACAGAAAAACCAAACGGGTCAAATTCTATTGAGGCGTTGTTATTAGATGTAAAACGTCTAACGGAAACTAAATATTTGACAATTTGTGGGGCAATGAGGACATTGGATAGGTGTAGTGGTTTGGACAGGGTGGGGATAGTAGCATCTCCAATACCTGTAGAAGGAACACTCATACCATTCCCAACAATTATCGAATTTAATGAACCATTATGTGAAAAAGACGAGAGTGTACCTGAATTATTCGTCATGTGGGATGTGGCGCCCGTTTCCATGTACCAATAATTGTCTGTCGGATTTTAAGTCATGGTAGCGGAGGACTGATCCAAGAAGGTGGGCTGAGAGGCATTGGCGTAATGGGCTTGTTGCTGAAATGGAGAAACGGGCCCTGGCCCAAGGAGACCATTCGTAGCTTATTGAGGAAATGGGCAGGGAGGGCGTGTTGGGCCTGTAGGGGACTGGGCCGGTACCCATCCTGTTGGGCCGGGAACAGGGCTGGACTGTGAAAGCATCACCCATCCAAGCTTGGGATGCCAAGCCGCGCGAGGAGCTCCGCCGCCACCATTCCTAGTTCGTTGCTTGCCCTTCCGGCCGCCCCCCACGCCTGGACTACTGGTTGTCCGGTGCTGCAGAAGACGAGCCCGATCTGGGCTGAGCCGGCGAGCAGGAGAGCTGGTTCGATGACGCATCAGAGGGCTGAGAGCGAGAATCTGCAGTGAGTGCAGATTGTGTATTTCCGGCGGCGGACTGAGCTGTCATACGGGTTTCTTCCAACAACAACTGAGATCGAGCCTTGGTGAAGCTCGGAAGAGGATCTGTTTGCTGAATAAAACTTGCGGCGGCATTATATTCAGCGGGCAATCCCGAAATCAATTGAAGAACGAGTCGAGTTTCGGGAACCGGTGAACCAACGCCCTTAAGTTGATCTGCCAAGGACTTGAGTTGAAGATAGTAAGCATTGATTTAAGAGAAACCTGACAACTTACAGTTGGAGAACTCATGTTCAAGGTAGACGGCACGGGTGTTTTTGTTATCTTGAAAAATGTCCCTGACTCGATTCCAAGCCTGAAGAGCAGTATCATCAGAGTCAAGAATTTGCAAAAGGATCTCCCGGGACACCGTGCTGTAAATCCATTGAAGGACTGCAGTGTCAACTTGAAGCCATAACGAATCTTCAATATCCGTTGGTTTGGGTACCTTTTCATCGATGTGATCGAGAACATTGTGCGCCTTTGCGGTAACACGGAATAAGGTAACCCAAGATGCGTACGGAGTGTCATGGTCAAGGACAAGGGCAATGTTGTTTTTGATGTTGGAGATTCCGAGGGCGGAGTAGAAGGGAGGTTTCCGTTCCGCAACCATTGAGGAATATCGGGAAGGGGAAAACAGCCGGAGAGTTAGAGGGAAGCGGAAGAGATTTTGAGGAACGAGAAGTCTGATACCATGTGAGAATAGAATGAATTCCCCTTTGGGTTTCCGTCATCAGACGTCTCATATTAATAATGACAGAGTTTACATAATTACAATTGGGCACCCTTATATTTACATTAATTACATAAACTATCAATATTGAGGTTTCAATCTTTGGCGGTGATCTCTCAAGCAACTCGCTTAGTGGATCTATTCCTTCAACATTGGGTCAGTTAAAAAAGCTTATTGCATATATTGTAAGTATTTGAAGATTCAAATTAGAGTCATTTATAATACTATCAGAAGTCTAATTAATTGTTTCAAATTTTTGTCTATCTACAAAAAAAAACGGTTATTGAACAATTTAATTGTACAGTTATGTTGATTCTGTTTCTATGGAACAATTTATTGAAACAAGGACGTCTAATCCCAAGACAAGAAAGCGAGTATTGCGTTGGAAGATCATTAAGGTTAGATTTTAATTGATTTTGTCTTGTCAAAATGAGTTTGTAAATAAAATATTTATATATTGAACTATAAATCTTCTTTAATATTTTATGCTCCTAAACTACCAAAAGATGGCAAAAGTGGTTACTACATATGTCGTTACATGCGGGAAATTATTGAAAACAATGTGCATGAAATTCCACATGGTATGTATGTGCACTTATTACAATTTAAAATATCGAAATGTAAAATTGTTGTTATATATTATTGCTTATTTTCGTTGTTTAATCTTTAATTGTTTAGTACTTTAAAGGCTCACCAAAGTCGTTTGACAAAGACCATCTTCATGAACTGCACAAGGAGTGGCTCGATTTTGTTGAGCCTTTCATTCAAGAATGCATCGACATTGACTGACTTGTCTAGCTTAGTTTTCCATGTAGAGACTATCGGTAAAAAAATGTTTGTTATCTTTTGTTAAGATATATAAGCTACTTTTGGAACGAATAACGATCAACTTGGTTTATTTTTTGATATGACTTTTGGATTATATATTTGGAATATTTATTACATGATAATTTTGCTTAAGTATTTTAGCTTAATATTGATTATTTTTTGATGAATAATTTCGGTTAAGTACAATACGTATTGTGTAATTTAAGCAGGTGCTATTACAAATAATAAATTACAGTTAAAAAATTACCATGGTTTTATGTAGAAACTGGAAAAGATTTTGAAATTCTAAAAAAAGGTAGAAAAATGCCCCGGTTATTATAAAAAAATTAGTAGAAAAATACCCCGGGGAAGATTTTCTTCAAAGTCTCTTGGAACATCATTAACCAAGACTTCACCACTGCCATCATGGTCGTGACCCATTGTGATGACCCATTATTGCTTACTTTCGTTGTTTAATCTTTAATTGTTTAGTACTTTAAAGGCTCACCAAAGTCGTTTGACAAAGACCATCTTCATGAACTGCACAAGGAGTGACTCGATTTTGTTGAGCCTTTCATTCAAGAATGCATCGACATTGACTGACTTGTCTAGCTTAGTTTTTCATGTAGAGACTATCGGTAAAAAAAAATTTGTTATCTTTTGTTAAGATATATAAGCTACTTTTGGAACGAATAACGATCAACTTGGTTTATTTTTTGATGTGACTTTTGGATTATATATTTGGAATATTTATTACATGATAATTTTGCTTAAGTATTTTAGCTTAATATTGATTATTTTTTGATGAATAATTTCGGTTAAGTACAATACGTATTGTGTAATTTAAGTAGGTGCTATTACAAATAATAAATTACGGTTAAAAAATTACCATGGTTTTATGTAGAAACTGGAAAAGATTTTGAAATTCTAAAAACCGGTAGAAAAATGTCCCGGTTATTATAAAAAAATTGGTAGAAAAATACCCCGGGGAAGATTTTCTTCAAAGTCTCTTGGAACATCATTAACCAAGACTTCACCGCTGCCATCATGGATTTCTTCTCAACTGGGAAATTGCTTAAGCAGATCAACCAAGCATCGATGTCTCTTATTGCCACGACTGACAACCCCTCTTCACCTTCACACTAACGGCCTATCTCCTGCTGTAACACAACTTACAAAACCATTGCAAAGGTTCTCTCAACTCATATTAACTCTATCTTGCCTCTCATCATTGGCCCGTATCAGAGTGCCTTTGTTAGCAACAGATCCATCAAGCACAACGTGCTAATTTGTCAAGAACTCCTTCACAAGTATAAACATATCTCTCCTAGGGTTGCAATGAAAATTGACATTACAAAGGCTTCCGATACCATTGACCATGGCTTCATCCTACAATGTCTCAATAACATAGGCTTCCTTGAGCATTTCATCCTTTTGATTAAGGAGTGCATTACTACAACTATAGTTTAGTAGAACGAATGGCCTCTACAACGCAGTCAATGGCTCTAGTGAAGACGTTGTTATACACAAGATTGTTCCTGGCTTTCCAAGTGAAGTAAATGAAAGCAGTAGTCGAGGAAATATGAACACTATCCATCAAATTACGCTTACGGTTAGAACGGGTACTGAGCCAATGCCAGATGTTATGGATATAAGGAGCAGGGTAGGGGACTTTAGTCCATCGGGACATAATATCAAGAACTAGCGAGGCATAGCTACAAGAAGTTCAGAGATGGTCATCGTCTTCATGCATGCACGTACACAACTTACAAGTGTCATCATCAATGATGTTCCACCGTCGAAGCTTTACGAGAGTGGGAAGACGACGAAGGTTGTAAATCTAGGTAATACAACTGCATTTGGGTATGTTGAATTCATCTCGCTCCCGTTAACCACGCTTTCCTTAACCGGGTTCCCATGTCGAAAATAACCGTGGTCTAGGGGGGTATTTGTACTAGTGTCAGTTCGTTACGATTTTTTTCTCCACGTAAAGACTTCCTTTTTAAAATTAATACCAAATTTAACTAAATATGGGAGCAATAGAGGGAAAACCAAATACGGGCTAGGACATCACAATGGGTCACGACCCTCATAGTAGCAACGACAACATCAGATCTTACAACAAGGCACAAATAAATGAAAACCAAATATGGGAGCAATAGAGGGAAAACCGTAGGGGCGGCAGACAGCACCGCAAGGGAGGCATTGGGCATGATCCGCAGGGGCGGGTGTGTGCAGCCGCGGGGGCGGTGCACTGACAAAAGTGATTGTCGAGGTTTCTCTTGACATAAACTCACATCAAGGGATCCAAAGGTCGATCATTTGATCTACACACGTCAAGACTCAACCAAGGGAGCCTGAGAAACAACAACGAAGCAGTAATGAGAATGCCAACAAGAATCAAGGCTCAAGCTTGAATCTTGGAGAAGAAGAAAAGGAGAAAAGTGAAAGCAAGAACAACAAAAGGGAAGCAAGATTCAACAAATCAAGAACGTGTAGGAGAATCCAGAGACAAGAGACTTACACGTTCAACAAGGCTCAAGGGGAAGAAGGCTGCAACTTTCGAGGTTGAAGAAAAACGTATGCACAAAACGGGAAAAAGAAGAGAAAAAGGGAATTAATAGGAAAGGGGTGAAAAGATAGAAGGAAGGACGTGTTAGGGCTAAGAACAGTATAGGAAAGCCGGCCCATAAGATAGAAGATCAGATCTTCTATTTATGGAAGGAAATAAAATGGAGTAAAAACCGATCAGGCTTGGTACGGCTGACTGCAGATCACGGGGTGGTGAAGGCAAAACTAGGGTATTACAATGTTCATATCTTCTTCAATCACCATATGAGTTTCATGCAACAACACATCATTGTTACTTGGCTCGTTGATGGGTGTGCTAGGGTCAACCCATAGAGGTGAAACAAAACTCGCACCAACAGCATCAAAAACCATTCTTTGAGTAGGATTTAAATTATCAATCAAATGCATCCCTATCTCGAATAAGTTCATCCCATTGTCCGTCGAGTTTGGTTGCTCCTCTACAACGTGCATAGAGGCAAACGGTGATTCTCCGTGTGATGTCCACCAAACATAATCCTAAACATGAAAATATTGGAACATTTTAGTTTCAAATTGAATGAATGAAGAGAAGATAGGAGTGTATGAGGTGAAGAGAGTTTGAAGAACAAGATCCGAAAGTGTATAACGTTAGTGAAACAAATGGTAAAGTAGAACAATAATAAATGTTGGTTGATGACGAAGAATGAGATAATTAATGTACCCACGGATTTACCCTCGACAGAAATGCGTGGGTAATAGCTTCGAATATAGCCTCACTTGATATACAAGGGTAAATACCCACAAAGTTAACCACAAAATATTATGCGTGGGTATTTAGCCACAAATTTAGCCACGAAATATTATGCGTCGGTATTTAGCCACGAAATTTAACCACGAAATATTATGCGTGGGTATTTAGCCACGAAATTTGCCTCATTTTTAGACTCGAAAGTTTTTGGATGGTAATTAGCAATGAATTTACCCTCGAAATCAATTTTCGTGGCTAATTAGGCACGAAATTTAGCCAACAAATATTTTCCTTGCTACATAGCCACACAATCTGTATTCGTGGGTAAAGTTGTGGGTAATACCCACAAATTTACCCACGAAATAAGTCGAGGCTAAATATTCATGGCTACAACTGCATTTTCTGGTAGTGCATGAAGTTTGTTCATAAGAAGGTTGTTTCGAACCACTAATAACATACAAGCATAATTATGTAGATAATCGCAATGTCACAAAGAATAATGCCGCAATTAGCATAAAAACGTCCCTCTAGAAAGGAGAACAACCAAACATAACCATAAATAATATTCCAAAGCCCTAAGACACCATCAGTCAATAAGACAATACCCATACAACAACAAAAGGTCTAGGGACTTAATTTATGCAAATTACATTAAATAGCCCACTAACATATATGACAACCATATGATATAATCTTTCTCGCAACCTTAGGGTTGGTGATCTTTCTCGCAACCTTCTACCCTTCAGAACTATCATCATGATCGTTTTCCTCATCATCAACATTCGAATTCTCTTTCCCTTTCCCTTTATGTCAATAGGGTTGGTGATCTTTCTCGCAACTGTAGGAACAAAATAATCTTTATTCTTTTTTTTAATACTGTACGGTAAGCAGTTAGGCTAGATCATCTTCGCGAGACTCTCCAACCTAGAGCATCTTTTCGGATGAGCTCGACCACCTGGGGAGGTGTCGATGAGCAACCTACTGGGTAGCCGTGTCCCAATTCTGCGAGCTTATCGGCGACACTGTTGACTTCCCTGAAGACGTGATGAATCTGAACCTGCTGGAAACTACCCAAAATGTTAGAAATGTCAGATATGATAAGGTCGAGTTCCCATGGTGGCTTCCATATTTGTTTTATTGAATTGATAATTGTAAGGTTATCTCCTTCAACTTCGATTCTGTTGATCTCCAGATCACATGCCCTTATCAATCCTTCCCGTAGCGCACATGCTTCGGCATGGAGGATGGATGTGTTGCCACATTGTCCATAGCCTAAGGAAATAGTTGATGCATGTTGGTTTCTGAGAATGAATCCGTAGGCCGCATCTCCCGATTCACGCTTAGATCCATCGAAATTTAGTTTGATGAATTCATTTTCTGGTTTTACCCAGTGAATATTTCTGATTTTCCTATCCCAACAATGGGCTTCTCTTTTCCAACAAAAAATCAAAATTTTATCATCCTCACTATTCGCAATTAATATTAGATTATCCTATGAATTGAACCCAATAATCACAGATTATTCATAATTAATTACAAGTTTCAATAACAACCCAATATTTTTCACCTAATAACCACGGTGACAACAGACGTTATTCATAATTAGATTATCATGTAAATCATAATACTTGGAGCATCAATATTATTCATAATTACAACTACTATTTCCTCAACAACTAAAATTACCATTAGTTTACGATAACAACAAATTATTCGTAATGATTAACTTCATACCTGTCATTTTCAAAAGATTCAAACCAATATTATTCCTAATTACTCCCTGACGTAACAGTTAAGTAAGGAACCATATATCCTTTCAGATTTCTCTTGAATGTTTTCAAAGTATTTCTCTGCAGCACTAGCACCTTGGACCTTACCAATTAGATCAAGCTTAAGAGCATGATCACAAGGCAAGAAAGGGCAAAGCTTTTTGGTGCTCATCCGCTCAAAGACCTCCACCATCAACCATTAATCATAGATTAGAAATCAGAAAAGTTGTCTATAAGGCTATAAACAATGAAGGTGAAACAACTCACTAAAGAAATATTTTCATTTCCAATCTAATATTGAAGATCGCATCCACCTACTTCCATAGTCACTACTAGAAACGCGGGCTATATGCGACACTTTTCTTCCGACACAATGCCAATGTGTCGCAAAAAATTTGCATCCGCAAAACCCTCGCTAAATTGCGACACCTTAAGGTGTCGCAATTTTCTGGCACATATAGGTGTCGCAAATGGCAGTACGAGAGACGCGTTAATGAGTCGCAATTTTCGGACACATATAGGTGTCGCAATTGACACAAAAAGAGACACATTATGGTGTTGCAAATGACACACATAGAGACACCTTTATATGTCGTAAATGACACAAATAACGACACCTTCGTGTGTCGCTTTTTTATTTTATTTTATTGCAATATTAAAATCTAATTTGCCACGTCTGAATATTAGGTTACTAAATGCATATTAGGAAAAAATACTAATAAAAACTCTCAGACTTACGCCGATCAGGTTACGCCGCTCTAGGGTCAGCCGCGGAGGTGGGAGAGGGAACCATAGACGACCGCTCTGGGGTCGATCTTTTTCCTTCCGTCGCGAAGCATGTTACGCCGATCAGGTTTCTCCTCTTTCTTTGGCTTCTCCTCTAGAGTCGATCATGTTTCTCTTTCTATGGTTTCGATTTGGACACCGCCTACTGCGTAGGAGAAGCAGGCGGAAACACGCCCCCCACACTCACAGTGACGTCGCCTTGGCACATGTATAAGGCATAGACTATATTGATTGTGTCACTAATGGCGCCGGTGATTGAGAAATTAGAGAAGCCATTTTTGTTGAAGGTTGCGTTGGTGGAGAGGGTTGCGAGAAGCTTGTTCAGGTGATTGAGAAATTAAAGATACCTATATAGTGTCTATGTCTTATGTGTTTGTTATCCACGTCTTCTCTATTGGTTAGCTTTGTCAGGTCTCCTATTGACTCTGAAAATCTTGATTGGATTTTAATTTAGTTGCTTGTACCTCCAACTCCTTAATGAGCACGCTGACAACTTATGCAGGGATTCCGTGCTAGGAATATTCAGGAAAAAGAAAGCCAAAACATAAGAATAGTGTTACAGTGTCCTATTACCAATTTACTTCGCTAGTTAATCTTGTCATTTTACATGACTAATAATCTTCTTCTCTTGTAAGTTGTAACCAGAATAGTGTGACAGGATTCTCAAGGATTGATGAAATGTTGCTCAGGCTTTTCAAGTGTTAATTACTGATGCTATGTATTCTAGACATTTCAGCCTGTCAAGTTTCTGATCATTGTAAAAATCGGATTTTGCAGGGATTGATTACTTCATATCACCAGTCATCACATGATCCTTTCTCGTTTTAAAGCTTCTTATTCCCACCTCATTTTCTTTATAACCTTCTTGCTGCTTGGTTTGGAGTAGTCGACATAAAGGTTGCATTGGTTTCAATGTTAAATTGATCCACTAATTTTATATTTGTAATATTCAATGGTATTATTTAATGGTTGATTAAAAAATGCAAGAAGACAGTTGCACTTAGAACCCATGAGTTTAGAGATAGGTATCTTTTTTCATTGATGACCCAAAATGACTTGACGTGCAATTGATCCATTCATTTTATAATTTTAGCCTGCTTGCTTATAAATCATCATTTGCTGACAGTGGTTTGTTTTTAAATGATATCTACAAGCAATTGTATTGAAACTGAAAAAGTATAGACTTTTATATTATTTGCTGGCAGTGGTTTATTTTGAAATTGTATCTGCCAGCAACTGCCTTGAAATTGAATATTTCTAGATCAGTTGAGTCTTTGTTATGTTATTATTTGCTCACAGCGGCAGAATTGTGGGCAAACTATATATTTGGACATGAAATTGTATCTACAAACGGACTCATGAATAATTGCAGCATTGACAGAAAGCCTTTAGTGCTTCTTATCTGATATAGGTAATTCATAAGCAAGCAACTGCATTGACAAAGAGCCTTTGTGGTAGAATTGTAGTATTTTTTAAAATTTTACCATTTCAATTGAGTCTTTGTTATGTTATTTATTATTTTGGATGCTAGTTAAAAATACATATTGTGTTTCTTGACGGAATTTGTAAGGATTGTGGTGGTGTTATCACACTTTAGTCAATTGCTTGTGTCGCTTTGTTTACTTTAAAAACTTTGTGTGCTTTTGACAGGGAAATGTTTTCTATATATACTAATAAGAATTGTTGAGGTTGCTGATTGCTACAATTGTATTGCACTTGATTATTGGAGCTTTGCATCACTTTTATGCATTTTGAGGATCTTCCATTGCATTTCTGGCCTTTCTATATGTCTATTTGCTGATTGCTACAATTTTTATCAAGTGGAAGGACCATTCTTCATTTACATTGCGAGTGGAAGCCTTTGCCCGAGTTGCAGAATGTAAGTGCTTCAGTTGTATGTTGTAGCATGTAGATTTTAATAGAAACCACTCAAGTAAGTGTCTGACTTGAGGAAGATTTGCTGAGAAACTCTCTCAACGACTCTTTGTATTAGATAATTCAAAACATCCTGACAAATGATCTCAGGGAGACCTTAAATACTAAATACTGAACTGTTAGCTGAAAACTAGCAACTAACTTCCCCACCTACTGAGAAACTTAAGGACTAATCCCTATAACTAAGGAACTGACTGAACTAACCAATAAATTAAGTTAAAAGTTCTAATAGAATTAAACTTAAATCAGACTTATTTCTTTTTCCTCACGTAAGTGTTCCAAGGCTTGTCTTTTGCTGATGTTAGAGTCCTATCAGATTTGCTTTCTTTATAACGTTGGATAGAGAAGCTAGTGTATATGTAAGAAGTTGATGAGAATGGAATTGAATGTTGCAGGTTGATAAGATGGTGAAAGAAGCTGAGTAGTTTGCGAAGGAAGACAAGGAGAAGAGGGGCGCAATCGACACAAAGAACCAGGAGGATTCGGTGGTGATCAGACAAAGAAGCAGCTCAAGGATGCCATCTCAGGGACGTGACACAAACCATCAAGGATGCATTGCTACCCTCAACCAGGAAGTGATGCAGCTGGGGCGGTCGATATACTCCCAGCCTAGGCCTACATCCCAGTCATCTACAGATGGTGGCGCCGATGTCATCGATGCAAATTCAATGCCAATTGATAGGGTATTGCAGACAAGTGTGTTGTATATTCTGTTGTAGCTCTATACATCCTCTATTATGTCAACACCCACAAAGTATAAATACATCTCGGGGTATCCAGGCTGGCATCATATTTTTAATCTAGATCATTTACTACACCTAAACTTAGGTTTTAGGCTAAATAAGTACTCTAATTCAATTGAAGATACATATAGTTTAATTAAATGAATAAAAGTTGATAAAAGCAGCCAAATAAATTGTTGAATTAATTTTTTTTTAATAAATTAATTGTAAATTGCGACGCCTTGGGGTGTCGGAAATAGTTGCGTTAAAAAAACATAGCAAGTGCGGAAGAGAGTCGCGGTAAAGTGTCGCAAATGTTTCAAAATATGACTGATATACCTGTCGCAAAATTATTAACTAGTGTGACACATTAAGGTGTCTCAATTTACCGTGACATGTTAAGGTGTCGCAATTGGCTCATCTACCAATTGCGACGGCGAAAATTGTGACACCCTTTACAAGTGTCGCATATCATATTTACGACACCCTAAGGTGTCGCAAAATGCTAATAAAAGCGTCGCTTCGAACCCGCTTTTCTAGTAGTGAGTCCAGTCATACATTTCATCGAACACCAAGAGGGCACAACCTATTACTCGCCAAAATGCCCAAACCCTTTACAAACAATGCATCACACAGCATAACCAAAACAAAGAAACAATCAGCATTTTGACACTGACCTCGAGAACCTGAGAATGTCGATCGATTGCGATGACGAAGAATGCGAATGATGCGTCGAAGTAGAAGCTCATCTACCTTATTTCCTTCCTTCACCCATTGATCAAGAAGAGGTACCACACTAGAATATGACAAACCAAGTAGACTGTTTCGCGTATATAATGGGGAATAAGATTCCTCCCACCTTAATCGGTTCCGCAAACAACCCACATAGTCCAACTATTGTGGGATTACAATGACTTTACAATGAATATTGGAAGTTTACATAAAGGATATTGAGTTTACCGTGTGATTTCATACCCAATTGAGCGGAATAAACCCTAACCGGTTTATCGAAGAGAGAGAGCAAAGGGGGTTACGCCGTCACCGGGAGAGACGTAGCTTGTTCGGTTTCACGCCGGGAGCGTCGCCCAATCTGTGTCACGCCGCCAACCGGTTTCACGCCGGGAGCATCGCAGCCTGTCCTCCTCCTCTGTGTTATTTCGCCAACCGGAGGTCCGTTTAGCAGAAGAAACCCTAAACGCCGCCAACCGGACTGCCTCGCCCACTTTATCTTCGATCTTGATGCTCCTAACCCTTCTATTTGGTACACTTGCAGATCTTGATGCACCTAACATTTCAAACCTATCAATCTCTATGAAACTCTGAGAAAGAAGCATCACGCATTTGGGCTCCATCCTTTGGAAAAAGCCTTGCACTCCAAAATTCTCCTTCATCATTTGGCTTTCTATCCTTAACTGTTTACCGACTAAAGAGAAGCTTTACGCCTATGGGATCTTGACAACAACATTTGTGCTCTTTGTAACTCTCAATCCCCGGAATCCTACCTCCATCTTTGGGGCTCTTGCCCTTTCACGAGGGAAGTCTTCACCACTGTCTTCAAAGTTCAAATGGTCTAACCGGCCGACCGATGCTTCTCTCATTCATGAGGTGTTACTTCGACGTGGTGTGTGTTCATCGAAGCTGGCTCCTAATATCTATGCTCAACTTACTACCAAAACTATAATCATTGCACAATCCCGCAATGATGTCTCCTCTTCCTCTAATTTTTGTATTAGGAGTATTATTCACCACCTTAGAACCATTGCACAATCCCGCAAAACTCTATTTTTGTAGCTTGTTGTCTGGTTGAGTCTTTTGATTTTTGCTGTATCTTTTGTTCCTCTCCTTCATTTATACATATATTTACCTTTTTCAAAAAAAGACATTCATGTTTAGGAATGATACTATGGAATGGGAAAAACCAACGAGAAAAAAAAAATCATTAACATGAAAAATAGTACTGAAAAAATTAACAACAATATTTTGTTTTCTATCTTACCTTCCTCATCTTCGAGTGAACCTGCAAATAACTTGTGAGGGAAGAAAATTTGTATAACTCTCACACATCCAACACTGAGATGCCTAGATGAACGAAAACAATTTAATATCCTACTTCAGTGTTAGTGAAATGGATATTTGTATAATTATATAAATTTGCTGCATATATGGATATTCTTAATATCCTACTTCAGTGTTAGTGAAAAACCATACTACTTATGTCGAATAAGCAAGATCCACCGATCCGATGATATTTTCAATTAGACTAACTTAAATTCTACATATTGAATATTTGACGTGATGGACATCCATTTTTTTGAAATTTTTTTTTTTGATCTAGAGGTCAAAAAAACATAACTTAGGATTGAATCAAAATTATACGGAATAATTTCGGATTTATTTTGATCAAATAGTCAAATTAACCGATTGAATTTGATCTGATTGCCCATCCTTAAGGGCTGACAAACTAGCAGGCTAGACATTTCGCTTGTGTTTAGGCATATATAATAACCAAATATATTGCAAATATAAAGATGATTTTATAAAATCAAGAAGAGTGTAAGTAAACTAAGAAACTTAGTAAATTGTTAATCCGGTAACTGATAATCAAAAAGACATACTATGAGTCTAGGGTTGTATTGGATAATGTATACGACTAAATGCTTTTAGACTAGACATGATTAAGATTATACTAAAAGATACTAAAACAACAACATTGTATTACAATGAGTCTAGAAATTCCAGGACAATACGTCAAACATAGCAAGCTCCACTAGAAACTTTGCATATATGTCCTTCAAAAGAATTGAGCTTTGTTGTTGGCGAAATCAAAGGTAAAACCAATGAACACGCTTTTTCCGCTTCCTCGACATCCTTAATAGTTTTTCGACTTCACCCGTCAAGTAGTATAATTGAGTTTGTTGTTGGGAACATCATACGATTCATACCGATGCAACTTCTTGTCAAGGTGACGTACAAACAATACAATTTCTCTACCATCTTCACATACATATGGCGCCATGTATGTTACATCAAATAAACTGAAGGAGCTTCTCATAATACTCGAGGGATCAAATGTGAATAGTCCAACTCCAACCCCACACTCCTTCATCACCCACAACTCAAACTGAAGTGCAATATTTTTCGCACAATACACAAGCTTCCATCCAACTCACTTATCATTACGTACACTACCAAAACTATAATCATTTGGCAGTGACATTTTTCAAAACTTAACGCATTTAAAGACCGGATGTTCGTTGTCATTTGGATCATTATGCATCACCTACACAAGCCAAGCCATGTCAAAAGATAAAAATATTCAGGATCAATAAAACCATGTTGTACATGGTAAAACATAAAAGGTATCGAAATCTTCTTAAATTGGCATTAATAGATATTCTCCTCTCAATTCCATTTCACAAAACTTAATCTAAGACTTTTTACAAGTTGGTCCCTTAAAATACAATGAATACAAACTATATGTACAACGATTATACAGATCCCACCATTAGTACTCTAATGAAGGAAATCATGCTAGCACTATTTGTATAAAATGACTAACTAAGTCTTTTACCACCATTACTCTATTAAGAGTACTCATAACATAAATTCATATAGTAAATATATTCCTATTTAGCCCAATTTTTTAATCTTGGGAAAATTATAGAAAAAAAAAATTAGAGGGATCTACAAAACAAAAACTATAAAAAAATAGCCTATTTAACTCAATTCTTCTATAACTCTTAGACTATCTATCCAAATTTATAGTACTTGGGAGAACAATACAAACTCATTTATAAAAGTTAATTTTCTGCAAATTTGCACGATTTATGGTGTTTTTTTATACGATCAAGTAGAGAGTTTATGTCAATTCTAAACCGACAATAAATAGTTGATTTATAACATTTTTAATAAATTGGGTAATATAATTGGCATAATGCTAAATCACCGTTAAAGCAATTTTCTAGACAGTGTATTACCTCATTTTGGATTTTGGGAGTCAGTGCTATTTAATAAATATATTTTAATCATGTTGTCATAGGATTTGAACAAGGAGTTTTTTACTGCCCAAAGCATGACGACAAATCGATTTTCAAAGGTGATGAGGTATACAACTTCTTAGCATAAACACGCCAGTAAGTGATGTATTACCTCATTTTTGAACAATCCAGTTGCTGCAGTAAACCTCACTTTGAGAATCAAATAATCTTTGATTCTATTCATTATTATGCCAGATATGTGATACTAAATCTGCAAAAACCTAAAAATATAGCAATATTAGTGTATTAGCTTCAACAATTTACATATAATTTGAGGACAACAAATCAAACAATTATAAAAGATAAAGAGATATTGGTATAGATTCAGACTATGCATTACCTTATTGCGGTGGGGTAAGATAACAACAATGATAGAAAGGTAAACTTGGGCGGCGCTGAGCTCCGACGATCTCATCTTCGACCGTCCACGTCGAGTGAGTAGAAACTCCAATCTTGCTCCTTGGTCTCCTCCTTAATTGAGTCGGAAAAGGAAGAGAAAAGTGAAGATGTTGGTCAATTTTGGTCCCCAAATCTAGCTTTTCTTGCCCTGAAATTTGTAGAGTGACAACTCGATCAATCAAGTAAAAAATGATTCGTCAAATCAAGCAAAAAAGAATTCATCAAATCCTCACAATTTGTGGTTAGAACCAATTTACGCTTCGTATCGAAACTCTCGATCTCGCTTTTGAATGTGGAGTTTTGTTAAAGAAGGAAGGGAGGTGAAGAGATTAAGGAGCGGCCAAGTGATATTAGGGTTTTGAGCTACAGCGCAACTAACCAATATATATCTCACAAAGAGCCAGAGCGCTGCGTTTTAACCAAAACGTTGTGCTTTGATTAAGGAACATGTTTTCAACTAAACCTATATGAACAGGCTCATATCTTTTTCTCTTCACGAAACCCGGTTTGTCTATTCATCATGCTCGTATGAGGATTGGGCTCTTGGGCTTCTTCGGAGAAGGCCCAAAACTTGGATCCAACTTCCCAGCATGACAAAAACGAGCCCAATCCTCCCAGTATGGAATTGGATCAACTCGAGCATGAATTCGGAAATAAGCTGATCTTCATCATAACTCAAATATCTTTACATAGACCATAAGCAGTGACCACAAACTTCTCGTTTTCGGTATTCATCTTATTACCCTTCGTGAAACCCACAATGTAAGAAACCACCAAACATGTATAAAGAAGTAATCATTATTTTAATTCTAGGAGTTTATGAGGCTGATTTATATATTACTCGTTTCAACATCTTATTGCCAATTTAATACGTCACTTTGCCCCTTCATTAATAAATATACGGTTCCTTCAGTGTTGTAAGCAATATCATTTATTCTTTCCTTTGATTTAGTTAAACTCAACTCACAAGTGTAAGTTCACTAACATGAAAATGATCCAAAATACTACAAATGATGTCCATTAAGGATGGCTGAAAAGATTTTGCTTTGCAAATAAGAAAAACTATAGGTACCATTAACCTTCCAAACAAAAGAACATCAAGGTCAAAAAGCAAACTAATGGTGAAAATTTAAGCATTTTGTGAGGGCATAGAGCAGTAGTTTACAATAATGAAATTTGGGTATGGAACACCTATGAGAATTATGAGTTCTTGTGATGACATAGAGCAGTAGATTATCAATAAGCTTGTAAGAAACGAAACCATGCTAGGAATAGTTGTATAACTATCAACCCATCGACCCAGATGTTAAAAGCTTAGAAGAATAAAAACAAACGCATTTAATAGAGTTATTTTACGGTAATAGTGTATAACTACATAAGTTTACTGCATAATTATATCCAAACCTTCTTACAAAAGAATAAAATTAGATATAGACCTCGGTTAAACTTAACACCTAACATTTTATAGGTCTTAACATTTGGATCAATCCGATTTGAAATTTTTGTGAAGATCATTTCCTATTTTATTCATATATTGGACAAATATTATCCCAACCGGATATTTAAAGTTAATATTCTTGATATACTACTTCCCATTAGAAAATGAAGATGGTTTGAGAATACAAATGGAGAACGAAACCAAAAATATCTATAATAAAATCTTAATCGAACAGATGGTTTGAGAATACGATCAAGACTCAGCCTGAATAGGCCATATTGGAGAATTCCTCCGTCATAATAACATTCAGTATCAATATCACGTTATCCGCTCCTTGAAGTTTCGTCATGTGTTTTTCAAGTGGTGCACAAAAACAACACGCCGGTTGACTCAAGAGCTTGTAGGCAACTTTCTGTAATTGTGGAAACCCATCACCATACTTTGACCATAACGTTCCTGCAACATTACTTAGAGCATCAAGTTTTGGTAATCAATCATAATAGACAATACAAACTACTTCCAGATTCGGTTAGTAGACTTACTTGGATGGTTTTCTTCCTATTCATGAAGAATCAATTAGAGGAATCAAGGCTACAAATACAAAGGACTCAACTACGCAATGCATACCACTACGATTGGATGGCGAGATTCCGAGATTTCAAAAACAGTGAGTTAGAGCATGCAACTTTCATTGCAGTATGGCTATAAAGATATGCCTTCCCTTCATTGGCATGACATTCCAATATCATGAACAATAAGGCAATGTCTCTTGCAGTTCTATTACCCAAAGGGGTCTAAATTGCTGTTGAACAAGCAATTCTTGCAATGTTATACGACTGAACTATCCAAAACGTTGCGTTTCACTGAACTTGATCAGCCCCCAAAAGTTTACAGCTTTGGTGGCTTATTCCACATTGTTCAAATTTGGGCTTAGGAGAGGTTCATGTTGTCGAAATCGATTCCGAATTTTATAAATGTTGATCCGAACCTTCCGAGACTCGCTAGATGGATTGATGTGGAACATAGAAGTTAGAGGGATTTTATTAATTATTCTAAGCAGGAATTTGTGTGGTGTCCCTAATGTGCTTTTGCTACTAATGAAGGAACTCATCTTCTATCATTTGCTCGTTGGATAAAGGACAATGAGCTTATAGGGTTTGATTCTTACATGGAGAAATATTATCCTCAAAGTGTTGTAAAGCAGATTGGATTGGAACAAGATCCTCCGGGTGACAAGATTCACATCCTCAAATTCAACCCAGTTCATCTCCAAGCTCGGAAACAGATACGATGCCGAAACTGTTGAACAAGGTTGATGATTTTCCTCCGGGATTTCCTCGGAAGAAATTTGAAATCATAGACATAGTTGATTCAGTTTCTGATGATGACTGCATCGTAACGAATGTGAGATCTTCTAAGATTTCGGGTTCAGGAATCGGATCAAAACGACTATTTCATACTTCAACTGAATCTCCCACCGTTGCATGTCTTATGAACAAAGCTGAATCTTCTAGAAAAGGAAAAAAAATGTCATTATACAATGTGCAACCTTTGAAGAATCGTTTTTGAAAGCTGTAGTAGAAAAATTGTCGTAAAAGGGTAAAACGTCGGGATACAATTTGGATGCACCGGGAATTTTCTTCTGCAAAATGCAACCGTTGAGCTCAATCACTTGGTACTAACACTCGGCCTGATACGAAGGATCATGCCTAACAAATTGTAATGCGAGATTTCCAACACTATAAGACACATTCGGAACAAGACCATTCACTCGCTAGGTTATCCCAAAACCCTTCTCCGTCTTGTTCAGATGTGCATGCTTCAATCAAGATCAATTATTCTATCTTCTTTTGGTCAGAAAATGTAGAAAACAAAACAAGATATGAGAGAATTTTCACCGTCTTAGGCTCGGCTAGATTTTTTTCCTGTCCGGGTGAGCGCATGTAACCTCCGTCACATAAACACCTGATAGGATGTGCCACTCATCGAGCTCCTCCAGCAACTCACAAATAGTCTCTGGATTATCAAATTAAATTAAATACAACAATTTATGAATTGAATATAAATATTTAATTCAAACTAATTGGAACTGAATTATAATACATTAATATGACTTCCACCTTGATTATTGAATAATTCAAATGAAAGGAGTGGAGACCGGAGAGTAATATTATTGTTTAGAAACATCAAAACAAAAAACTCCTTCAAGCCCAAAGTACATGCCCTACGCGTTGCTTGGATCTCCCTTCCGGATGGCCAGATCGAAACGAAACCGCCGCCCCTCAGTCAAGATCTCCAATCTCATCCGCCCCCTGCCACCCTGACAAGACTCTAATCTAGAGGTCGTTTTATTTTATCAAAATGTAATCCCGACTTAGCACTAAAATGAGTATAGTGATTAAGTAAGGGTTGAACCCTAGAGAGTTTGGTATTTCTATTAGATGCAATTATCGATTATAGAAACAAGTAACAATGGGGGGGGGGGTTGATTGAATTGATGCACACAAAAACTTAGGAAAACGAATAACGCAACAAGTAAGAGAATGATGGGTGAATCTACACTAGCTTGATTCTAAGCATGCGATTGCTACTTTGGTGAGTTCCTTTTGCAAGTTTTCAAGTAATCTCCCGTCTCGATCATATAGATGTGTTGAGCCAACCGGCATCAACACAACTTAACAGGTTAGTGTTCCGTAAACCTACAAGAACAATTAACAAGTTATCTTTCAAACAAAGACTAAGGGATATAAAGAAAAGATTAAAACCGTTAAACTTATCTTTATATTTGTGATCCTTTTCTTTAAGCAATTACAACCCGTTATTACTTAAAGTTTACTACTAGATTAAAGACCCGAACCCGGAATCTATTAATCCTAGTTCTTTGCATGCACTTTAGGACCTAAGGTGATCAATCTCAAGTAATAGTAAAACATGTAATTAGACAATGGAGATCAAGGAAACACAAAGAATTACTGAATGAAAACTTTATATTAGAAAAAACTTACAACCAAGGTAACAAGGCAGATTCAAACCAACCCAATGTAGCAAGGGAGTTAACAACTCATTACAAAGGTAGTAAGAAAGTTTTAATGGAAAAGTGAATTCTAAAAATTGGATCATGAGTCTATCAAACCTAAGTCTATTTATACTACAATTGGCACTAAATAGGAGTAAATGGCCGGCCCAAAACAACCACTTTTAATGCCATAAAGGTGGTGTAAACAGCCAGAGTAAAGCTTCTGTCGTTGAACCGCAGGGGCGGCCTTCAGCTCCACAGGGGCGGTGAAGGCAAAAATGCTTGATCTTCTTCATGGCCGCAGGGGCGGCTAGGAAATTCCGCAGGGGCGGATCTTTAATGCTCTTCAAACGTCTGACTCTTCAACTTCTTATCGTTTTTTATGTCAAGCCGCCGGGGCGTCCCAATGTCGACGCAGGGGCAGTGACACGGACTCTTCATCTTCCAGCTCCCAGGTTGAGGCGCAGGGGAAGGCGCATGGGCGCTGGTCTTCGCTTCTTTTGTGCAAGTCACCGCAGGGGCGCCAGGGGTTGACGCAGGTGTGGTGACAGTCTTCATGGCTGGCGCTGGCGAAGGCGCAGGGGGCGCTCCGGAGTGTGGTGTCACCCGCAGGGAAGGTGACAAGGCTCCGCAGGGGCGGTGAAGCAACAGAAGCTTTGCTTCGTGAACGATATTCACTCCTAAGTGCTTATAACTCCTTCTTTATCTTCTTTTAGTCTTCTTCTTCTGGACCAAGAAGTTAGTAGCATAAACCGACACTAATGCAATAAAAAGACTCTAAAAACTATCCTAAATGATAGTGATTCCATCACCTATCAAACTCCTCCATACTTAGACCTTTTACATGTCCCGAGTAAACATATGACAGCAAACTAGACTCAAAGGCCTCAGGAAGCATGGGCAAGCAGAAAAGACAATGAAAACAAAAGAAAATCCAAGAAAGAAAAAAGGAAAAGAGAGAAAATGTGAGAAAAATGTGAAAAACTACCATCCTTATTGGTCCAAGAGTGACCTACCCGGATAACCTCCTTATGACTCCCCTCCTTATTTCGCCTAACGCCGGAAAAGGAACCTACACTCGGTGCCACTCATTTTGCCAAGGTGCCCTTTCGGGTTTTCACCTTGCCACTCTTCTTCTTTTCTTTGATGATCTCACTTTGAACTCACATCCCTCAAGTCCACTTTTGTACCAACCTAAGGTTGATCGAACTACCTTCTTTTTGCCTAAACCGCGCTTTTGGGTTTTCGGTTTATCCAAGAATTTTTCATGCCTTTTTTCAATTTCTTTGGCTTTTTCTTCTTCTTCTTCTTTTTTTTTTTGAATTTCAAACTGAATTTCAAACTACAAAAGACTTAATGCAACACAACTCAAAACAAATTAGAACAACTATACATGCAATGATATGTCCCTCCCCCATACTTGAAGTACACTTTGCTCTCAAAGTGGAAATGAAGCAAAGATAAATGTGGGAAAGGGAAAGAGAATGATACCACTAGTGGGATGGTCCGGCTGGACCATCCGGACCCTGCTCCGGTGGGTACGGAAAGTGGCTGAAGAAGTGCTCCTGCCGGCGGTAGAGCGTCTCTATATGATCCTCCTGAGCGTCCATCCTCTGCCTATATGAAGTCTCAAAACTGGCTTGCCAAGCCAGCTGCTGCTGATGAGCCGCCTGCCAAGCATCCTGCCGGCGGTCAAAATGGTTTGTCATAGAGGAAGCGAAACTGGACTGCCACGCCTGCTGCTGCTCAAGCATGGACCGCTGGTACTCGGTCTACCATGCCTGATGTTGTGTAGTCAAGGCTGCCATCTGAGCCTGAAGGCTCTCCATGGCCGGACTGACATCCGGTGCTGCAGTAGGAATCTCCTCATCAGCAATAGAAGCCCGGCTGGAGCCTGCAGCAAATCTCTCAACAATGCCTCCCAGAGGCCGTCTCGGAACGGAGGGGTCAGCTGGTGTGTATAGCTCGGAGACTCGTCTCCAAGTGGAAGTGGCCGGGGGAGATATGTGATGTGACTTCCGTTTGCTAACGAGAGCCAAAAGAGGTTCTCCCCATCTCTCCTGAGGAGCCTGCACCTCCTCAACATCCCTTCCGTGTATAGTGGGGCTTCTAAACCTTCCTCCAAGTCAGGGAGGTCCATCACCCGTGCTGCTATCAAGGAGATCACCCCACCTCCCACAATATCTCGTGGCTCGTTCTTTCTAATCTGCTTCAAAGAGGTAAGGAAGAGGTAAGGCCAATCTGGTACCTTGTCGTTCGTAGGGAGGCAGTAGTATAACAATGGAAGGTCCTTGAGAGCGACCTTGTGCTTCTCCTTGTGTCCACAGAAGACACTCATGAAGATCTTCGAGATGAACCTCAAACAGTGGTGAGTGAATTTGTTAGAATACTTACCCCTTGCATGAAACTCATATCTGGTGGAGGCCTGCCAAAACTCAACCAAGTCGGGTGTCGGGACGGGATCCTGCCAGTCTTCGGAGGCACAATTAGTCACCCTGAATGCCTCTTGCAATTGGGTGTAATCCGATGTATACTTCCTCTTGTTGAACTTAAACGAAAGTCTAACACAAATATTGTCCTCCTTCTCCATGGTGAATGTGGCGATGAATTGGCGGCTGAGCTCGGGGTGTGTTGGAGCATTCATTATCATAAAATCGCCGAGCCAAACATTGTTGAGGAATGCTTGCATGCTCTCCAACATGCCCAATTTTTCCAAAGTAGGAACGTGCAGAAATCGAGTTGCATACACATCCCGACCTTGCACAATCCTATACCGCTCCTTCTCAACTTCCGACAACTTGTATTTCTTTTGTTTTTCCATCTCTTTTAGTTGAACAAGCAAAGGAATTAGAAAGTTCAGAAATTAGAGTAAGAGACGAACCCTCTGTTGTGTTTTCCGCAGGGGCGGCTGAAGGATGCGTAGGGGCGGCAGGGCGCAGGGCGGGAGAAGTGCAAAGGGCGATTTCTAACAGCTGTGAAGGTGGAGGTGCTGAGGGGCGTTTTGGCGGCTTCTTGTCGGTGGGGATGTCGCCGGCGGTGATGAGCAGTGGAGGGAGGAGAGTGTGAGAGGCGAGGGTGTTGTAGAGTGAGAGGTTTGAGAGGATGAGGGGTGTGTGTGGTGGTGGCGAGGGCTGGTGTCGCAAGGGGGCGGTTGTGGCTAGGTTGCCGGAGTTGGCGCGGGGGCGTTGCACAAGGCGGCGTGTGAGAGCTTGCGGAGGGCGCAGGGGCGTGGGAGGCGAGGAGGTGTAGGGTTAGAAGAGTGAATGGAGAAGGAGGGGAGGGGGCGGTTGTTGTAGGTAATTTTTGGGAAGTGTATTTTTTTTCTTTCCTTAATAAGACCGCACGGGCGGGGGCTTGCCGCCGCAGGGGCGGTGACAAGGAAGAGGAGGCACGCAGACTCAACGCCGGGGGCGGCGCTGAGGATGTGTGTCAAGGATGGACGCCGCAGGGGCGTGGGGGGTCACCTTGGGGGCGGTGACCAGTACTTAAGTATGAGCAAGCAAATCATCCAAAGCTACATTTAAGTCTATTCTATCATAGTCCAAGCCATAACCATCATTCCCTTACACTTTTAGAATCGCATCTATTTAGCCAACAAAATGCATCTTAACAATCAAACTCAACAAGCATACATTCATGGCTTCCATAGCAAGAAAATAGAATGAAAGAGAAACAAAACAAGTAGGATAAGGAAACCAAGCTGAATAAAAGTCAAGAAGGACATACAACCCTTCAAAAGAAGGTTTGAATCGTTTCTTACAACCCTAGCAAATGTCTTCAACAAAACTCACTCAAAACCACTCAAAAACTATGAAAACTATGAAACTAGTGTTCTTCTTCTTCTTCTCCAAATGAGAGTGTTTCTTCTCCTCCAAGAGTAGCTCCAATCCAATAGTGTGTTGAATGTGAAAATGTGTGTGGTGTGTATGGTGAGGTCCCCCTTTAGAATCAGCGTGCAAGACTACTTATAGCCTTCACCAAGAGCAAGATTCGGTTATGAAGATCATGGGACAGCTGTCCCAGCTGTCCAGAGGGAATCACGGTCCAATTCCACGGCCGTGGAAGTGCCAGTGACCGTGGTGTTGGTGTTTCAGCCCTCTTTTGATCATTGAGCCATTAGTTGGTGCAAGGCATGCACCAACATGGTCCTATGTGTTCTCCTTAGCTCCTAGCTTGCTTCTCAATGAGTCCGGAAGTGTGTCATCGCGAGGAATGATCCTTGAATGTATCGATTAAGCTCCAAAAGTTCCCAAAATACCTACAAAACATGCAAAAGTCCGTGTAGACGTCTATCTCGACAACATACATGAATTAAGTGCAATTCGTCACGAACTAATGCCAAACTATGCATGAATAGCGGGAAAAACTATCTAAATGGATGTCTAAACTAACGTCATAAATCGTGTTATCAGGGGTCACCGCGGGGGCGGTGACCAGTATGTTGCAGACGCTGGCCCAGCGCCGCCCCCGGCGTTGGGCATGGGTGTTTAAATAAATTTAATTAATACTGAGAAAAATCCATTAAATAAGTGTTTAAATAAATTTAAATAATATTAAAGAATTAGTTTTACAGAAATAATTGACTGATTTGGTTTGTTAAAAATATCAGTTTCAATTAATAACTAATTTTACAATTGAAAAATACTTAATTCGTTTATATAAAAATAATTCTAAGGAAGTACATGTGGGTTATACATTTATAAGAAAATTTAGTTTGAAATAATATTTAGAGATAAACGAACTAATTCTTTGCTAACAAAAAATTATTACTAAATTAATTTTGTTTTTAAGTTAAATTAGTGTAATTTATAAATAAGAAGTTAGTAATATATGAAATTTTGGATTAAATACTCGATTCTCGTGTCACATCAACAAAGTGTCTCTACTTCATGAAAAATTAATATAAAAAAATTCAAATGAATCAATAATATATATATATATATATATATATATATATATATATAAATTACTAAATATTTTAAATTAATTATTTATGACAACTAATTGTATATAATTACACATATGGAGATTATGTCCAATAACAATGAAATAGTACGTATACATTTTAATATATCGTTGGCAATTAAATTATATTTACACACAAATCACAACAATAGAATACATAGTTTATATTAATCTAAATCTATTGTTTCAAAATTTAAAAAAAAATCAGTTAAACTTTACTATTATGATCCACTAAATATAATCTTTAATCATAATTATAAGTTGTTACTATAATAATTTTAATCAAATGAATGACAATAATATTTATAAATATACGCAAAAGAATTGTATTAGTATTTTAAAAATCTATAATTAAATAATAAAATTTACAATATATAAGAATTTAACTTTAATCTATCAAATACTACGTCAACAAAGTTTTATCTAGTATATGTAATATAAACCCTCACAAACACCCCCTCATCTCCAACGTCAGAAATGCCACAATTATCAACTTCGTCTACTTTATTTGGAGGGCAAGGAATGACATGGTTTACAACCAAATGGTGACTCGGGAAGCATCCTGCCCTCACAACATTATCCAAGTTACTAAGAACCACTTCTCTCACCACTGGAAGGATAGATCCGAACTTTTCATCTCATAGGCTAACACCCTTGGAATTCAACTTTTGTAATTGACCCTCCTGTCTCCCCCCTTTTTTTGTTCCTCTCTTCAATTGTACCCTCTCTTGACGCCCTAGGTGGCTCTTTATACATTCCCTCCTTGAGCTAATACATAAACTTTTCAAAAAAAAAAAATAGTATATGTAATATAACAAAATTTTATAAAATTTTTTAAAGTTACCACTGGCCACTTGCCAATTCTTAACCATTTAAATAGTTTATACATATATATATACTTTTATTTTTTGAATACGTACTTTTTTTATAAATAGTTATTTATGTGTGAAATCTTTTGTAAATAGTTGTGTATTTTGTATTTTAAAATAATTTAATTTAATTCCTTCCATTACAAGCTATAAGAGAATATCTTTTAATCAAATATTTGATTCATGTATATTTATATTAACCTTTGATTTAAATCAAGGGTTTAGATTGAATCATTTTAATAATAATTGATTTTCTAAAGATTTGATAATAAAAAAAAGATACGTATAATATATTAGGGCATATCAGCGTACTCTATATGCATGCATGTTTTGAATGCTATATATGTATATATATAACGAGAAATGAGAGTGAGCCAACGGAAATCTCATTCCATCGTAGCTTAACGATTTCTCTAACCGCGTCAATATGAAGTTCACAATCGTATCAGCTTTGGTTCTGCTACTGCTAGGTAACAAATACATATCATGCTTGAATTATATATATATGAAAGCTGTTTAACTTTGGCTTATTGAAAATTGCAGTGGTGGCTACGAGGAGCAATGCGAGGACACTGAGCCAGGGAAATGGGGTTCATGTTCAAGAGATGTGCTCGTCGAACAGTGGAAATTGTGGAACAGATTGCGACGTTGAATGTTGCAGTAAGAGATGCGCTGACGTGTACGGGCCAAAGAACGGTACTTGCGAGACAATTCCCGGAAGTCCCTTACAGTTGTGCCTCTGTCATTTCACATGCCACGAGTTGCCGCCTAAGGAATAATCACCATAGCCTAATTCCTTATAACTAGGGCTCTTTGCTTATCATTATATATAAGAGCCTAATTATATTACTTTTATTATTATACTAGTTCAATGCCCGCACCTTGTGTGGTTTTATCGAAATAAATTTGTTTTATTTTTATATATTATCTACTGAATATTAATCCATAGAAAAATTTTAACTATAGGCTAAATTGACTTAAAACTAAATTTTTTTTATATCATTGTTGAAGAGTAAATTTTCATAAATGTTTGGTTGAGGTGATACTTACCCGTGACCCGGCGGGTCATGACCCGGTGAGTCGACCCTTCAACGGTCAATTTTGAAAAATAAAAAAAATCGAATTTTAGGTTTAAGATATTACAAAACGTTTAAAACAAAAAGAATTATACTATTTTTTATTTATATCCTCGTACACTTTCTTCTTGTATATGTTTGAAGCCTTGAACTAACAAAATAAACGTTCGAATTATTGAAATATAAATTTGAACTGATATTAAATAAGCTCAAAATATATGATGTTATAAAATAATTTTAAAAACGTACTATTAGTATACACATTTCGAACCAATGATACAAAAATTGAAACACTTTATATGAACCAATTTTGTACCAATAAATATTATAATTAAAATATATTAATAAAATTTTTGTTCTATAAACATTACTTGAGAACAATACAAATAAGATATGATGTAATAACGTAAAATATATGAATTAATCAACAAAAAGTTTAAACTATTAATAAAAAAATTCAACTAAAATCGTAGCAACTAATTTTTTTTCATCTCCAATAAAAATATTTTAAATATAGTTTAACAAAAAAAGTTTATAAATTTTATTTTTACTAAGATATCATTTTAATTCACTTTTATACACTAAGGGCCTGTTCATTTCCCATATGCTGATATCAGATATCGGTATGGATATATATCTGATATTCGTGTTTAGTAATCGAATATATCGATATCAAAATGATATACTCATATCTACACACTTTACTTATTTATCAATTTTAATATCCCAAAAATTTCACTGATATCACGATTCTTCTAATTCTCGTTGTTGCTCTCTCTATTTCTGCACAAGTTCCCTCGCCATCTCTGCTTCTCAATCTCATCACCATTTCCGACCTCTTCTACTTCTCTGTGATTGTGAGTGGCATCTTCGCATCCTTCACTTGCCTTTTATCTTTCTCTGCTAATTTTTTGCAAGGTTCGATTTTTATTTTTTTTTACAAATATCTTCTCTGTTGAATACGAGGATAACAGTTCTCGTTGCCGCTCTCTCTATTTTTTCTTACATATATCTTCTTTGTGATCGTGTGTTGTGGTTTTAAACTTCTCATCATAGAACTGCTATTTGTCTACATATGATGTAAACCCAACTATTCCTGTATTCAAAACTCGGGTTCATTAGGATGGTTTGATATGAGGATAACTGTTCAGATTGATGAACCGACATACCAAGAAGGCCAATATGATATGAAAGAGGGATACTGTCCTCTTGAATCTTTCTCAATTGATCTGCATTTCGCACCAATATGTACTCCTCCCATCCAACAAACCCACAAATAATTTCTCTAGCCTTGAAATTTGGATTATCAGGGCTTAGTTTGACTACATTTTATTGATATCTGATATACTTCACCATATTGCTAAACACAAATATCAGATATCAGATATCAATCTCATATCGATATCATTGATATCGATATTGATATCCATATCTGATATGTGATATGAGGATATGGGAAATGAACAAACCCTAATTGTTCATTTTAGGTTATTTTCAAGAAATTTAAACTTTTGTTAAGATTCTATTAACTGAAAAACTAATGATTTATATTCACTAGAATAATTTTAGTTTTTTTTTTTGATACATAGGTAAGAAATTAGGAGGATCGGTTTTTAGAAACCAATCGGTCTAAGGCATCCTTGCGAATGAGGTCTTGAAAATCTTCTCGAATCGCGTCAACGCCCAGCTCGGCATTGTGTCCATGCATGACAATCTTGTCACAACCATATTAATTTCCCTAAAAATATGTTGTGCGGTGGAGTCAGTAAATCCGGAGATGATAATTGAAATGTCGTTGATAATCATATCAAGTTCCCAAGGCGGCTTCCAAATCCGATTAATCGAATTGATAAGCGTCATATTATCTCCTTCAATCTCGATGGATTTGATTTCAATCTTCTTGGCCTTTTGTAGGTTATCCGCAAAGCAAGAGCTTCTGCTTCCAATACAGATTCTGCGTAACAACTACCGCTTCCTAAAGCAATATGAATGACATCATAGTTTTTTATGATAAAAAACCGATCAATCGATGAGCTCTGAACCCCATCTGCTTGTTTTCTGCAAGTAAGAAGAACGAATTTTCTCAGATAAGAAAGCACTGGAAATGGATAGGGTAGTGAAAACTTACTAGTAGAGTTTCAAGTAGAGTATCTTCGAAAGAGAGGGTGAACATCTGAGTATGGATCTAGAGACGGTGAGGAAAGTTTACAATCGAAGAGGGTATTTTTGAGGTCGCCGGTAGCAAGCAGGATACAAAACCTAGCTTTTGAACGGTAATAACTCTCACTGCGCCCTACCTGCGCCTCGCCTTGGGAGCTGGAAGGTGAAGAGTTTGTGTCACCGCCCCTGCGTTGGCCTTAAGGCGCCCCTGCGCCTTGACATCAGAAATGTCAGGAAGGCGAAAGGTCAGACGTTGAAGTGCATTAAAGATCCGCCCCAGTAGAGTTGTGTAGCCGCCCTAGCGGTTTTGAAGAAGATCAACCGATTATGCCTAAACCGCCCCTGCGGGTCTTGAAGGCCGCCCCTGTGGTTTAACGCCAGAAGCTTTACTCTGGCTGTTTACACCACCTTTATGGCATTAAAGGTGAATGTTTTAGGATGGCTATTTACTCCTAATTAAGTGTCTTTTGTAGTATAAATAGTCCATGGCTGATTGCTAGAACCATCCATGCTTTTCCTCACAAAATCCATTTAGACTTGAGTTTTTCTATTGTAATGAGTTGCTAACTCCCTTGCTACATTGGGTTGGTTTGAAGCTGCTTTGCTACTTTGGTTGTAAGTTCTTTTAATATAAGTTTTTATTCAGTAATGCTTTGTGTTTCTTTGATCTCCATTGTTTAATTACATGTTAATTATTACTTGAGATTGATCACCTTAGGTTCTAAAGTGCATGTAAACAACTAGGATTAATAGGTTCCGGGTTCGGGTCTTTAATCTAGTAGCAACTTTAAGTATTAACGGGTTGTAATTACTTAAAGAAAAGGAACACAAATATAAAGATAAGTTTAACGGTTTTAATCTTCTCTTTATATCCCTTAGTCTTTGTTTGAATGCTAACTTGTTATTTGTTCTTGTAGGTTTATGGAACTTTAATAGGTTAAGTTGTATTGATGCCGGTTGGCTCCACACATATGTATGATCGAGATGGGAGATTACTTAAAAACTTGTAAAAGGAATGCACCAAAGTAGCAATTGCATGCTTAGAATCAACCTAGTGTAGATTCATCCATTATTGTCTTACTTGTCGCATTAATCGTTTTCATAAGTTTTTGTGCATCAATTCAACCAAACCCTCCCCCCCCCCCTTTGTGTCACTTGTCATTATAATCGATAATTGCATCAAAAACACCTTAACTCTCTTGGGTTCGACCCTTACTTAATCACTATACTTGTTCTTAGTGCTAAGTCGGGATTTACTTTTGATTGGGTATAGACGACCATAGAAATATCCTTCGGTCAAAATTTGGTACCGTTGCCGGGGAGTTTTTGTGTTTTATTGTTATTATTGATTATTGGTTTGAACTATTTTTATGGTTCAAACCCGTGCTACTAATTCCGGCTTTGCTTCTTTGATCCAAAAATTTAGAGGACGCACATCCGGCAACGAAGACAACAACAACTACAACAAGAGATGGCTGACCGTACTCTTCGTCAACTTACGCAGCCCACCTTGGCTCAAAACCCTCTTGCGGTCGCTATACCGGCACTACGGGAAGGAGTCAACTTTGAGCTCAAACCGGGCCTCATTCACTTGCTTCCATCCTTCCATGGGCTAAGTGGTGAAGACCCCATCAAGCACCTTGAGAAGTTCCACACCGTTTGTATGAGCATGAAGCCGGCCAACATTACCGAAGAACAGATCAAGATGAGGGCATTCGGCTTCACACTCAAAGATTTGGCGGATGATTGGTATTACCACCTTCCATCCGGGAGTATTGACACTTGGGAGAACCTTCACAAAGCGTTCTTCGAGAAATACTTTCCAGCTAAAAAGGCCAATAGCTAGAAGAAAGCTATAAGCAACATCGAGCAAGAGACAACCGAAACTCTCTACGAGTACTTCGAAAGGTTTGCACGCCTCCGATCCAGCTGTCCTTTTCACGGATATTCAACTCAAGATCTAGTCTTGTACTTGTACAATGGCTTGCTAGACAATGAAAGGAGGATCGTCAATGCGTCTTGCGGAGGTAATATTCTTAACTCTACTCCTGACCTTTCTTTGGAAAAGATACAGGAACTAGCGGAAGGAACTCGGAACTTTGGAAGGACCCCGGCTAAGAAAGGAGTTCATGCTGTGAGTTCCGGGAAGAGCGAGATTTTCACCGAGCTAGCGGAATTGAAGGAAAGGGTGAAGAGGCTAACACTTATAGGAACACCGCAACAGCTCAAAGCTTGTGGAGTTTGTGCTGACCCGTATCATCCCACGGACATGTGTCCACAAGTTCAAAATGACGATGTTGAAGTAAACGCAATGAGTTATGGACAACCACAGCAGCAAAGACCTAGGAACGATCCCTATGCACAAAATTTCATGTCAAATTGGTGTGACCAACAAAATTTTCGTTGGAGGGATCAACAAAACCAACAACAGAAGCCCAACCAAGGTAAGTATCACTCAACTGAAGATATGTTGCAGGTTTGGACTAAACACTTTGCTACTCATGTCCAAACAACAAAATCAAGCATCAAGAACCTTGAGAAGCAGGTTGGTCAAATGGCGGAAGCCATTACAAGAATTGAAACTAGGGCCTCCGGAGGATTACCGTCACAAACGGTTATAAACCCAAAAGGCATGCTGGAAGATGTTCAAACATAGAGGAAGAGTCCTTATATCGAGCCAACGACGTAAAACAAAGGCGCTAATTCGAGAGGCAGCCCTAAGGAATAAGAAGAGGAGCTTCTATCAAGAAAACCGTCCATACGGCTCTAAAAACCCGCCCCTGCGATGACACCCCTGGCCAGCGCCACCCCCGGCGTTGGGCTTGCGTCTGCTCACGTAGGTCACCGCCCCCGCGGTGCCAACCCTACGCCCCTGCGGCGGCCACCCTTGACACGCACCCTCAGCTCCGCCCCCGGCGCTGAGGCTGCGTACCCCCTCTCTCTTGTCACCGCCCCCGCGGCGACACACCGCCCCTGCGGTACAGTTAAGGAAAGAAAAAAAATACACTTCCAAAAAATAACCTACATCTACCACCTTCTCCACTCCCTCTCCATTCACTCTGCGAAACCTAGCCGCCTCACCTCCCACGCCCTTGCGCCCTCCAGCAACTCGTCACCACCACCTCTCATGCCCCTGCGCCACCTCCGGCAAACCTAGTGGCGCCACCCCCTTACCAACACGAACAACCTCCACCACACACAACCCTTCCACTCTCGCTCGACTGCTCCACCTCCGGCGACAGCTGCAGCAACCAAAGAAAGCGCCGGAAAAGCCCCATCGCCACCACCTTCGTTGAAACGACCAAATCGCCTTCTACTCTTCGCCCGCACCTGCGCCTGCAAGCTCCCGCCCCTGTGTCGAGCCGCCCCTGCGCCTATTGCAGCCGCCCCTGCGGATATTACGATAGAAGGTTCATCTTTTGATCAAATTGCTGAACTTTCTAACACTCTCAGTTGATCAATTGCAAGAGATGGAACCACAAAAGAAATACAAGTTGATGGAAGGTGAGAAGGATCGGTACAGGATTGCTCAAAGCCGGGAGGTGCATGTAACCTAGTTCCTTGATGTTTCCACCTTGGGAAATCTAGGGTGTTGGAGAGTATGCAGGAATTTCTAAACAATGCCGGGTTGGGTGATTTTCTGATAAAGACCACTCCAACACACCCCGACCTCAGCAGACAATTTATAGCAACATTCAAAATGGAGACGGTAGACCAAATGTGTGTTGGGCTTTCATTCAAGTACAACAAGAGGAAGTACACATTGTATTACACCCAAATATCGGAGGCTTTAGGGGTGACCATAGCAGCTTCCGATGACTGGTGGGAACCCATTCCGATGCCTGATTTGCTTGAGTTTTGGCAGGCCGCCACTAGGTCGGAGTTTCATGCAGGAGGTGAGTACTCCAACAAATTCACTCACCCCTGCTTGAGGCTCATCTCAAAGGTCTTCATGAGTGTCTTATGTGGACACAAGGAGGAGAATAAGGTCGCTCTCAAGGACCTTCCATTGATATATACTTGCCTCTCCACGAATGATTGGGTGCCGGATTGGGTATATCTCTTCCTTACCGCTCTTAAGCGGATTAGGAAGAATGAGCCTCATGACATCGTTGGAGGAGGTATCTGCGCGGGTTATGGATCTTCCTCAATTGGAAGAGGGTTTGGAGGCACCCTTATACAATGAAGGGTTATTGAGGAGGTGCAAGATCCTCAGGAGAGACGGGGAGCATCGGTTCTGGATCTCCCTTGCAGATGAGAGTCACATCACATATCTTCCCCGACGACTCCCATTGGGAGAAGAGCTCTCCGACCTATATGTACCGGTTGACCCTATCCCTCCGAGACGGCCTCAGGTTGATATTGTTGGGAGGCACACAGCCGGCTCTAGCAGGGCCCACACCACTAATGAGGAGATGCCGACAGCGGGACACGACAGTCAGACCATGGAGAGTCTGCAAGCTCAGATGGCTGCTTTGACTACACAGCACCAGGCATGGAAAACCGAGTATCAGCGGTCCATGCTTGAGCAACAGCAGGCGTGACAGTCCAGCTTCACCTCCTCCATGACCACTCACTTTGAACGCCGTCAAGATGCTTGGCAGACGGCTCATCAGCAGTAGTTCGAGACTCAACAGCTAGCTTGTAAGCTAGCTATGAGACTTCATTTAGAGAGAGAGGATGTAGGCTCAGGAGGACCGGATTGACACCCTTCACCGCCGCCAGGAGCACTTCTTCCGCCACTTCCCGTACCCACCGGAGGAGGGTCCTGGTGGTCCATCCGGACCACCCCAGTGAGGGGTACATTTGTTTTGTTGCATTCATTTCCACTTGCGGTGACTTGCCTTGACGAGACGAAGACCAGCTCCCCTGCGCCTCCCATTGCACCCTGCCTGCGCCTCGCCTTGGGAGCTGGAAGGTGAAGAGTCTGTGTCACCGCCCCTGCGTTGGCCTTAAGGCGCCCCTGCGCCTTGACATCAGAAACGTCAAGAAGGCGAAAGGTCAGACGTTGAAGTGCATTAAAGATCCGCCCCAGCGGAGTTGTGTAGCCGCCCCAGCGGTTCTGAAGAAGATCAACCGATTCTGCCTAAACTGCCCCTGCGGGTCCTGAAGGCCGCCCCTGCGGTTTAACGCCAGAAGCTTTACTCCGGCTGTTTACACCACCTTTATGGCATTAAAGGTGGATGTTTTAGGCCGGCTATTTACTCCTAATTAAGTGTCTTTTGTAGTATAAATAGTCCATGGCTGATTGCTAGAATCATCCATGCTTTTCCTCAAAAATCAATTTTAGACTTGAGTTTTTCCATTGTAATGAGTTGCTAACTCCCTTGCTACATTGGGTTGGTTTGAAGCTGCTTTGTTACTTTGGTTGTGAGTTCTTTTAATATAAGTTTTTATTCAGTAATGCTTTGTGTTTCCTTGATCTCCATTGTTTAATTGCATGTTAACTATTACTTGAGATTGATCACCTTAGGTTCTAAAGTGCATGTAAACAACTAGGATTAATACGTTCCGGGTTCGGGTCTTTAATCTAGTAGCAATTTTAAGTAATAACGGGTTGTAATTACTTAAAGAAAAGGAACACAAATATAAAGATAAGTTTAACGGTTTTAATCTTCTCTTTATATCCCTTAGTCTTTGTTTGAATGCTAACTTGTTATTTGTTCTTGTAGGTTTACGGAACTTTAATAGGTTAAGTTGTGTTGATGCCGGTTGGCTCAACACATATGTATGATCGAGACGGAAGATTACTTAAAAACTTGTAAAAGGAATGCATCAAAGTAGCAATTGCATGCTTAGAATCAACCTAATTAATGTGTAATTAGTCCCATAAAAATGAGTGAATGTAGGAGAGGAAGGATTAGATATGAGGCTCGAAGCATTTGTTGTTGCGGTCTTGATTTGATAACGATGAAGAAATGAGTGAATGTAGGAGAGGAAGGATTAGTGTAAATGAAGGCCTAATTAATGTGTAGTTAGTCCCATAAAAAACCCAAGTTATAGGTGGTGAACTGGTGATAGCGTTCTTTTATTTTGCAACTCCAACATCTTACTCTTCTAGGTACTCTACTTGAAATGGAATCCCTTTTTATTCATCACATTTAGACTTTGACATGTTGTTTGCATACAAATGTTTTGTGTAATTCCAAATTTTATGCATACTCTGACATATAAGTTATTGTACTAATAATTACATTTTTCTTTATACGTAATAGACATATAATGATATTGGTCGAAATAACTTATTAAAATGTAACCAAACACAAAATATGTTCAAATATCTATATGATTGATATATGCCTAATTTCTATTTTGTTGAAAAATTTGATCATGCATATTACAATAGTTAATACAATTAGATAAAAGAATTACTTATTTTGCATACCTCATATTTTATTTTATTTTTTTTGGTTAGACAGGAAATTAAAGGATCACCCTCCAATATTTAGATAGAGAAAGTTCATCGTATTTTTTGTGTGTTGTGGAAAGGATGTCTATTTAGACATAAAAACGCAATTTCTACCATTTAAGTCGTACAGGAATATGGTTTAGAATGATCTTCCAACCAATAAATTTAGTACTTTTTTTTTTAATTCAAATCTTTTAGGATGAAGCTCAATCATGAAGTGATTGTATAACATTCATTGCAATTGGAGTTGTAAGGACAATAAAAAGTAAGTTTGAAGATAAGTTTGGAGTCGATCTTGGAAAATTCTTCCATCGCCAAGACAATAAATCCTAGCATATAGTTATTTACTCCTAACATACGTCTTCTAGTTTGTGAAAACAAACAACGTGTAGGTTGATCCAAGAACTTATTGACACACTTTGAAACAACATAAATCCACCATCCACTTTGGACCATAAAGTAGCTACAACATCAAAGTAAAACTAATTGGATAATTTGCTTCACATTTGTAAATTGAGATGTGTGCAAATGGATTGTTGGATTTCATATTGTAGATCTTTACTTCACAACATCAATTGCTTTTCTTTTTTTTTTGTAGTATGTTCATCTTGCAAAGTTGTTACCAAGATGACAAGACCTAATATATTTAGCATCATCCCTATTCCTCTAAGATTTTATGTACTTCTAGGCTCTATCAAGTACAAATTAATCTCTCATCCCATTTGATCCATATTACTAAACTCAGCCTTAATTCTCCATTTCCAAGTTCATCATATACGTACCCGATGTAAAAATATCACACTACATATGTCATAATTAAACGATTTGGGGACAAGATATTACCTCTATCTAGGATTCCAAGTGATGGGTGAAGAAATTATGGTATCTTCTCAATGTGTCCAGAGCAAGCCAACCATATCCTCACTGTTGGGTTATCCCGAAGGGTGTGCACCGTCAATTCAAATGCTCTTATGCAAGCCTTGCAAGAAGTATCACTAATGATATGGAATCGAATCATGTCGACATTAGTCAAACAACAACCTTTCAAAAGTTGCCAAAAAAAATATTTTTGTCTCTCTCTTGAATTTATATTTTTCAAACAACTTTGAACAACCTTGATAAGTAGATCTAATCTCAGCATCTTGGGAAAGCATTTCAATTACCAATTTGGTTGTGTAGCATATAGATCTCGTGAGTTTCCAGCTTAATTGATCGCGAGTAAGAATTTTCTAATTTCATTTTTTTTCAGCGGCCAAGGCAAGAATTTCCTAATTTCATTCTTCTTCAAACCTTTTTCTTCTTCGGTTCTACGAATGAGTGTATGACCGCCGACGAGTGTAACCTCTGCTGATATCTGACTTCTCTCCTTCATTTTCATCTTAGATCCTATTCTTCCGTTCTTCTAGAGAAATTGACTTTGTTAAATGTTAAGATTTTAACTGAGTTGAGTGAGTACCGACTCTTCCGACTTCTCTCCTTTTCCATAGTTGATAAAAGAATCATTTTAATTGTAGTTTATACAAGTAGAGATGAGTATTTATTGTGAAATGTTAATCATACTTACTTTATGATATGTGTGAACGGCCTTATATTAGGTGTAGGTAACCACTTCACAATTTCTATTGTCATAGTAACAAGTGTCGAATCATAGGAACTTTTTTTGGTATAATTATAACCTATAATTAGTTAAGCTCAAGAAGTAGGGGGATTTTGGATTTGTTTGTTTCATAACTAGTAACCAAGACAATGAATGTAAATTGGGCCAAATATATGGATAGAAATCGAAGGATATGGATTACAACAATGATGTTTCGGTTGACAAACAAACATGCAATTAACCTATAAAATCGATCAACTGCAAAGAAATTGTATGATATAGTTACTATCACCTTAATGTATAGTAATTGTGCCTAACTAAGACATATATTCACTCTTGTAAAAAATTTAGATAATAAACAAATTTGTGGCAACTTAGAACTCAGGAGATAAACTTAAATGATTACACTCTCCTGGAAAAGTTGGAACAGCATAGAACCTAAAGAATTTATGACAATTTTAACCATCGGGAGTTGATCAATCTCCGGTTCAATCCTAAAATTAGTTAGATAAAGTTACCACGCTCTTGTATTCAAACTAGTATGAATGAAGTTAGAAGACCAAAAATCAACATTGAATACTTCAAAATGCAAATCATAATAGTATGCAACTAGTATAGATGAAAGTGGTGTACATTACTATGATCAAATTAACAGTGAGTTTCATGAAATATAACATCGGTTTATGCATCTTGGTTATTTCCCACATCGGAAAACAAAATGATAGTAAATAAAGATATTCCTTATAAAAAGGCAAGAAATAGTACATTGTTGTTATGCATAAGACCACAATGAGTCGATCGAGATGGAAGTTACCATAACATTCAACATTGAGATCTAGTATCGAATTACCAATCTACCAAATAAAGTAAGTTCTCTTGTCTCTCTCTTTTTTTTTTTTTACTTCTTTACTTTTTTTTAATGTTCTAGTATTATTTAGTTTTTTATTTTTCTTTTTCTTTTGCTCTTGATTTTATTATTTTATATTTTATTTTTCATTTTTCTTATATTTTAATTGATAATTATTTTTCTATTATTTTTGTTATACATTATAGATTTAAATTAGGTTATGAGTTCTTGTATTTTACTATGCAATATTATTTTATATTTTCTATGATACTTTATTTTTAATTAATTAGTTCATGTAGACGTGGTAATTAAAATCAATTATTTTATCATTTTTGCTATGTTGTGATTAAGTATAAAGCTAACTGATTGATTATTTCTTTGTACACAGTACTATAATTCAATTCCAATTAGTCTAAATTATATATTCACATTCATGAACTGTTGTATTTATTTAATATGATAATTTAGAGACTGTTTGTGAGTTCCGTGGAGATGAACTAGGCTGAATTTTTAACTTCACATCCTCAGGTGATGTGAATCTTGTCATCCGGAGGATCTTGTTCCAATTCAAACTGCTTTACAACACGTTGAGGATAATATTTCTCCATGCAAGAATTAGCTCATTGTCCTATAACCAATGAGCAAATGACAAAAGAATCAGGTCCTTCATTAGAAGAAAAGCACAATAAGGACACAAACAAATCCCTGCTCAAAATAATTCATAAAAGTCCTCATGCTTCTATGATCCACATCGATCCATCTTGCAAGTCTTGAAAGGTTCGGATCGGCATTACTAAATTTGGAATTGATTTTGGTAATGTGAACCTCTCCAAAACCCAAACCTGAACAATGTGGAATAAGCCACAAAATGTGTAAATTTTTGGGGGTTGATCAAGTTTAGTGAAACGCAACGTTTTAGATAGTTCAATCAAATCCCTGTATAACATGGCAAGAACTTTTTGTCCAAGAACAATTTGGAACCCTTTGTATTAGAACTACAAGTGGGAATGCCTTCTTGTTCATGATATTGGAATGACACGCCAATGAAGGAAAGACAAATATGACTTTAAAGTAATTTCAACGTGGCTATGTTGTGCTGACGCTTTTTGATGATGGTGAGAAAGAAGTTGTTGCTGCTAAAATAAATGCCTATAGTATCAAATCGAGCAACCCATTCACACACATTTCAGCTTCCGAATGGGAAGCAAACCATCCAAGTAAGGCTACTAACCGAATTTTTTAGTAGATTGTGTTATCTGTTATGATTGATACCAAAATTTGAAGCTCTATATAATGTTGCAGTAACGTTATAGTCAAAGCATGGTGATGGGTTTCCACTGTTACGGAAAGTTGCCTACAAGCTCTTGAGCCAACCCGCATGTTATTTGTGTACACAAGTGTAAGGAGCGGATAATGTAATATTGATACTGAATGCTCTTATGACGGAGGAAATCTCCAATATGGAAAATCAAGTTTATAAGCCTATTCAGGCTGAGTGTTGATTGTATTCTTAAACCATCGGTTTATTTATGATTTTATTATAGATACTTTTGGTTTAGTTATCAATTTGTATTCTCAAACCATATTCATTTCTGAATGGGAGCAAATAATCCAAGTCTACTGACCGGAAAACTATTGAAAATTTGTGCTTTCGTTTTAATCTCTAAATTTGAAGCTTTAAATGATGTTGCAATTACTTTATGGTTGAAATATGGTGGTGGATCTTATCAAAAAAAACTATGGTGGTGGATTTCCATTGTTACGGAAACTTGCATTTAAGCTCTTACATGTTGTTAAATTATCTTTTAATTTCCGTCGGGTCTAATACGTGGATAGTTGCATTCAACCTCTTCCTTTCGCAAGGCCTCCACCGACTCCTCGCAACTTTTAATTGCTCGATCAGTTGTAAGCACCTTTCAATTTACACTACTTTGTATATTCGATCATATTTATCGGTTTTACACACTGCGTTAAGTATTCGACATTAAGACTTTGGAGATAACCTTTGCATATATTCAAGAGTTAAAATTATGTAAGATTACTCTTGGAAATTAATTAGATTTACTATTTAAACCGTTTATCAAATTAAAGTTAGGACTCGTAGTAAGGTCTTTGCTCGAGCATTCCGAGTTTAAATATTCTCGATGTTACATGTGTTTAAGGTTGATCCCGAAGTAGATCATGACTTCTTCAAGTGAACATCTCCGCAACAATCAAGTTCTAAACTTCATCGAGCTTAATATTTTCCTTCCTTGATGAGACACTTCATTTGTAACTGTTCCGCTCCAACTTTTGGGAAGAGAGGGAAATAAGATCAAAGTTTTATTTTCTTTGTCAAGATTTATTGACACGTGGCTCAGTCGTGCAACTATCGTATTAAACTCGTTTAGGTGATTGGACATCATTGCATTCTCTGTCATCTGTAGGTTAGAATGTTAAATAGCCTACATATCAGGCGAACGTTGTTTATTGCATAAGGTTTCTCATACATGACGTATAGGGTTTTCAACATCTTCATCGTCTTTTTTGAATTGATCGTGTGGTGTTCCATGTTTTTGGACAACAACAAACGGATCACGCTCATTGCTTTCTTGTCCTCCAACTTCCTCTATTCGTCATTCATGCTCCCCGGATTTTTCTTCATAATTTGATATATAATATTTATTGTATAGGTAATCCTTAATCTATATCTTCCAAAATCCATAATTTGTCCCCATTGAAACAAGTGATTTTCCGACGTCCATCGCGATTGTGGGAACAAAGCTTTGATATCTGTTTTTAAGATAAGGATCAATCAAGAAAGAAATAGAACATAAGAACTGATTACCTAATTTGTAACGAATTTATAACTATGTCTGAAAACACTACTGAGTCAAGTCAATGTTTTGCACAAATAGAGATTAAAATAATTAGTATCGGGTACAAATAGTTCAATATCAATAGTTAAAGATGCATTACATAAGACTCTGTAACCAAAAAAAGATGAGAGGTGGATATAAATTTTTTTCGTTAGAGTTATCCAACTTTTATACCACCAAGACTCGGAGATTTATCACACCCAATATCAAAAATAGCATTCTTGATTTCAAAATTAGTCGGGGCTTTCGTTAGGTTCATGTTGTGTTCGTTGCTGACTTTATTTTTAATAAACCAGAGTTTTATTCTAAGATAGATTGATCTAGTTGGGTTTTAGTGAATTTTCTCACGAATTATGTTTTGACTTCTAAGAGGATCTCGGATTCAGAAGAGAGTGTAATACCATATCTAGTTACAAGTTCTTTTAGGTGTTTGCGGTTTCTTCTCCAAGTAGCAATGTGGTGAAAATATTTAGAGTTGGAGTCAATATTTTTCAAGGGTTTATTTTTCACATCTCTGGCTCCAATATATTTTGTGAAAGGAGAGTAAACGATTTTGTTTATCAGAGATTCCTTTGAACAAATATCTCTTTGGTTCAAGATATAAGGACTACGACCTTGAATTTTCTTGGAGTTTCACTTCAATATCTTTAACTTGCTTAAAGATGTTTTTGAAGTTAGTTTTACTCCATTATTTTACCTTTGTTTCAAGCAATTAGTTTTTTTTGTAAGCTAGGTTATACATTTCATTTCCAACAAAATTGGAGTGCCATTCAAGAAAGATTTTCGTTTAGTCTAAATCATTTCAAATTTAAATGATTGTGGAGTAAAAATATCTAATACCGAAATTTTCAGAGAATTTGTTGTGGTTTGATAGGGTAAAGGCTTGATTTTTTGTTTTTAAATTTGGGTACCATTGAAAAATTTGGTTGTGGACCAACACACGATCAAGTTTCTCAAGGATTCGGTCCGTTATGATTTTTCCTCAAGGTTGCAAAAGTTCTTCTTGAAATTTATCAATCTGTTAAATCTATTTGTGTTGATTGGGGCACCTCCTTTATTTTTCAGAGTGTCGTTGAATCTCGTTTAGGTCACCAAGGATAATACATGGAATAGTAATTTCTTTAATGAAATTGGATAGGGAAAGGCAGAACTGATTTTTTGGTGGCTTCATGTCAAGGTTCATACGCAAAGATGATGTTCATTCTATGATTTAGGTTGTTACAAATGAATCAATCATTTTTGAATGTAAAAGTAATAGGTTGGTTTCTAAATTGGTAGTCTTTTCATAAAAGACATAAGCCACCAACCCTTACGACGTCATTGTAACACCCAAAATCTCACAACTCAGGGAGCTACTGGTTAGAACCTCACGATGGGTCCCGATCATAGTTTGACAACAACTTTGCTAGAATCTTACAAATAGGCACAAATGTAAATAAAACACTTGGAAGAATATAAATTATATTGTATGATGTATAACATGTGACAACCTTACAAGACGGAAGCATTATTATAACATGCATGCAAAAACTTAGGACTCTCCCATCCCCGCCCCATCTAAATGAGTATGTGGACTCGGTTGACCATATACTCCAGATCTATCTGCAACTTCCGACACATGCATAACATCTACAAAAGTCGGATAAACCGTTAGCTAACAACCTACATATTAGAAGAAATATAACGACGCATACACACGTCATAGCAGAAATAAAACACACATCATGCTCACACACAACTCCATTTATTATCTTGTATTACGTTATTTATTACTAGTTCAACTTATGTTGTGGCACGAGGTTCTCCCGAGCCTCGCCTCTGTCCCCGTTTCCAACAATATTGGATCCGATGCACCTTACCGTGTATCTGTCTGGGCAGAGAGCCTCCTAATCTCGTGGCAGAGCTGGGCAGTGACGTCACCGCCCGGTTATAATACACTTGTACCAATTACTACACAAGGTCGTCCTAGTCTGGTTATGGTTATAACAACAAAAACACACACCACCATTACACACAATGCCACCTAAGTAAGTCCCAAGGACTTACCTGAATCGAGTCACAAATCTCCTTAATGCTAATACTCGATTCCACAAAAGTCAGGTCTCAAATGCCTGGTTAAAAAAAAAAATGGATCAAAACAAATCTTGATGTCTTAGAAGTTTCCAACTTCTAAGTTAACAAGGATCGTTTAAGGAAATAAACCAATCTAATATTAATAGAGTAAAATGACCATTTTATAAAGACTTAGAAACTTTCACTCAAACCTCGAAGACATAAGAACACACTGTAACCAGAAAGATCAATCAAGTTTGAAAGTTTCCCAACTTTCAAGCTTGAATCCAAAGCTCATTAGGATCATACTTTGACTTAACTTAAAACGCTCTTAAAAGCCCTAAAAATCTCGAGAAAAAATACCTATACGCACTAGGATATGTCCACTCTAAACTAGGGCAACAATAATTAAGAAAATAACCAACCACAAATTCTTTACACAAATCCAAAGTTGTCTTGGAGACCTACAATTCAATACTTAGCCAAAATTCCAGCTCTATACCAAACTGTGTTATTACCCTACTTCGGAACATAATAACTCCAAATCCGACCGTTAGATCGTTTCCAAAATGTAATATCTCAAACTACATATATGCTTCTAAAAGATATCAAAAATTAAACGGTGGATAATTATTTTAAAGCATATAAGTTAATCCTCAAAGTCAGCAGTGTAAACTCTAAAAAATCTGGAAAATTAAAGGAGAAGCAGTAGAAGTAAAGGATCGAGAGGCTTACTCCACTGCCGCATGGTGTCCAGGTTCTCGGTGGCTGGTTCGCGGCCGCGACAGCGAGGGTCTGGTGTTTACGTGCTGAAGAGGTCCGTGTTTACTGCGCTGTTGCAAAAAATGGAGATCACTGCCCTATCCCGCGTACGAGAGTCAAAGCAAGAGCAGGAGGTCGAGACTTACCGGTGAGTCGCCTGTGACGAGGATCGAAGAAAGGCTCAGTCTTGGATCCGACAGCAACCTCGGAAAACGTGCAGATGCTGGCGAGAGGAGCTCGTCGATATGGGCTGTGTGCGGGATGGTACTTCCGTCGTTGGCAATGCGTGCAGGAGGTTGAAGAAAGCTCTATCTTGGCTCCAGTGACAGCCCTCGATGGATGCGTGCAGAAGATCGGGATGGGCTCGTCGCCGACGAAGGTGTGCAAGTGCTGGAAGGCTCACCGATGTCGTCTGTATAGGTGATCATATATATAAATATCATAGAATAAGGGTATCCATATGTAATAAAGAAGAAAGTTGTAACAAACTCTCAACAGACTATCAAGTAGTGTCTATATAATGGCACTAGTCTGTATTTGCAGATATATGAGAATATTTTCTATCTTCTTCTTCTATGTGTTAACATGGTATCAGAGCTATATCTGATCTCCATTTTTCAAAACACATAGTTATACTTTAATCCATTTCTACATATTTTTTGCTCATTCTATTCATCTCATGGATGCTACCAAGGATTCGAGTTCTTCTCCTCCTTCGCTTACTCTGGATCGTCCTGTTGCTGTTAATGTGGATGATCCACTATATCTTGCTCATTCTGATAATCCTGGAATGCAGCTCGTATCTATCCTCTTTAATGGCACTAATTTTACTTCCTGGCGCCGAAACATTCGAATGGCACTTGGTGCCAAGCAGAAACTTGGATTTGTTGATGGTACGTGTCTCAAACCTTCGATTAGTGATACTGAGCAGTTAACCAAGTGGATTTGAGCTGATTATATGGTGCGTTGCTGGATTTTACATTCTATGAAATCTGATTTTGCTGAATTGTTTACCTATGCTGAATCTGCCCTAGAATTATGGAAGGATATTGTTGAAAGGTTTGAGGTATCTAATGCTCCCCTTATCTATCAAATTCGTAAAGAATTGTCTACACTTGTGCAAGAGAATACTTCGGTTTCAGTTTATTTTGGAAAATTAAAGAAACTGTGGGATGAATTGAGCTCCATTGATGCTTTACCTGTATGTTCCTGTCAAGGTATTAGCCATTGCACTTGTGATATTCTTAAGAAAATTTCTACTCGAGAGGTTCACAATCGAGTTATGCAGTTTCTTATGGGTTTGAATGACCAGTTTGAGCATATTCGTAGTCACATTTTGTCTTTAGATACACTACCTACTGAAAATCGAGCTTTTCATATGGTTTTGCAAATTGAAAAACAGAAGGAACTTACCTGTCATGTTCCTATTTCCCATGATATTCTTGCTGCATCTCGATCTGTTCCTTATAGGCAAGTTGGTGGTAGCCGAAGGGATTTTAAAAAGGAAAAATATGATCGACAGTGTTCTTATTGCAAAGAACGAGGCCATCTGCGTGAAGCTTGTTTTAAGCTCACTGGAGTTCCAGATTGGTATAAGGAATTTAAACAGAAAGAAGACAAACCTTCACATGCTGAATCTCGATCTGCTAACACTTTGTCTGTTGCCAATTCTCCCCTGGATCCTGATATTGTTTCTTCTTCTGGTCCATTGGATTCTTCTGCTGCCCAGGCTGTTTATCAAGAAATCCTGAAATTGATGATGGATAAGCATAATACTCCATCCATTAATTTTGCAGGTATATTCAGTTGCATAGCTAATGTTGCTATTAATATGACTACATGGATTTTGGATTCAGGTGCTACAAATCATATCTGTTTTTGCAAGTCTTTCTTTGTTGATTTGGTTCAGCTTGATGAACCAATATTGATCAGTTTGCCTGATGGATCAGTTAAGAAGGTGTATCATCGAGGCAGTGTGGTTTTATCTTCAGCTATCACTTTACATCATGTCCTATATATTCCTCAATTCAAACACAATCTTTTGTCCATATCTCGACTGATACATGATTTTCCCATGAAGGTTCTGTTTACACATAATTCATGCTTGTTTCAGGCCCTTTCCAGTGATTTCATTATTGCCACTGGGTTCAAGGATGGCAACCTTTATAAATTGCAGTCATCAGGGTTACCTCATGTTACTTGTGCTGCTTCTTCAGTCTCTAAGCATTGTGATATGCAGCTGCTTCATGACAGATTGGGCCATATGTCACTACCTAAATTTCAGCATTTAGATACTGGTTTTTCTTCTAAACTGACAAACTTGGATTGTCATGCTTGTATTAAAGCTAAACAGCATAGGCTTCCTTTTCTGTTAAGTGATTCTCGAGCACAAACCATTTTTGGTCTTATTCACATTGATATTTGGGGTCCATATCATACACCATCTTTATGTGGAGCTCGGTATTTTCTCACTGTTCTGGATGATTTCACTCGCAATACTTGGACATTTTTAATGTCAAATAAAACACATGTTTATCAGATTCTCCATAATTTCTTTATCTATGTGAAGAATCAGTTCAATGTTTCTGTCAAGATTATTCGTTCCGACAATGGAGCTGAATTTTTATCACATCGTTTCCAAGCATTATTGTCTGCACTTGGTATCATTCACCAGCGCTCAGCTCCTTATGTCCCTCAGCAAAATGCTCGTGTTGAGCGCAAACATCGTCATTTACTAGAGACAGCTCGTGCTATTCGTCTTCATGCCAATTTACCCCTTTATTTATGGGGTGAATGCATACTTACAGCAACTTATTTGATCAATTTAATGCCATCTGCAGTTCTTGACTGGAAATCCCCTTATGAGTTATTGCATCACATTAAACCAGCTTATGATCATTTGAGGGTGGTTGGTTGTTTGTGTTTTAGTCTCATTCCTAAAAGGGACAAATTTGAACCTGTGTCTATCCCTTGCATTTTGCTGGGATATCCCCCTGGTCAGAAAGCCTATAAACTGCTCAATCTCAGTTCTAAGCAGATTGTCATCAGTCGACATGTTCTTTTCCAAGAACATATTTTTCCCTTTTCCAGCCCTGCTCTAGCATCTCCTTGTTCACCTTCATCTGACTCACCACTTCCGCTTGTTACACCAGCCCCTGATTCCCCTATACTACCATTGCCTACTTCAACTCATTTCTCACCACCATCAGATAATGTTCCTACCACTATTTCTCCTTCCAGCTCTTCCTCAGACTCTTCATTTGCTCAGCCAATTCCAGTTCCCTTTACTGCTACTTCTCCAGATTCATCATCTCCCTCCACAAATATTTCTCCTTCTCCTTTAATTATTTCCTCTTCCACACCATCTCCTGTAATTATTTCTCCTCGACCATCTCGTATTGTTACTCGGCCTACTTATCTTCAAGATTATGAATGCAACACTGCTGCAACTACCCAAATTTTTGACTTAGCTTCACATTCTTCAGATTACATCCATGCCTTAAATAATGTTATTCAGTCTTGTGAACCTACTACTTATGGTCAGGCCAAAGACTCTCCTGCTTGGGTCGAGGCTATGTCTAAAGAAATTGAGGCTCTTGAGATTAATCACACATGGGACATTGTACCTTTACCACCTGGAAAAACTGCAATTGGTTCTAAATGGGTATATAAAATCAAATACAGACCAGATGGTACCATTGAACGTCATAAGGCACGCCTGGTTGCCAAGGGATACAATCAAATCAAACACAAAGACTATAAGCACACCTTTAGTCCTGTAGCTAAGTTTGCTACTATCCGAGTTGTGCTTGCTCTTGCTGCTGCTAGATCTTGGCCCTTGCAACAGCTTGATATTAACAATGCATTCTTGCATGGTTACCTTGATGAAGAAGTCTTTCTTTTACCTCCTCAAGGATATTCTAAAGTGCCTCCTGGTCATGTGTGTCGGCTAAGGAAATCCCTCTATGGCCTTAAGCAGGCAAGTCGACAGTGGAACATCGAATTGACTAAGTGTTTACTTCAGTTGCAGTTCATTCAATCTCATCCAGACTACTCCTTGTTTGTGAAACATTCTTCTGCTGGAATCATCATTGTCCTGGTTTATGTGGATGATGTTCTAATCACTGGTAATCTACCTTCTGAAGTTGCTTTGCTTAAACTTGCTCTTGATCGTGCATTCACCATTAAGGACCTGGGTTCTGCCAGATTTTTTCTTGGCATGGAAATTGATCACAGTCCATCTGGCATGTTATTAAACCAACGAAAGTATATTCATGATATATTAAAGGATACTCATATGCTTTCTGCCAAGGCTACAAGCTTTCCTATGCAGCGCAATTCTCATTTGTCACCAGAAATTGGTGATGTTTATGATGATCCTGAATCATACAGACGACTTATTGGTCGTCTTCTTTACCTTACATTGACACGTCCAGATATTGCCTACACAGTTCAGCAGCTTAGTCAGTTCCTTGCTGCTCCTCGTCTCCCTCACTGGCAAGCTGCTACTCACTTGCTTCGATATCTTCGTGGCACTATGGATTTTGCTCTTCATTATCCAGTTCAATCTACTCTTTCACTTACTGCCTATAGTGATGCAGATTGGGGGAGTTGCCCCTTTTCTTGTCGTTCAATTACTGGTTATTGCCTGTTTCTAGGCCGTTCTATTGTTTCTTGGAAGACTAAGAAACAATGTACTGTTAGCAAGTCTTCTGCAGAAAGCGAGTATAGGGCTATGTCTATGACTACAAGTGAGGTTATATGGTTGGATGGCTTACTGCAGGATCTTCACGTCATTGTTCCTCGTCCTTTCATGTTGTACTGTGATAATAAAGCAGCTCAGCATTTGGCTGCCAATCCTGTATTTCATGAACGAACCAAACACTTACGTATTGATTGTCACTTCGTACGTGATGAGGTTCAAAAAGGCTTGATCGCCACTGCTCATGTGCCTTCTCATTTGCAACTTGCTGACATTCTTACTAAGGCACTTGGAGCACAACAGCATGCATTTCTTTCTCGCAAGCTTGGTCTTGTTCTACCGATCCAGCTTGAAGGGGGGGGTATAGGTGATCATATAAATAAATATCATAGAATAAGGGTATCCATATGTAATAAAGAAGAAAGTTGTAACAAACTCTCAACAGACTATCAAGTAGTGTCTATATAATGGCACTAGTCTGTATTTGCAGATATATGAGAATATTTTCTATCTTCTTCTTCTATGTGTTAACAGTCTGCTTGCGGAAACCAGGAGGCTCGTCGATGGCGTCTGCGTGCAAGGCTGAAACTCCCGTCACCGGCATGTCGTGAAGGATGGTGAAAGAGAGAGGTGGATCCGTAGAGTGGGATAGAGGGTGGGTAAAAGCTGGAAGTTGCTCATGTGGAAGGGATTGGCCTAGCTGGCAAGGAAATGAAACAGATGAGCCGCCAGGCCATCCGCAGGAAAGAAATAAGATGGCCCATCAACCAGCTGAATAAAAGAAGATGGGCCGTAAGGCCGGCTCCGATCCGATGGAGATTGGCAACTCGATTCGACCCGCTAATTTGTAATTGGCAACTCGATTCGACCCGCTAATTTGTAATTCAGGTCGGATTTCCGAAATAATGTTTCTTCTTTCTTTTGGGTTTTATATCGACATGACCGGCCCGGTAGACATGTTTCTAAAAAAACTCGGAAGAAGATCAAACCGGTCCAAGTCCGGTTCACTCGAAAATAATCGGAATAAAAAGTTACAGATATTACAAGCATGCCAGTAAATCATGTTGTCAAAACTTACGGATCTACAGAGATAATTATTTAGAGGATTTTCTAATTTTGTTTCCGCAAGGTCGATAAGTTTAATATTGTGGATTTTGTAGACCGCATCGAGGTTTGTCCTGAAGTTACTCTGGCATCATTTAAACCGGGTTTTAAACTCGGCAATTAGGAAGGAGGAAATACCCGTTAACCCTAATTTTCGAGAGGACAAAACAAAGACAGAGTTTTGTAAGAACCTGTATACTAAAGGATGAAAAAGATTGTCATTTGGACAATGGAGATCTTATTAGTAAGACATAACCACAGAGATTTATTAGGTCGTCGATGAGAACTTAGATTAGTTGCTCTGGGTAGCCATCGATTGCCATTAGGAGCTTCATTCAGGACAATAGGGCCCAACCTCTTATCATTGGTAGCAATTAGCACAAGCAGACCGGACTAATATCAAAATTAAGCATCTTTAGACATGCCTTGCACAAATGGAGAGAATAAACGATCAGGATCAAGTAGGCTTATAAACTGAGTTTTTTTTTTACAAAGAATAAAGATGGTTTCAGAATACAAATGGAACACTAAGACAAAAGTATTTTTAATAAACTCATAATTAAACAGTTGGTTTGAGAATACAATCAAGACTCCGCCTAAATAGGCCATAGGAGAATTCCTCCGTCCTAAGAGCATTCAGTATCAATATCACGTTACCCGCTCTTTGAAGTTTCGTCACATGTTTTCAAATGGGGCACACAAACAACACATGGATTGACTCAAGAGCTTGTAGGAAACTTTCCGTAACAGTGGAAACTCATCACCGTACTTTAACCATTACGTTACTACAACATTATTTACAACTTCAAGTTTTGGTATCAATCATAATAGACAACACAAACTACTACAAGATTCGGTTAGTAGACTTACTCGGATGGTTTGCTTCCTATTTGGAAACCGAGATGCGTGAGAATGTGTTGCTGGATATGATATTATAGGCATTTATTTCAGCAACAACAACTTCTTTCTCATCATCATCAAAAGCGTCATCACAACATAGCGACATTGAAATTAAAGATATGTAATCAACTTCTTTCTAATATCATGAACAAAAAGGCATTGTCTCTTGCAGTTTATTATCCAAAGGGTCCAAATTTTCTCTTGGACAAGCAGTTCTTGCAATGTTATACTGGGATTTGACTGAACTATCCAAAACGATTTGTTTCACTGAATTTGATCAGCCCCAAAAGTTTACAACTTTGAGCCTTATTCCACATTGTTCAAGATTGGGCTTGGGAGAGGTTCATGTTGCCAAAATCGATTCCGAATTTTATAAATGTTGATCCAAACCTATCAAGACTCGCTAGATGGAGCGATGTGGATCATAGAAGCATGAGAGCCTTTATGAATTATTTAGAGTAGGGATTTGTGTGGTGTCCTTACGGTGCTTTTGAAGGAACTGATCTTCTATCATTTGGTCATTGGATAAAGGACTGTGAGATTATAGGGTTTGATTCTTGCATGGATATTATCCTCCGTGTGTTGTAAAGCAGTTTGGATTGGAACAAGATCCTCCAGTTCATCTACAAGCTCGGAAACTGATACGAAGCCGAAACTGTTGAACAAGGTTGACGATTTTTCTCCAGGATTCCCTCGGAGGACATTTGAAATCATAGACATGGATGATTCAGATTCTGATGTTGATGACTGCACCATAACGAATTTGAGATCTTCGAAGATTCCGGGTTCAGAAAATCGGATCATAACGACCATTTCCTTCTTCAACTGAATCTCCCACAGTTGCATGGCTTATGAACAAATCTGAATCTTCTGCAAAAGGAGCTTGCAACTTTCTCAAACCCTTTTTGCTTCATAGCTGTGAAAAACTTCTCGTCGACATTTCTTACAAATCATCCGCCATAGTACCTGAGTTTGCAATTGATGTCAGATACAAGTAGTGTGTTCTGTATAGAGGCTGACTGCACCGTTGATATCAATTCCTTGGTACTGACACTTGGCGTGATACGGAGGATCATGTCCAACAAATTGTAACGCGACATTCTTAACACTGTAAGACACGTTTGGAACAAGAGCAGTGCACCCGCTAGGTTATCTAAAAACCATTCTCCGTCTTGTTCAGATGGGCATGTTTCAATCAAGATCAATTCTTCCATCTTGTTTTGGTCGAAAATGAAGAAAACAAAACAAGATGCGAGAGAATTTTACCGTCTTTGGCTTGGTTAAGAGTTTTTTCTATCTTTCCGCGAGAGTAAAGGTACTGTTTACAAGGAAATAATCAACCAATTAGTTCTATGCTTAATCACAACATAGTAAAAATGATAAGATAATTGATTTTAATTACCACGTCTACATGAACTAATTAATTAAAACTAAAATATCATACAAAATAAAAAATAATATAGCATAGTAAAATACAAGAACTTGTAAACTAATTTATATCGGTAATGTATAACAAAAATATTTGAAAAATTATTAAGAATTAAAATATAAGTAAAAATATAAAAAAATAAAACAAGAAAAAGGAAAAAAAAATAAAAACAAGAGCAATAGAAAAACAAAATACAAAATACTAGAACAATTAATTAAAAAAAAAGGAAAAAAACAAAGAAGAGATAAGAGAACCTACTTTATTTGGTAGATTGATAATTCGATACACGATCTCAAAATTAAATGTTATGGTAACTTCCATCTTAATCGAGTGATTGTGATCTTATATGCATAACAACAACGTACTCTTTCTTGCCTTTTTATAAAGAAAATCTTTGTGTACTATCATTTTGTGTTCCAATGTGAAAAACAACCAAGATGCATAAATTGATGTTAGCTTTCATAAAACTCCTCTTTAATTTGATCATAGTAATGTACACCACTTTCATATATACTAGTTGCATACTAGTATGGTTTTCATTTTGAAGTACTCAATGTTGGATTTGTGATCTTCTAACTTCACTCATACTAGTTTGCATACAAGAGTGTGCTAACTCTATCTAACCAGTTTTAGGATTGAACCCGAGACTGATAACTCCCGATGGTCATAATGACATAATTGTCATAAACTCTTGTTACTATGACGGTAGAAATGGTGAAGTTGTTACCTACACCTAATATAAGGCGGTTCACACATATCACAAAATAAGTATGATCAATATTTCACAATAAATACTTATCTCTACTTGTATAAACTACAACTAAAATGATTCTTTTATCAACTATGGAAAAGGAGAGAAGTCAGAAGCGTCAGTATACTCACTCAACTCAGTTAAAATCTTAACATTTAACAAAGTCAATTTTCCTAGAAGAAGGGAAGAATAGGATCGAAGATGAAAGTGAAAGAGAGAAGTCAGATATTAGAAGAGGTTGCTCTCGTTGGCTGTCGTACACTCATTCGTAGAATCGAAGAAGAAAAAGGCTTGAAGAAGAATGAAATTAGGAAATTCTTACCTTGACCAACGAAAGAATAATAAAATTAGGAAATTCTTACCGCTATCAACTAAGTTAAGCAGGAAACTCACGAGATCTATATACTACACAATCAAATTGGCAATTGAAATACTTTCCCAAGATGCTGAGATTAAATCTATTGATAAGGTTGTTCAATGTTGTTTGGAAAATCTAAATTCAAGAGAGACACAAACTATTTTTTGGCAACTTTTAAAAGGTTGTTGTTTGACTAATGCTAACATGATTCAACGACATATCATTAGTGATGCTTCTTGCAAGGCTTGCATAAGAGCAATTGAATTGACGGTTCACGCCCTTCGGGATAACCCAACAGTGAGGATGGTTGACTTGCTTTGGACACAGAGAGAAGATACAATAATTTCTTCACCCATCACTTGAAATTCTAGATTAGAGATAATATCTTGTCTCCAAATCGTTTAATTATGACATTATGTAGTGTGATATTTTTATAAAGGGTATATGGTGAACTTGAAAGTTGAGAATTGAGGTGGTGTTTAGTAATATGGATTGAATGAGATGAGAGACAAATTTGTATTTGATAGAGCCTGAAAGTAAATAAATTCTTGGAGGAATAGGGATCATCCTTCTATGATCCACATCGCTCCATCTAGCGATTCTCGGAAGGTTTGGATCAGCATTTATAAAATTCGGAATTGATTTCGGCAACATGAACCTCTCCCAATCCCAAACCTGAACAATATATGTTGAATAAGCAACCAAAGCCGTAAACTTTTGAGGGCTGATCAAGTTCAGTGGAACACAATGTTTTGGATAGTTTAGTTAAATCTCTCTATAACATTGCAAGAACTGCTTGTCCAAGAGCAATTTGGACCTCTTTGAATAATAGAACTACAAGAGAAAATGCCTTCTTGTTCATGATGTTACATTGACATGCCAATGAAGAAAAGACATATTTTGATAGCCTTACTACAATTAAAGTTGCATGCTCTAACTCATTGTCTTCGAAATCTCGGAATCTCGCCATCCAATCGCAGTGGTATGCATTGCGCAGTTGAGTCCTTGGTATTTGCAGCGTTGATTCCTCTAACTGATTCTTTATGAACATTGCCTCGAGATCATTTTTTATAGTTGAGATTCCTAAAGTTAGAAATCCACCTAAGATTAATATCTCCTCTAGAGTTATTGTTGCTTCGCCCCATCCGAAAACAAAGGTGTTGGTTTGTGAATTCCATCTTGAAACCATCTCCAACACCAAGTTGTCATCTCTTTTGATGTGTACATCATATTCTTTATCGCTTCGTAGATGCCTAAACAACAACGGAAGATAATAGGTCATAATACATCAAAGTTTTATAATAATTGTAATGCGAGATTCTCAACACTATAAGATACGTTTGGAACAAGACCATTCAATGCACTCGCTAAGTTATCCCAAAACCCTTCTCCGTCTTGTCTAGACGTGCATGCTTTAATCAAGATCAATTTTCCATCTTCTTTTGGTTAGGAAATGAAGAAAACGAAACAAGATGTGAGAGAAATTTCACCGTCTTAGGCTCCGCAAGAGGGTTTCCGGGAGAGTGGCGGTAACCTCCATCATATAGACACCGGCTCATGGGATGGCGACTGGAGAATAATAATACTGTTTACAAAAAAAAAAAATCAATCACTTAGTTCTATACTTAATCACAACATAGTAAAAATGATAAAATAATTGATTTTAATTGCCACGGCACACTGTCCGAGATAGATAGATATCACCAAGTAAGAACCCGAGGGTAAGATTCCATAACGATACACCTAAGTTAGGAGCCCCCAATTTTGTAGCCTCGTTTTTTGAAAGGAGGTTGTACGTCAGGTAATTGAGTACCCGACCTTAGAGTTATCTTGTTGACATAAACTGGCTCCTCCAGATCATCAGCAAAACAAAGGTGAGTCAAATCCAGCTTAGAACATCTCGGGTGATGAGAGAACCTTCCATTATTAGAAGCTTTGGCAAGGATCACGTACGGTTTTTAGGGGGATCTGGTCGAAAGACCTAAGGAAAGGAAGAAAGGAGAGAAAGCAGCTTTTGGTTTCAGCGTTCCTGCTTCTCTGCTTTTTCTAGGTCCTTTCCTCACTGGGCCAACAACTTCAGATACAAAGCATGATTCTTCCAAGACGTGCGAGGCGCCCACTAAGGGGAAAGACTTCAACATAAAAGTAAATTTCCGTTTTTCCTGTTCCCGCGGCAGACGTAAGCTCTTGTTTACTCCACTTGAAGAGAGTCCCTAGCATACTAGACTTGGATAAAGGGAATGCTACCTATTTTTTTTTATAGGAAAGTGGGTCGTATGATTTACAAAAAAGAAAAGATCTCTCCTCAGAAGACGATTACGCGCATCTAGGAATTAATAGCAAGCACATAAGCAGCTTTGTCCATCTAAAGGGACGGGCATCCGCCCTAATTCGGAAGCTTTTTTTGCTTTTTTGAAAGGGCGAAAAGCTCCCCAATAAAGAAGGAAATCGAGTTAGGCTAAGCACCCTGGAATTGAGTGATACCGTGGGCAAGGTAAGGAAAGTAGGGGCCTTCTAAGCGGTTCAAATAAAACAACTTAGAGGCCGTGACCTAGTAAGAACTGACTCGGGGGCGAACACCCCTTTTCTTTATGCCCGTCGCCTGTGTTGAACGGGATAGTTTACAAATGGAGCCTTTGAGTAGGAACCACGTGTTGACACCCTTGTTGGGGGATGAAGTCTTAGTTAGCGAAGATGTCATCCCTAAGACATCGAGGGGTTTAGTCGGATCAAAGAACGAGCGTATGATCTTTTCCAAACCCCCGCTCCGCTACGGTAGCTTCAACGGATTAATTAAAACTATAATATCATACAAAATAAAAAAATAATATTCCATAGTAAAATACAAGAACCCATAAACTAATTTATATCTATAATGTATAAAAAATATTTGAAAACTATTTAAGAATTAAAATATAAGAAAAATGAAAAATGAAACAAGAAAAAGGAAAGAAAAAAATAAAATAAAACAAAAACAAGAGCAATAAAAAAACAAAAAACTAAAACAATTAAAAAAAGTAAAACAAACAAAGAAGGGGCAAGAGAACTTACTTTATTTGGTAGATTGATAATTCGATACCGGATCTCAATGTTGAATGTTATGGTAATTTCCATTTCGATGGACTCATTGTGATCTTATATGCATAATAACAATGTACTCTTTCTTGCCTTTTTATAAGGAAAATCTTTGTGTACTATCAGTTTGCGTGCCGATGTGGGAAACAACCAAGATGCATAAACTGATGTTAGATTTCATGAAACTCCCTGTTAATTTGATCATAGTAATGTACACCACTTTCAACTATACTAATTGCATACTAGTATGATTTGCATTTTGAAGTATTCAATGTTGGATTTGTGGTCTTCTAAGTTCATTCATACTCCCTGTTAATTTTAGGTTTTATGTTGTTCTAACTTTTCTATGAGAGTGTAATCAATTGTTTATCTCCTAAATTCTAAGTTGATACAAGTTTGTTTATTATCTAAATTTTTTACAAGAGTGCATATATGTCTTACATTGACACAATTACTACATACTGTGAGGTGATGATACTAGCAATATCATACAATTCCTTCACTATTGTTGATTGATTTTATAGTTTAATTACATGTTTGTTTGTCAACCGAAACATCATTGTTGTAATCTATATCCTTATATTCCTATTCATATGTTAGGCCCAATTTACATTCATTACCTTGGTTACTAGTTATGAAACAAAAAAAAAAAGACTTATGCATGTGAACATTATGCCCTTTTGTTAGGTATTGATAGTAGCACTACTTTAGGAAAAGAAAGTTTTAAAGAACTCTAGGAAAGTTTGAGTAACTAAGGAGTGAACATGGTGGTTTAGTGTTGAGTATTATATCCATAAGAGATCTTCATGTATGTATGTATTCTTGGATGATATGAAGTGTTTGGGTATGCTATGAGATTTGATGCGAGCGTAGTCGGATTTTTCTTGTTTTGGAATCTTGTATGGACTTATATGTGTATATTAATATTAAATAGCTTTTAAATTATTATATCCTTAAGAGATCTTCTACATAAACCTTTAAATGTTTTTGAAATGTCATTTCCCACAACTGGTCACTATTTTAGATAAAATCCAGCAGTCATACCACCAAAACTTGGAGATTTTTCACACCTAATATCGAAAAATGGCATTCTTGATTTCAACATTAGTCAGGGCCTTTGTTAGGTTCATGTTGTCTTCGTTGCTGACTTTATTTTTAATAAGCTGAAGTTTCTCTTCTTAGAGAGATTGATTTGGTTAGATTTTAGTGAATTTTCTCCCGAATTCTATTTTGACTTCTAAAAGGATCTCGGTTTCAAAAGACAGTGTAATACCATTTCTGGTTACATGTCCTTTTAGGTGTTTGCGATTTCTTCTCCAAGTAGCAATGAGGTGCAGATATTTAGAGTTGGAGTCCATTTTTTTCAAGTATTTATTTTTAGATCTCTGCCTCCAATATATTTTGTGAAAGGAGGGTAAATGGTTTTGTTTACTCAGGAGATTCCTTTGAATAAATATATCTTTGGTTCAAGATATAAGGACTCGGACCTTGATTTTTTCTGAAGTTTCACTTCAATATATGTAAGTTGCCTGATCAGGGTGGTGAAGTATGACAAGGTATCAATTCGTTCATATTTATGCTGATTTGTGAGCAATGGCTTATTCATCCAAACCTCGTCTCACATTTACTCTGAATTTACTATAACCATGATTGTACATGGCTTTCACTCAGGGCAAGTTTGTTTATGTATGGAAAGTTTAAGGTTTTAGGTATGTTTAGTTTGTAGCTATAAATGTTTTTTTGTTTAGAGTGTTTCTGCTAGCTATCGTTGATAACCTCTAGTTTAAGCATTTTGACACATTGTTAAGTAGAAATATAGTAAACAATCAAACTCTTCAGGTTCCTGGTGTTTACGAAGAGATGATATTGGCGGGATGCTCTCCAGACATAAAATCTGGAGCAATGCTGAGATTGGCTCTGTGGTACATGAAGTGGATAGTCAAATTGGCTTGCTCTCAATCGAAGATTGCTAGATGCCATTGCTGGTGGAATTTACCCATTTAACTGATTTATTTGCTGAAAGAAACATATCAACTACTACTATGTAGGTGATACTCTATATTAACTTCTAATCTGAAAAGTCAAAGTTCTTAGCAATGTGTGTTTTCATGTTGATAGTTATATGGACAGTTCTGGACTTATTTGAGGTATTCTACTCAGAAGTTTTATAACAACACGGTGAATCGCAGGGTAAGCTATATCTACTGACTGGCGTAATTTGTGTATATATGGTTTAAGTTCAAGATAATTTGTTTTTGTAAATTTTGGTTAGGTGAAATTCATTTGACAGTGATTCTGGCTACAATTCTACCTGGTCTTGCTTTTCTAATTCTTGTTGCGGGAACTTGTTTTGGTGGGAAGTGTGAACACAAGAAGAAAGTAACTCGTATATTACAACAACAAATGCACAAGAGTATATATACTCATAGTGATTCTGTTAGGGTTGTTACAACTTCCTTTATTTACACATATATATATATCCCATATATTCAATGTATCTACACATATACTCTATAGGAAGAGACTTGTTGACAAGTATAGAGGTAAGGAAGTGTGTTATTACCTTCATAAGGATTGAAAAATGACATGTGGATTGAAAAATGCCAAGAGACAAGTATAGTGGAAGTTCAAAAATGGTCAATTTTCAAAGTTTTCTTCAGTGTTAGCTTAATTTGTATTTCATTCCCATATTTCACATTAGTTATTGTTTAATCTTAGATTACGGTAGTAACCCCTTTGTCAAACCTAGGTTTTGGATGTTTGATATGCTTCCAAAACCATTATTCTACTACACATGCTGATAAATAAAGTTTTCCTTGTGAAATATGTGATAGTCTTTGTCTTAATTGGATCTGGCAGACATTTTTTTTCAAATACTAATCTATTATAGTGTCCAGATCCTTGCAAGGTAATTATTTAAGTGGGCAAATTCCTTCTGAGCTGAGAAACCTTACTGCACTACAACATTTGTAAGTTCACAGCTTGTTCTGCTCTGATCTATGTTTATGTGTATCCGCTTTTCTCCAGATTTGTAGTTATTCTGTTTGGTAGCTATACAGGTTTGATTATTTCTTGATTTCTATGGACCTGATCACTTAGTATGTCTCTGGAAACAATCAATAACATAATATAAAAACGATTATTTGTTATCGACCAAGCAGTTTGCCACTCACATTTAGCTTCTTGAATGGTGCTGCCTGTTATCAGCAAGCAATTGAATGCCAATTCACTAGTGTCGAGAAATAGTGTATTGGACCTATTATTTATACTAATTATAGATTGACATTCTTGGATCATTCTGATAGGATGGAATATATTGCAAAATGTGATAACCTAATCAACATTGATTGGATTTTTAATATTATAGTGACTTGTTAAATAGCGTACATGTTAGATCACACACAAGCAATTCAGCGTTTTGGCTGTCTCCAATTTTCATTTTGAGTAATCATAAGTTTTGATCTTTGTTTTTCCGATGGATATTGAGGTTTCAATCTTTGGCGGTGATCTCTCAAGCAACTCGCTAAGTGGATCCATTCCTTCAACATTGGGTCAGTTAAACAAGCTTATTACATATATTGTAAGTATTTGAAGATTCAAATTAGAGTCATTTATAATACTATCAGAAGTCTAATTAATTGTTTCAAATTTTTTTCTATCTACACAAAAAAAACGATTATTGAACAATTTAATTGTACAATTATGCTGATTCTGTTTCTATGGAACAATTTAATGAAACAAGGACGTCTAATCCCAAGACAAGAAAGCGAGTATTGCGTTGGAAGATCATTAAGGTTAGATTTTAATTGATTTTGTCTTGTCAAAATGAGTTTGTAAATAAAATATTTATATATTGAACTATAAATCTTCTTTAATATTTTATGCCCCTAAACTACCAAAAGATGGCAAAAGTGGTTACTACATATGGCGTTACATGCGGGAAATTATTGAAAACAATGTGCATGAAATTCCGCATGGTATGTATGTGCACTTATTACAATTTAAAATATCGAAATGTAAAATTGTTGTTATATATTACTGCTTACTTTCGTTGTTTAATCTTTAATTGTTTAGTACTTTAAAGGCTCACCGAAATCGTTTGACAAAGACCATCTTCATGAACTGCACAAGGAGTGGCTCGATTTTGTTGAGCCTTTCATTCAAGAATGCATCGACATTGACTGACTTGTCTAGCTTAGTTTTCCATGTAGAGACTATCGGTAAAAAAATGTTTGTTATCTTTTGTTAAGATATATAAGCTACTTTTGGAACGAATAACGATCAACTTGGTTTATTTTTTGATGTGACTTTTGGATTATATATTTGGAATATTTATTACATGATAATTTTGCTTAAGTATTTTAGCTTAATATTGATTTTTTTTGATGAATAATTTCGGTTAAGTACAATACGTATTGTGTAATTTAAGCAGGTGCTATTACAAGTAATAAATTACGGTTAAAAAATTACCATGGTTTTATGTAGAAACTGGAAAAGATTTTTAAATTCTAAAAACCGGTAGAAAAATGCCCCGGTTATTATAAAAAAATTGGTAGAAAATTACCCCAGGGAAGATTTTCTTCAAAGTCTCTTGGAATATCATTAACCAAGACTTCACCGCTCTTCACCTTCACACTAACGACTGAAAATTACCCCAGGGAAGATTTTCTTCTCAACTGGGAAATTGCTTAAGCAGATCAACCATGCGTCGATGTCTCTTATTTCCACGACTGAAAACCCCTCTTCACCTTCACACTAACGACCTATCTCCTCCTGTAACACAACTTACAAAACCATTGCAAAGGTTCTCTCAACTCATATTAACTCTATCTTGCCTCTCATCATTGGCCCATATCAGAGTGCCTCTGTTAGCAACAGATCCATCAAGCACAACGTGCTAATTTGTCAAGAACTCCTTCACAAGTATAAACATATCTCCCTAGGGCTGCAATGAAAATTGACATTACAAAGGCTTTCGATACCATTGACCATGGCTTCATCCTGCAATGTCTCAATAACATAGGCTTCCTTGAGCATTTCATCCTTTTGATTAAGGAGTGCATTACTACTGCTACTTACTCAATCATCATCAATGGGTCTCTTAATGATCACTTCAAAGGTACTAGGGGCTTGAGGTAAGGCTGCCCTCTCTCTCCCCCCTCTTCACCATCGCCATGGAATTCCTCTTTTGTATGATTCACCAAAACACCTCCAATCCGGACTTCAACCTCCACCCCAAGTGTGATTCACCCCGTATTGTTGTTGACCTGATGCTCTTCAACCTTACCAAGTCATTTATTTTTATGGGTGGCATGTCCACTGTCGCTTAGAACCTAGTCACTCAGTCTATTGGTATTGCCTATGGCTCACTCCCTTTCCATTACCTTGGGGTCCCGTCAAAATCAAGCGTCTTGCTCTCTCGGACTATCTCTCTCTCATACACAAGACCACCAAGAAGATTCAATCATGGAGTGCTAAATTGCTTTCTATGCTGGATGTGTGCAGCTCATATCCTCAATTCTTTTATCCCTCAACCAATATTGGTTCACCATGTTTCTTTTCCCTGCTTCAATCCTGGCCAAGATCCAGTCCTTGCTTAGATCCTTCCTACGGTCCGACAAGGATAACAACAAACATGCCCTTGTTGCATGGAACACTGTGTGCACCCCCTAGAATGATGGTGGTATGGGCTTTCCCAATCTTAGTGCCAGGAACAAAGTATCTCTTACCCGCCTCATCTTCAACATTGATCGAAAAGAGGATAACCTGTGGTGTTCATGGATTGCTCGCTATGTACTAAAGTGCGAAACCATCTGGAACTATCAACCCAATCTTCACCATAGCTCCTTTTGGAAGAGTTTGAACAAAGTTAGGGATGAGATCCCCCCAAGAAAGCCTATGCTATCTATCTTCAGAACGGCAACTCTCCCTCCCCCATTTCCTGCTTGTAGCATCATCTGGTACAATTTCAACATACCCAAATGCAGTTGTATTACCAACCTTCGTCGTCTTCCCACTCTCGTTAAGCTTTGGCGGTGGAACATCATTGATGATGACACTTGTAAGTTGTGTACGTGCATGCATGAAGACGATGACCATCTCTGGACTTCTTGTAGCTATGCCTCGCTAGTTCTTGATATTATGTCCCGATGGACTAAAGTCCCCTGATAGCATGAATTATAGTCTATATTTTGGGGTTTGTTTGGACGTTTTATCTTTCATAATCTGCATGTTTGTATGTATATTATGTGATTATATTACCATTTTATCTACCTTTGCGGGAATCGAGGTCTACACCTAGTTTTGTTGTAATCGTAGGTAAAATGACACATTTTGCATCAAAAAGGAGCAAAAGGAGTTATGGAGTCATTGGAGCTACATTCAGGAACATAAGGAACCATCCAAGAAGCATAGCCATGGATTAGAGATTCACTTTGGACCAAATTTGAGAGATTTCACATTCAGTTGTGACTCACCTCGGTTGACCACAGATTCACCTCGACCGAGGTGATCCAGAGAAGTCGACTCGACCGAGGCGAACACCTGGGACGCGGCGAGAATATTTTATTCTTGGCTGAGATCTTTTATCTTTGGAAAGAGGATCTTATATTTTTGGGCTTGGCTCCTGGAAGGAAGAAGATAAATCAGATCCTATATTTTACCTATTTTTATGGGAAGAGATCTTTTTAAGATATCTTATCTTTGGAGGGTTATTTTCCTATAAAAAGGGTTGGATTTCCACAAATCCAACATCCCGCATACAGTTGGAGATCCGCTATCACCTTGCTTTACACCTACTACATCGCAGCAGCCATACTCCAGTTGGGAGATTTGAAGAACCTTTTTGAAGGTTGAGGAAGGAAGATTGTAGCTTTTATAGCTTTTGAAGGGTTTTGTAAGATCATCTAAGATTCCCTTCCTTGTTGTCTTTCTTGTTGGATTTATATCCAAGGAATGCTTTGTTGTGATATTTGATTCAGTTATTGAAGTCTTTTCATTAAATTCTTCTTGTTCAAATATTCACCTTCTTCCCATATATTTGATTATTGCTTTCATGATGATGAGTGGCTAATTTCCTTGTGTGATTCTAGGGTGATTGGCTGAAGGTTGTGGGAAAAACAATGATAGAATAATCTTAGATTCTAGTAGGACCCTGAAAGTTCGAGTCTTTAATCTTAACCCTAAGCATCTCGCTTAGTCGATGAACATCTCGGTCGGGGTGGAATTCTTGTGACCGAGGTGACTTATCTGATCCGAAACTGAGAGTTAAGTGTTAGAGTTTGCCAAATCCTATTCTTATTACACCTTTCGTGGTTCAATGCAAGCTTAGGATGAGACTTACCCGGTAATTCCTTAGTTTGTTTACCTAAGATCATAAGTGTAGGTAATAAAGGTTTATCCTTTATTGGGGTTTGAGAGTGCTTTCATCCCATCTTTGTGAGTTAGCCTGAGACTTACCCGGTAAAGGTTGATTCTATTCCCTTAGATGGTGTGTTAGTTTGAGATTATAGTTCTTTATCTTAATTCCTTGAGACTTACCCGGTAATAGGAGTTACGGTATAGGATTAGTGAGTAGTGAGACTTACCCGGTGATCTATTCCACTTTAGTAACACCTTCCCCATGCAAAAACCTCAGCTTTGTCCGCTTATCTTTAGATCTTGAGTTGGAACCACAACTAGATGCCTTAATCCCTAGAATTGCATATTTCCTTTATTGACTTCTATATCATCTTTGATTGTTTTAATTGCTTTGTGGTTAGTGATTGCTTAGCATACCGTAATTGGACTTTGTTTCACTAAGTCCCTGTGATCGACCCCTTGAATTCCTTGCTTTTTACTACGATTGACCCGTACACTGCGGGTTCACATCCTTGTTTTAAGCTTACGTCTAGGGTTATAAATTTAAAGCTTGCACACACCGTTTGGAGCGAACAAGTTTTTGGCGCCGTTGCCGGGGACTTAGTCTAGACCTATTCGGTTACGGTTTGCTCTTGGGGCACTTGCCCCCGTGTCTACTAACCACTCTACTTGAGTGACTTTTGCAGGTTCTTTCTTAGGTATATGCGAAGAACCCGCACTAGGAAGGAAATCGTTCCTTACGATCCCGAACCAGAAAAGACATACAAACGACGCTTAAGAGAAGCGAAGATGGCCCATCAAGACAACCGCGATCTTGAGGCCGAATTGAAAGAGGCGCTAGAGCTGCTACGCCTCAGCAGGGAAGATCTAAGATAAGAGGAAGAAGAAACTCGCACCAGGACTGAAGCAATCAAAGCGGATATGGCAGCTTTGAGAGACCAATATCAACTTCGACCGAGGGAAGATCCAGTTCCCGATGCTGGACCGATGCAGGTCCCATTTGCTGACCCTCGACCGAGGCAGGTCCCAGTACCTAACGCCCCGGCCGAGGTACTTCCACCTCGGATGCCAGTCCGAGACGTTCTTCTTGCAGGAATCCCACAAACCCTAGGTCAAAGGATGGACCCCAATCAACAACTCAGGCGTCCAGGGGTTAACCTAGGAGATCCAGCGGACCATGACTATGAACTTCGACCGCAAGTTCTATCCATGATTCGCCAATGCCAATTCGGAGGGCTAGAGAAGGAATCACCGCATCAACATCTTCAAAACTATGAGATCTTGATGGAGACCTTGAGACACTCAAGAATTGAGAATAACAACTACAAGCTAAGACCTTTTTACTTTTTTTTAAAAGATAGAGCTCTTACTTGGTATCAATCTCTTCCTCCAAGAAAAATTAGCACATGGGAGGAGACGACGACGGAATTCTTGACCAAATTCTTTCCCCCCTCAAAGACCGCTGAAATGAGAGGGAAGATCAACGCTTTCATTATGAAGGACAAGGAGATCTTGTCCAAGTCATGGGAGCGGTTCAAGGACATTCTTTTGGATTGCCCACATCATGGGATTCCAAAGATAGAGTTATTGGAGATATACTTCAAGGGACTGGACGGAAGCACCCAATTCAACCTCCAACTACTCTCCGCCCGTACCTTCATGGACATGGCAATTGACGAAGCTTGGGACTTCATTGAGAAGCAAGCTTTGTATATGGAGAAGTACACCCATCAAGGAGCTGAAGGCGGAGTTAAAAGAGTTAACTTCCAAGAAACTCAGCCCAACAACAATCAACTCACGTCTTTGAAGAATAACGTGAAGCAATTGAAGGAACTCTTGGTTGCTCAAACCAAGAAGGAAGAGCAAGGACAAAGGAACAACAACAATGGATACCGTAACAACAACAACGGTTTCCGGAACAACAATTACAACAACAACAATAGAGGATCCAATAGCAACAATTGGAGGGCGAACAACCAAAATTCTGGTAACAGTCATTCAAACTCCAACTCTAACGATTCCTCTAACCCTTTCCTCTCTTCCCCTTCTTCTTCTTCTACTCCATTAAAGAGCCAGGGGCAAGGATCAAGTTCGTCTCAGCCAGAGAAGAAAGACGCAATTCTGGAGGCTATCTTGATCAAGCTCAATGCTATGGAGACTTCTATGACTTCATTTTCGAAGGCCCAAAAAGCCTTTGAACAACAACTTGCAAGTAGGGCGAATGAAGCGCCAAGAGATCCAGGGAAGCTTCCAGTAAGGACGGAAAGCAACCCCAAGGGCTAGATCATGGCCATAACTACGAGGAGTGGACTGAAAACTGCAGATCTAGTGCCTCGGTCGGTGCCAGTACCGACGAACACCACCTCGGTCCAGATGCAGTCGAAGAACACTTCGACCGAGATGCCAACCGAGGTGGAGCAACAAAAAGCGGAGGGGAAAACTGAAGTTTATGTTCCACCTCCTACATACAAACCACCACTTCCATTCCCCAAGTCAAGGGCCAAAGCACATCTAGACAAGCAGTTTGGTAAGTTCCTTGACTTGATGAATAAACTGCACATTAACATTCCTTTCCATGATGCTATTCTAGGGATGCCCGCCTATGGGAAGTTCTTGAAGGAAATCCTATCAAGGAAGATGAAACTGGAATATTTTGGTGAAGTTAGGATGACATCTAAATCCTCGGAGCTCATTCAAATCATGAAGGAGAAGATGCCACCTAAATTGAGAGATCCCGGCTCATTTTGCATTCCCATTCAAGTTGGGGATGTCACTTGTGAAGCCCTTTGTGATCTAGAAGCCAACGTGAGCATCATCCCGCTGGAGCTATGTGTGAAGATCGGACTTGGAGAGCCCAAGCCGGTCAAGATTCGACTTTATATGGCGGATCGCTCCATCACCCATCCCGTGGGAATCTTGGAGGACGTTCCGGTCAAGTTAGGTAACTTCTATTTACCTATCGATTTTGTTGTGCTTGACATTCCCGCAGATTATCCTGTTCCTATTATTCTCGGGAGACCATTTCTAACAACTTCGGGTTACAACGTGGATTGCAAGAATGCCAAGTTGAAATTCAACATTGGCGGCGATGAGGTGGAGTTCGCATTACTTGCAGCCATGAAAGGGGAGCAGCTGAGCGATGATATCTTCAACATCTACGATGAAGAAGAATCAAGAGAATCGGTGAGCTCTATCCTTACTAACGATCCACTCGAAAGAGTTATTAGCTTCAGTTTAATGGAGGAAGGTATAGATGCTTCTTGTGATGCAGATATACGGAGCTTAAAAGCACTTGAAGAGGATCCAGGAGCTAAAACTGAGAAGCTAAACCAGGAGACGAAGATCTCCAGTTTCGGTTCCAGTTGTAGTACCTCGACTGAGGCACTTCCTGGACTGAGCGAGGCGACTGAAGAACATCTCGGTCAACGCCTCTGCGCCTCGACCGAGGTCGATGGCGAGATGATGTCAACTGAGACTGCTGAGAATAACAAACTTCTTACTCCCTTCTCTGACATTCATCCTCAGTTGGTGGAACATTCTATCCACCAACTTTCTGATAATAAAGGACCTTGGTATGCTGATATTGTGAATTATCTTGTTTGCCAGGAAATACCGCCCGGATTGACGTACTCTCAAAAGAAAAGATTTTTCAAAGAGGTACGCCACTATTACTGGGACGAGCCGCTGCTATTCAAGCGCGGGCCGGATGGGATGCTTTGAAGATGCATTCCGGAAGATGAAGTTAATAGCGTCATACGACATTGTCACTCACTTCCTTGTGGAGGACATGCCAACACCGATAAAACATGCGCTAAAGTATTACGTTCTGGTTTCTTTTGGCCTACATTATTTAAGGATGTGCAATCGTTTGTTGTCTCTTGTGATGCATGCCAAAGAACAGAAAATTTGTCAAGGAGGAATGAGATGCCACTTAATAACATTCAAGAGGTGGAAAACTTTGATGTATGGGGGATAGACTTCATGGGACCTTTCCCATCCTCCGGAGGAAACCTCTACATTCTTCTTGCAGTTGATTACGTCTCTAGATGGGTTGAAGCCATTGCTTCTCCCACTAACGACGCCAAGGTGGTTGTGAAGTTCTTAAACAGAACTATCTTTCCACGGTTTGGAACTCCACGCATCATCATCAGCGATGGAGGAACACATTTCATCAACCGGAAGTTCAAGGTACTTCTATCGAAGTATGGGGTAACCCACAAGGTATCTACCCCTTATCAACCTCAAACTAGTGGACAGGTCGAGATCTCGAATAGAGAAATCAAAGCAATTTTGGAGAAGACCGTCTCTAGGACGAGGAAGGATTGGTCCATGAAATTGGACGATGCTCTTTGGGCGTACATGACCGCATTTAAGACTCCCATAGGTACCACCCCTTATAATTTGGTATATGGGAAGTCTTGCCATTTGCCCGTTGAATTAGAACACAAAGCATATTGGACGATCAAATGGTTGAACTTCGACATTAAGGAGGCCGGCGAGAAGTGGCTATTGGAAATCAACGAGCTGGAAGAAGCTGCGTTTGAACGCTTATGAGAATGCCAAAATCTATAAGGAGATGACGAAGAGATGGCATGACAAGTGTATCGTCCCAAAGGAGCTTAACAAAGGAGACTTAGTTCTACTCTTCAACTCCCGCCTCCGCCTCTTTCCAGGTAAGTTAAAATCTAGATGGACCGGACCTTATGTTGTGAAACATGTTTTTCCTCATGGTGCAGTTGAGATATGGGGCGAAATGAGCGGAAGCTTCAAGGTCAACGGTCATAGACTTAAGAAGTACAAACCGGAAACTCCGGTTGAGGAGGTTGCACCAATATACCTCGTTTGAGACGCATCATGGTCCAGCTAGCGACTTTAAACCAAGCGCTTCTTGGGAGGCAACCCAAGGTATTGCTTTCTTTTCCCTTTTTCTAGTCTAGCTTAGATAGTTTTTTCTTTTACTTTGCTTTGTTTTGTTTTTTTTGCGTTCTAGACAGATAACAGGAGACATCTAAGGAAGGAGCGTAACTGGAAGGACAGAAGATCGAGAATTCGAGAAGACGGAGTTTTGACTGAGGCATCTCGGTTGCTGTCAGAGCACCTCGACCGAGATGATTCATGAACAACCGAGGCGACTAGGGTTTCTGAAGAATCACCTCGGCCCGTACCACCTCGGTCCAGTCGAGACCATCTCGACCGAGGTGACAGCAGTTCCAGAAAGGGTATAAAAAGGGGAAAATTTTCTCTTTCCTCTCTTTACCAACCTCCTCGACCGCGGCAGCCCTTTCACCTCGCCTTCTCCGATTCTTGCTCGTTTTCGAAGATTTTCGCTTTCGAACTGCAATTAAGGCATCAAGGATCCCAGTGCATTGTCGATCTACGAAGAAATCGAACCGATTCGGCCGAACGAGGTAAAATAAAACCGAAACCCTACCTCATTGTTTCGCTTCGATTTGGGCTTTGGTCGCCCCTGCATTTGCTGAGAAAAGGATTAAGTACCCCTTAGGAAGCAGTTGTAGTGAATTTGAGGGAAAAGAACTGAATTTTCTGAAGAAATTAGAATCCAGTTTTCCGCCTCGGTCTAGTCGTTCTGTGCCTCGGCCGAGGTGATTCTTGAGAGTTGTCAATCGACCGAGGTGATCTGACAGTGTGAAAGTTGAGAATGAGTTCTGAGAGACGCCTTGCCCTTAGGGATAGATCCTCTCCTTCCCCTTCTTCCTCTTCTTCCCGACCCTATCGCCCGGTGACCCATGAGCGACACCAGGTTGATTACGACCGTATTTCCGGCCGTCCAGTGATTGCACCTCGCTTCTTGGACTTGTCTGCTTTTGACTGTCTCTAGGTAGACGGAGACCTGAGACGGATGATATCTACAGTAGGGCTGGATCAGTTTACTGGGATCCGAGCCCCTGCCTATTTGGAGCCGACCTTAGAGTTTATTAGCTCCTTCACCTACCTCCCCACAGAGCGATTTGTGAAGTACCGTTTGATGAACCAGAACTTCTTAGTGCCACTAGAGTATTGGAGAGAGATTTTTGGTTTTCCTGAGCCGACAGCTGTTGACTTCCCTTCCCGATCTGTAGCTAGGGAGTTTTGGGGACAGATTGCCCATATTGTTGAGCATGCAGACAGATAGCGCCCTGGAGATTCCAGGGAGAAGGTCATCTTCCACTTAGCCATTAGGTTAGCCCACCGGATCTTCAGTGAGACACCTGCTGCGGAGGGCTTGATGTTGGCAGAGGATCTGCACAAGATCAAGGCCAAGGCGAAGGGAGACATCTGCTGCGGAGGGCTTGTCACCCACATCGCCAGCTACCAGGACATGGATCTCAGCGCTTGCACGATGGTGGCGGCTGCCAAGCCGCTTGGGCTACAGGAGATGATCACTCGGCGGATTCTAGTTCCCCGAGGTCTGACTACACCATACGTGGCTATGCCGTGGGAGCTGACTGCACCACAGGGGATTAGGTGGTCTGCCTAGTTCACAGTTTACGACCCTCATTATTGGCAGACCGCTTGTGCTCCACTGATGGAGGATTACAGAGAGGCAGCAACTGCCCCAGCTGAGGAGGAGGTAGATGATGAGGAGACGGCTGATGACAGAGATGGTGGAGTCCCGATGGATACAAGGATAGATATTGCAGGGACGAGCGCACCAGTTATAGATCTGGATGATGAGGATACTGAGCTTGCACCTGCTGCATCACCCGCGAGACCTGCTAGGCGTAGGACACGCCGACACAGAGATCCAAAGGCTCATCGTCGGATCGATGATCTGACGGATCAGATGATAGACTCTTATGCTGCCCTTATTGTGGACATGCATGAGAGATTTGCTGCCCAGCACCGACAGATTGACAGCTGGACTCATTAGATGCTAGAGGGACAGCACTATCAGCGCAGGATGATGGAGATACAGTTCCAGCAGACTATGGGTTATCCATTTGACCCATCCCATTATCCGTATGTGCCACCACCACCACCACGACCGGATCAGGATTACTGAGAGCTGCAGGATTTTCTTTCTTATTTTTATGCAGTTCAGCTTATTATCCGGTGAGTACTTTATTCCTTAGACTTATTTTGACCCACTGGGACAGTGTGTCCTAAGTATGGGGTGTTTATGTGATGTATTATTTGACACTTATGTATGACTCCACTTGATCAGATATTTATACTTATGCTTCTATATGTTTATCTGAGATTGCATGCATACTTACAGGTTATTTTATTGAGAAAAACGTCGAAACTGAAAGAAAACTGGTTTTTTTTTAAAAAAAAAAATTTTAACCTCGACCGGGGCAGTTCTGGCCGAACGAGGTGTTACACCTCGGTTGACCTAAGAACACGTCAACCAAGGTGGGTTAACTGAGAGTTTTCGAAAACGATTTTTGTGTTACTTATCTGGATATGATCTCAGTGAAGATCTTGCTTACTGACTGGTTTTGAAATTTTTTATGTGTTTGAAAGGTTTTATAATATGTTTAAGTTGCTAAATGCTTTGTTTGAAATTATTGGCATGTTTAATACTTTGTTTTTATCCAAATTATGTTGAATTTGAAGGTTGACACCACATTATGAGTTCTCTCACTTTCTTCCTGGAAAGACCAAGGCAATTCATTCTTTTCTCTTCTTCTTCTTGATCATGCTTAGCCCATCATATACATTTTGCCTCCCTTTACCTATCCGGGAATTTGGAAGCAAGCGAAGTGGTGAAAGCAAGTGAAGTTAAAGTTGAGAAGTTGGCTGGAAGTGAAAGTGTTAGAAAGTAATAATAGGTTTGGGGAAGTCAATCATGACGATGAGTAACTCGGCACCATTCACATAGCCGGGTGTTTGTGTCTTGCCAAAGTCGGATTGAGCGATATTCCTAACGGGTCATGGTATGTGCATCAAGGGTTTGATGCATCTCAAGAAATTGATGATTGCTGATTTCCTAGGCTTCGGTTATTGTGCACCTCTGTCCATGCATCCCAAAAAGTAAAGTAAAAAGAAAAAGTGTGAAATAAGCAAAGCTTATTGGTGGAAGATGTTGCAAGTCAAAGTGAAAGTGAAGTTCATCCTTTTCCCGGATTCTAGCACCACATTACCTTACATACATCCCTACCCTACACGTTTCTTGACCTTTCTTTTGGGAAGCCCTTGAGACCTTGAGCTTGTTGATTGACTTAGTGGTTTAAACTAGATTATGCATGATTAATTTCGATAATTATGACTTATTATGCGTTCTATGATTTTATGCAAAGATGAACAACTTTTCTATATTTATAAAATGTTTTGATCATATTTAGATTTTAAATTCCATGAAGTATTCTCTTAGAGTGATCTATGATTGTAGCACACCATAAAAATGTTTTTGAAAGACTTTTCATTGATTTTATTGACTTATAATCCATTCTATCTTGTCTTTTATATGCGGAACTTGCTTGGGGACAAGCAAGGGCTAAGTATGGGGTATTTTGATAGCATGAATTATAGTCTATATTTTGGGGTTTGTTTGGACGTTTTATCTTTCATAATCTGCATGTTTGTATGTATATTATGTGATTATATTACCATTTCATCTACCTTTGCGGGAATCGAGGTCTACACCTAGTTTTGTTGTAATCGTAGGTAAAATGGCACGTTTTGCATCAAAAAGGAGCAAAAGGAGTTATGGAGTCATTGAAGCTATATTCAGGAACATAAGGAACCATCCAGGAAGCATAGACATGGATTAGAGATTCACTTTGGACCAGATTTGAGAGATTTCACATTCAGTTGTGACTCACCTCGGTTGACCACAGATTCACCTCGACCGAGGTGATCCAGAGAAGTCGACTCGACCGAGGCGAACACCTGGGACGCGGCGAGAATATTTTATTCTTGGCTGAGATCTTTTATCTTTGGAAAGAGGATCTTATATTTTTGGGCTTGGCTCCTGGAAGGAAGAAGATAAATCAGATCCTATATTTTACCTATTTTTATGGGAAGAGATCTTTCTAAGATATCTTATCTTTGGAGGGTTATTTTCCTATAAAAAGGGTTGGATTTCCACAAATCCAACATCCCGCATACAGTTGGAGATCCGCTATCACCTTGCTTTACACCTACTACATCGCAGCAGCCATACTCCAGTTGGGAGATTTGAAGAACCTTTTTGAAGGTTGAGGAAGGAAGATTGTAGCTTTTATAGCTTTTGAAGGGTTTTGTAAGATCATCTAAGATTCCCTTCCTTGTTGTCTTTCTTGTTGGATTTATATCCAAGGAACGCTTTGTTGTGATATTTGATTCAGTTATTGAAGTCTTTTCATTAAATTCTTCTTGTTCAAATATTCACCTTCTTCCCATATATTTGATTATTGCTTTCATGATGATGAGTGGCTAATTTCCTTGTGTGATTCTAGGGTGGCTGGCTGAAGGTTGTGGGAAAAACAATGATAGAATAATCTTAGATCTTCAGTAGGACCCTGAAAGTTCGAGTCTTTAACCTTAACCCTAAGCATCTCGCTTAGTCGATGAGCATCTCGGCCGGGGTGGAATTCTTGTGACCGAGGTGACTTATCTGATCCAAAACTGAGAGTTAAATGTTAGAGTTTGCCAAATCCTATTCTTATTACACCTTTCCTGGTTCAATGCAAGCTTAGGATGAGACTTACCCGGTAATTCCTTAGTTTGTTTACCTAAGATCATAAGTGTAGGTAATAAAGGTTTATCCTTTATTGGGGTTTGAGTGTGCTTTCATCCCATCTTTGTGAGTTAGCCTGAGACTTACCCGGTAAAGGTTGATTCTATTCCCTTAGATGGTGTGTTAGTTTGAGATTATAGTTCTTTATCTTAATTCATTGAGACTTACCCGGTAATAGGAGTTACGGTATATGATTAGTGAGTAGTGAGACTTACCCGGTGATCTATTCCACTTTAGTAACACCTTCCCCATGCAAAAACCTCAGCTTTGTCCGCTTATCTTTAGATCTTGAGTTGGAACCACAACTAGATGCTTTAATCCCTAGAATTGCATATTTCCTTTATTGACTTCTATATCATCTTTGATTGTTTTAATTGCTTTGTGGTTAGTGATTGCTTAGCATACCGTAATTGGACTTTGTTTCACTAAGTCCCTGTGATCGACCCCTGGAATTCCTTGCTTTTTACTACGATTGACCCGTACACTGCGGGTTCGCATCCTTGTTTTAAGCTTACGTCTAGGTTTATAAATTTAAAGCTTGCACACACCGTTTGGAGCGAACATCCCCTACCCTGCTCCTTATATATCCATAACATCTGGCATTGGCTCAGTACCCGTCCTAACCGTAAGCGTAATTTGATGGATAGTGTTCGTATTTCCTCGACTACTGCTTTCATTTACTTCACTTGGAAAGCCATGAACAATCTTGTGTATAACAACGTCTTCACTAGAGCCATTGACTGCGTTGTAGAGGCCATTCGTTCTACTAAACTTCATCTCGCTCCCGTTAACCACGCTTTCCTTAACCGGGTTCCCATGTCGAAAATAACCGTGGTCTAGGGGGGGGGTATTTGTACTAGTGTCAGTTCGTTACGGTTTTTTTCTCCACGTAAAGAAATTACCTAAAGTTTGTACATCCTTAAGGTTGCAAAGGTTCTTGAAGTTTTTTCAATCTATTAAATCTGTTGGTGTTAAATGGGGCACCTCCTTGTTTAGGTCACCAAGGATACTGCATGGAATAATCGAATCTTGAATGAAATTGGATAGGAATTCCCGGAATTGGTTTTTAGTGGCTTCTCGTGGAGGCGCATACGCAAAGATGATTTTCATTATATGATTTAGGTTGTTACAAGTAAATTCAATACAAATGAATAAGTCGTTTTTTTATTTTAATAGTAATAGATTGGTTTCTAAGTTGGTAGTCTTTCCATAAGAGGCATAAGCCACCAACCCTTCCGACGGCAAGGCAATAAATCATGTTGTCAAAACTTGCGGACCTCCACAAACGATCATTTGGAGGATTTTCTGATTTTATTTCCGCAAGGGAGATAAGTTTAATCTTATAGATTTTGCAGACCGCATCGAGGTTTGTGTAGAGCTTAGTCCGGCCCATCCCTCTAATGTTGCAGAAACTAACAATCACTTTAACCAGGTTTTAAACTCGGCAATGAGAAAGGAGGAAATACCCGATAACACTAATTTCCGTGCGGACAAAACAAAAAAATACTGAGTTTTATAAGAACTTGCGTACTAAAAGATGAAAAAGATTCTCATATGGACAATTGGAGATCTTAGTTTCAGAATGATTTTTTGGAAGGTTGGTAAAATTTATAGAAACAGGTGTTTGTGTGGGATTAAAGGCGTAAAGATGACAAGGTAACAACGAATTTTGAGCAAAATAAAATCGACTGATTGTATCGCTTCCACGATAGGTTAGTAAGACATAACCATGAGATTTATTAGGTCGTCGATGAGCAGGGCCGGCCCCAATACCCATGAGATTTATTAGGTCGTCGATGAGCAGGGCCGGCCCCAATACTGGGATTTTGGGGGCCACAACTCATGTCACTACTAATATGGGGGCACCAATGCAGTATAATTTTAGTAGTTATTTAGTTACATTTGGTATTAATTTTAAAAAGAAAGTCTTCTATTCTTTACCAATATATCAGCCAATAAATGATGTGATTAATTATGTTGGGATGGACGTTTTACCTCGAGATTTTGGCAGCAGGTACATACTGCTTTGGGGACGAGTCTCTACTTTACTACCGCCTACCACCCACAAACAGACGGGCAGTCTGAGAGGACCATTCAGACCTTAGAGGACATGCTTCGGGCGTGTGTACTAGATTGGGGACAGGTATGGCCAGATCATCTTCCACTAGTAGAGTTTTCGTATAATAATAGCTGACACGCATCTATTGGGATGGCTCCTTATGAGGCTTTGTACGGGCAGAGATGTCGTACACCATTATGTTGGGATGATCCCAACAGAGTTGATGGAGTAGCTCCAGATCAGGTACAGGATGACATCGCTCGGATTGCCCTAGTCCGAGAGCGGATGTTAGCAGCTCAGAGTCGTCAGAAATCCTACGCCGACAAAAGGCGTCGACCTTTGGAGTTTAGAGTGGGTGCTCAGATGTGGCTGAGAGTGTCACCTACGAGAGGAGTCAGGCGTTTCGGCATTAAAGGGAAGTTGAGTTCCCGATATGTCGGACCTTTTGAGATCTTAGAGAGAGTTGGAGAGGTGGCCTACAGACTAGCACTACCGCCGAGACTAGAGAGTGTACATCCGGTCTTTCATGTATCTCAGTTGAGAGAGTACATTCCGGATCCGAGACACGTCATCAGCCATGAGGATCTGAAAATTGAGCCTGACCATACATTTGTAGAGTACCCAATAGCTGTCTTGGAGCGCAGTACCAGACGTCTGCGATCCAAGGAGATACCTATGTTGAGGATCCAGTGGTCTAGGAGAGGAGCTAATGAGGCCACTTGGGAGACTGAGGAGAGCATTAGACGTAACTATCCCAAGTTCTTTGCGGGGTTAGAGGTTACTCCTGTTTGACGAGTTAGTACTCGGATGTTGTGTTGTTTGACCTTTCAGGTTTTTGTATTGATTTGAGTGATTCTGTTTTTGTGCTACTTGTTTGTTTGATGCTTGAGTAGCTGCATGGTAGAAAATAAAAAGGTCGAGAAACTAAAATATACCGAAGGAATGTGTGAGTAAGAGGAACATTCTAAGTTTCGGGACGAAACTTCTTTTAAGAGGGCACTGATGTAATAACCGAAAATTTTAAAGTTCCGGTAAACTACAATTAACCAAATTCCGATGCGACAATCTTAAATAATAAATAAAATAAAATAAAGCGAGTTTAAATGTTATCATGTTATATGACCTTAAGTCACATAAAATGATGAAACCTTGTAACCGGAATTAAATACGCGCCTTAAATTAAAAATAATAATAAATTGGATAATACGGAATTTAATTCCGTATTATATAATTTTCCGCACATAATTAACGAGTTACGAGTTCCGCTTTGATTTCATGAGATAACCGCTCAATTGGGCCAACACTAGGCCCAAGCCATCAGCCCACTTTCCTAAGCCCATCATTAACCCTAAACTAATTAAAAATTAACCTAATCCTAATCTAAACTTGCCGCTTACCTCCTACCCGTACATCTAGAACTGCAACGTGTTGCTTCCTATTCTCTCTCGCAACACAGACCGCCGCAACCACCAGCGCTGCTACCGCCTTCGACCGGAGACGCCACCGCCGAGCCTGCGCCGCCTTCCGTCAAGTCCGGTAAGCACTGCCTCCTTCTCCTCTTTCCGCCCTTCTCTGTCCGCGCCTCACCTTTCCGCTTCTTCAGAAAGCGAGGACGCTGCTGCTCCTCTTCGACTTCCACCGGCGCCACCGCGCAGCCTCCCATCGTCCGCCCCAGTGAACCGGTAAGATCCTGGCCTATCCTTCTTCCTCCTTTTATTCCGGTGCGCTGGGCTAACGGCCTCTCTTGCGGCTGCTGTGCTGAATCAGCCCAGACCTTCCGCCGCTTGAGCCGCCGCCTTCTTGTTGTTTCCGTACCCAGGACGTTGCCACCGCCGCACACCGTCGCCTCTGTCATACCCGCCGTGGACAACCGACACCAGGGAGGACGCCGGACTGCAGCCCGGTAAGAGTCTCCTCCGACCTCCTCTTCCTGTTCTGCGTGAATAGGCTGTGACTGGACTTGCATAAAATTGTGAATGGACCTGCATAAAATTGTGAATGAACCTGCATAAAACTATGAATAGACATGAATAAAACCGAGTTATAATACATGTATGTATGTGAGTTAGATTATGAGAGTGTATAGGTATATATATATTCGAGATGGAAAACATATAAGATTGAATTGAATACATATAATAAATCATAGATTGAAAGTGATACGGGATGAAATACGGTAGGTTAGTAAGAGCGGTTGTGTGAGCTTATATAGGAGAGTGTATGCCGAGTATATAAAAATACGTATATATATATATATATATTATATGAAATAAAAGTATACATATGAGTGTGAGTTAGTGAAAATAATAAGTATGTGACTATATATATATATATATATATATATATATATATATTTATATATATGTATAAATACCTAGGAGTGACGGATTTATAGAATTGGAAGAAAAGTTAGTATGTACATAAGTATGTATATATATAGATATATATAAGATTAGATAATACCGAGAATGAAGGAATGTGGTTCTAGATGACGAGTGGATGAGATTAATATTATGACCTTTAGTAAACCGTTTTGGAGTAGTCAGATATTTGAAAAGCGTTCAAAAAGAAATATTAGAAGTCAAGAAGTGACTCGGAGAATTATCGGCACTAAGGGTAAAACGGTCTTTCACCGTATGAGAATCTTTCTTTCCGTAATTCCTTCGCATGAGGTTGTACATCGAGATGTGATTTTGATACACATGCCTTAATTGACAGGCGCTTGAGTTACCACGAGTACGGACTATTTGAGGAGTGTTAGAGTGTTTTTGACTCAAGTAAGTCCTTGCGACTTACTTAGCCAGTTTCTGGATGTTAGTTGAGTGATAGTGGTTGTGTGTGCTATCTGCGTGTTTTAATAATAATAACTTGCTAGGACGACTTTTATTATTACGTTTAAGGCCCAAGTATATGTATAACGGGCCGTGACATCACTGCCCAGCTCTGACAAGAGACTGGGAGGTTCTCTATACCCAGACCAGGCAGGTACAAGGTGAGATGCATCGGATCCATTCCTGATGGTTACACGGGGCGGAGGCGAGGTTTGGGAATCCCTCGTGTAAAAAAATAATTATCATTAGCGTGAAAGAGGGCTTAACTCAAGATAATAAAACGGACTTGTTTGAAAGCATGATGGGTGTTTATATTTTTATGTGTGTGTTTGTGCTGCTATTATTATGCTAATTATTAGATAACTAGCTAACGGTTCTTCTTGTTGTTGTTTTTAGATTTACCGCAGGTTAGACCAGCAGCTGAGTGATCCGGAAGTAGTGGTCAGCCGGGTCTCCGTACTCCTTAGAGTGGGGGTTGGGGTTGTGTTTGTCTTTTCTTCCTTTTGGTTAAGACGGTTGTTCGTTTCTTTGGTTTAAGTACTTTAGGTTGCTAGACAGTGTTGCATTCATTACCATAAAAATACTATTTTTATGAATTTCGGTTTTCTTTATTTGTGTCTTGTTGCAAGATCCTAGTAATATTGTTGTCAAACTGAGGTCGGGACCCATTGTGAGGTTCTAACCAGGAATGTCCCGAGTTCTGAGAATTCGGGGTGTTACAACATGGTATCAGAGCTCTAGGTTGGCAACAATGACACTTGAAATCTTCTGAAAGACCGAATAAGTTTTAAGCAGAACTCGAAAAGGGGTCAGAGTTTTAGAAAGAAATTTTTTGGTTTAAATGCATGCATAGTCTGGTTGGAAATAGAAAAGTACGGCTGACCACCACTACTACCGCGGATCTCAGTATGCTTAGTTGGACTTTAGGTTTTACTGTAGATGGACTTTATGGACTTTAGCTAGTAGTAATTATAGTTATTATTCTTTGCGCAGATGGCACGTACTAGAGCTACGCTAGCTACTGGTCGAGGCAGAGGTCGTCCACCTCTCCCTCCAGCTGGACCAGGTAGGGGAGATAGGACCCCTACACTTAGAGGACGCGGCCGTGGAGGTAGACCTCCACTAGCCCGAGGCCGAGGTCGAGCTCCATGAGAGGATCCCCCAGTAGTGATCATGCCAGAGGCTGGAGTGGAGGAGGTAGCTGAGAGTGTAGGTCCTGAGGTCAGGAATGAGACCGTTGCTAGGTCTAGAGCACATAGAGCACGTTCGACAGAGTCAGGACGTGTTTCCATTGGAGCGACTGAGTACAGAGAGTACCGAGCATACGTTGAGCGTATAGAGGAGGTTGCTAGGACAGAGAGACTTACCTAGGTACCACCAGTACCGGCTAGATCTGTCCAGGTGACACAGGGAGTACCTCAGGTGCCAGCTGTACCTGAGAGGAGGGTTGTGGCTGATAGAGCTCCTACTGGGTCTTGAGCACCGAGGCCGGATGAGTGGTTGAAGGCTTTCAATTCTGAGAATATCCCCTCATACAGTGGAGAGATAGGACTGGAGGTAGAGCACTGGATTGGACAGGTAGAGATTGCGTTAGAGGCAATACGTTGCCCAGAGGATCGGCAGGTGGATTTGGTGCAGACATGCTTCACGGGGGATGCTCATTCCTGGTGGCGGACCATGCGTAGTCGAGTCACCAGTTGGTAGCAGATGAGAAGCATTGTTAGAGACAGATACTGCCCTGTCTCGTTGAGGAGAAAGAGGTTCCAGGACTTCATTGAGGCAGGATTTGAGGACATTCCGATTGCTGCTGCCATCAAGAAGTTCCAGAAGGAACTGACACTGCTTGGGCCAGCTGCACCTCCTGAGGAGCAGCATGTCTATCTCTTTTCACGGAGATTGAGAGAGAGTACCCGTTCCTATCTGGCAGGATTTCGCTGTGAGACTCTGTCAGACTATCAGGATAGAGCATCTGTATATAAGAGAGACAAACCAGTGTCGAGGAGAGCTGCTCAGTCAGACAGGCCGGATAAGCGGCAGAGGACAGGTTATGCTAGTGGTAGTTCATGAGTAGTTGTTTTTGGACGAGGACATACTCAGGGGCGACACAACCATACAGCTACTAGTCAGACTTCAGCTAGTGGCTTACAGTGCCACAACTGCAGTGGCTATGGACACATCCGACCGAACTGCACGAAGCCAGCAGTGACTTGCTTCCAGTGCGGCAAGGTTGGACATAGAGCTACATTTTGCCGTCAGGGCAAGGCTCCATCTCAGCAGGGTTCTTCTTCTGCAGGCTTATCAGGGAGTGTACAAAGACCGCTACAGTACCGGACTCTGAGTCAGCAGCAGCAATACAAAGCTCCTAGTCAGCAGCAGTCTTACAGGGCTCCACGACACACACCACCACATAGTTCTATGTAGGGATCAGGTCGGGGCAGAGGACGTGGTAGTGTAGCTGATACTAGAGGAGCTCAGGCACGAGTGTTTGAGTTGAGAGATGCTGATCAGCCAGATGCACCGACTGCCACAGGTACGATCCAGATTCATGACTTACCTGTATGAGTTTTATTTGATACGGGTGCTACACACTCCTTCATATCTGATGCATGCGTAGATAGGTTGTCCTTAGCTACTGTAGAGGGGATACCTTATATGATAGGCTTACCTGATGGGAGTAAGGTAAGAGGGACTAGAGAGATTGATGGATGTCCTGTTCGCATGGGAGATCGAGACTGGCTAGTAGATTTTCTAGTCATGCCCTTAGCTCATGAGGATGTGATTCTAGGGATAGATTGGATGAGGAGACACGGAGCAATCTTAGACATTGGTAAGAGGACAGTGACCGTTGCCACTGAGGAGGGTCATAGGGTGATATTCCGAGGTTGGGACCTCGGAAAGTCAGGCACAGTTATCAGTGCAGTGAGGGCACCGAGACTGATAGCACAGGGTTGCGAAGTCTTCTGGTGTTATGCCGTGAAGGAAAGCAAGAGCCTGACTATAGAGGGGATACCTGTTGCATGCGAGTTTGCAGAGGTATTCAGTGACGACCTGCCAGGACTACCCCCCACAGAGGAGCGTTGATTTCAGCATCGACTTGGAGCCGGGCACGAGACCTATCTCGAAGGCTCCGTACCGTATGGCACCTATAGAGCTGCTTGAGCTGAAGAAGCAGTTAGAGGAGCTAGCAGAGAAGGGTTTCATACGCCCTAGTGTGTCTCCTTGGGGTGCGCCAGTGTTGTTTGTGAAGAAGAAGGACGGATCGATGAGGCTGTGCATAGACTACAGAGAGCTGAACAAGGTAACCATCAAGAACAAATACCCACTACCGCGCATAGATGATCTGTTGGACTAGTTACATGGAGCGTCTGTGTTCTCTAGGATAGACTTGAGGTCAGGTTACCACCAGTTGAGGGTGAGAGATCAGGACATACCTAAGACGGCATTCCGGACTAGGTATGGTCATTATGAGTTCGTAGTGATGCCATTTGGGCTCACTAATGCACCAGCGGTGTTCATGGAGTTGATGAATGGGATATTCATTGACTTCTTAGATCAGTTTGTAGTGGTCTTCATTGACGACATCCTAGTCTACTCTAGGAGTCGAGAGGAGCATGCCGGACACTTGAGGACAGTACTACAGATTCAACAGGATAGCCAGCTGTATGCTAAGCTATCCAAGTGTGAGTTTTGGATGTCAGAGGTGGCTTTCTTAGGTCACGTGGTGACTGCCGAGGGTATTAAGGTCGATCCGGCGAAGATCGATTCAGTATCTTCTTGGCAACCTCCTAAGAATGTTAAGGAGGTTCGCAGCTTTCTAGGTTTAGCAGGTTACTACCGCCGGTTTGTGGAAGGGTTCTCTTTGATTGCCCGACCACTTACTTGTCTTCTGAGGAAGACCACTCGGTTTGTATGGTCTGAGCCGTGTCAGCAGAGTTTTGAGGAGCTGAAGAGGAGATTGACATCCGCTCCGATTTTGGCACAGCCTGAGGGTACTGATGACTTTGTGGTATACAATGATGCATCCAAGCTGGGCTTGGGGTATGTTTTGATGCAGAGGGGTAAGGTCATAGCCTATGCGTCTCGACAGTTGAAGACGTATGAGGAGAACTACCATACACATGATCTAGAGTTGGCTGCAGTAGTCCATGCTCTTAAGATCTGGCGTCACTATCTCTATGGAGCGACATGTCAGATCTCTACAGACCATAAGAGTCTGAAGTACATATTCACTCAAAGAGAGTTGAATAACCGCCAAAGACGGTGGTTATAGTTGATCAAGGACTTCGACCTTGAGATCCTTTACCACCCCAGGAAGGCGAATGTGGTAGATGATGCTTTGAGCCGGAAGACGCCTAGGGAGAGGGCGATAGCCCGGTTGACAGTACAGACACAGTTGTAGAGGGACTTGGCTTGGTTGGAGATAGAGATTCAGTTTCCCGATACTGAGGGTCAGTTGGCTACCATGGAGTTACTTCCTGATTTGTTGGATGAGATCCGACAAAAGCAGGAGACTTGCCCTACTTTGATCAAGATCCGAGACAGGATGTCTCGAGATGAGGCCCCACAGTTTACTATTGGTGCAGATGGAGTGATGAGACGTCAGGACCGCGTTTGTGTGCCGTCAAACAGTGAGTTGAGACAAAGGATACTAGGTGAGGCTCATGCTACCCCATACTCAGTACATCCTGGAGCGAGTAAGATGTACAAGGATGTGAGACGGTCGTTCTGGTGGGGTGGTTTGAAGCCCGATGTGACTCGATATGTAGCTCAGTGCACGACCTGCCAGCAGGTCAAGATTGAGCACTGTAGGTTTGGAGGAGAGCTCCACCCACTTCCAGTACCCCAGTGGAAGTGGGAGGATATATCTATGGATTTTGTCACTGGTTTGAGACTCAGCAGAGGATTTGATGCTATTTGGGTAGTGGTAGACCGCCTGACGAAGACCGCACGTTTCATTCCGATTAAGGAAACGTGGCCGGTGAGTCGTCTGGCTGAGGAGTTCACCAGACACATTGTGAGACTCCATGGAGTACCGAGGACTATCGTGTCTGACAGAGATGGACGTTTTACCTCGAGATTTTGGCAGCAGGTACATACTACTTTGGGGACGAGTCTCCACTTTACTACCGCCTACCACCCACAGACAGACGGGCAGTTTGAGAGGACCATTCAGACCTTAGAGGACATGCTTTGGGCGTGTGTACTAGATTGGGGACAGGTATGGCCAGATCATCTTCCACTGGTAGAGTTTTCGTATAATAATAGCTGGCACGCATCTATTGGGATGGCTCCTTATGAGGCTTTGTACGGGCGGAGATGTCGTACACCATTATGTTGGGATGATCCCAGTAGAGTTGGTGGAGTAGCTCCAGATCAGGTATAGGATGACATCGCTCGGATTGCCATAGTCCAGGAGCGGATGTTAGCAGCTCAGAGTCGTCAAAAGTCCTACGCCGACAAAAGGCGTCGACCTTTGGAGTTTAGAGTGGGTGCTCAGGTGTGGCTGAGAGTGTCACCTACGAGAGGAGTCAGGCGTTTCGGCATTAAAGGGAATGTCCCCGATATGTCGGACCTTTTGAGATCTTAGAGAGAGTTGGAGAGGTGGCCTACAGACTAGCACTACCACCGAGACTAGAGAGTGTCCATCCGGTCTTTCATGTATCTCAGTTGAGAGAGTACATTCCGGATCCGAGACACGTCATCAGCCATGAGGATCTGACAGTTGAGCCTGACCATACATTTGTAGAGTACCCAGTAGCTGTCTTGGAGCGCAGTACCAGACGTCTGCGATCCAAGGAGATACCTATGTTGAGGATCCAGTGGTCTAGGAGAGGAGCTGATGAGGCCACTTAGGAGACTGAGGAGAGCATTAGACGTAACTATCCCGAGTTCTTTGCGGGTTAGAGGTTACTCCTGTTTGACGAGTTAGTACTCGAATGTTGTGTTGTTTGACCTTATAGGTTTTCGTATTGATTTGAGTGATTCTGTTTTTGTCCTACTTGTTTGTTTGATGCTTGAGTAGCTGCATGGTAGAAAATGAAATGGTCGAGAAACTAAAATATACCGAAGGAATGTGTGAGTAAGAGGAACATTCTAAGTTTCGGGACGAAACTTCTTTTAAGAGGGCACTGATGTAATAACCGAAAATTTTAAAGTTCCGGTAAACTGCAATTAACCAAATTCCGATGCGACAATCTTAAATAATAAATAAAATAAAATAAAGCGAGTTTAAATGTTATCATGTTATATGACCTTAAGTCACATAAAATGATGAAACCTTGTAACCGGAATTAAATACGCGCCTTAAATTAAAAATAATAATAAATTGGATAATACGGAATTTAATTCCGTATTATATAATTTTCCGCACATAATTAACGAGTTACGAGTTCCGCTTTGATTTCAAGAGATAGCCGCTCAATTGGGCCAACACTAGGCCCAAGCCATCAGCCCACTTTCCTAAGCCCATCATTAACCCCAAACTAATTAAAAATTAACCTAATCCTAATATAAACCTGCCGCTTACCTCCTACCCGTACATCTGGAACTGCAACGTGTTGCTTCCTATTCTCTCTCGCAACACAGACCGCCGCAACCACCAGCGCCGCTACCGCCTTCGACCGGAGACGCCACCGCCGAGCCTGCGCCGCCTTCCGTCAAGTCCGGTAAGCACTGCCTCCTTCTCCTCTTTCCGCGCTTCTCTGTCCGCGCCTCACCTTTCCGCTTCTTCAGAAAGCGAGGACGTTGCTGCTCCTCTTCGACTTCCACCGGAGCCACCGCGCAGCCTACCGCCGTCCGCCCCAGTGAACCGGTAAGATCCTGGCCTATCCTTCTTCCTCCTTCTATTCCGGTGCGCTGGGCTAACGGCCTCTCTTGCGGCTGCTGTGCTGAACCAGCCTAGACCTTCTGCCGCCTGAGCCGCCGCCTTCCTGTTGTTTCCGTACCCAGGACGCTGCCACCGCCGCACACCGTCGCCTCTGTCATACCCGCCGTGGACAGCCGACACCAGGGAGGACGCCGGACTGCAGCCCGGTAAGAGTCTCCTCCGACCTCCTCTTCCTGTTCTGCGTGAATAGGCTGTGACTGGACTTGCATAAAATTGTGAATGGACCTGCATAAAATTGTGAATGAACCTGCATAAAACTATGAATAGACATGAATAAAACCGAGTTATAATACATGTATGTATGTGAGTTAGATTACGAGAGTGTATAGGTATATATATTCGAGATGGAAAACATATAAGATTGAATTGAATACATATAATAAATCATAAATTGAAAGTGATACGGGATGAAATACGGTAGGTTAGTAAGAGCGGTTGTGTGAGCTTATATAGGAGAGTGTATGCCGAGTATATAAAAATACGTATATATATATATATACATATATATATATATATATTATATGAAATAAAAGTATACATATGACTGTGAGTTAGTGAAAATAATAAGTATGTGACTATATATATATATATATATATATATGTATAAATACCTAGGAGTGACGGATTTATAGAATTGGAAGAAAAGTTAGTATGCACATAAGTATGTATATATATAGATATATATAAGATTAGATAATACCGAGAATGAAGGAATGTGGTTCTAGATGACGAGTGGATGAGATTAATATTATGACCTTTAGTAAACCGTTCTGGAGTAGTCAGATATTTGAAAAGCGTTCAAAAAGAAATATTAGAAGTCAAGAAGTGACTCAGAGAATTATCGGCACTAAGGGTAAAACGGTCTTTCACCATATGAGAATCTTTCTTTCCGTAATTCCTTCGCATGAGGTTGGACATCGAGATGTGATTTTGATACACATGCCTTAATTGACAGGCGCTTGAGTTACCACGAGTACGGACTATTTGAGGAGTGTTAGAGTGTTTTTGACTCAAGTAAGTCCTTGCGACTTACTTAGCCAGTTTCTGGATGTTAGTTGAGTGATAGTGGTTGTGTGTGCTATGTGCGTGTTTTAATAATAATAACTTGCTAGGACGACTGTTATTATTACGTTTAAGGCCCAAGTGTATGTATAACGGGCCGTGACATCACTGCCCAGCTCTGACAGGAGACTGGGAGGTTCTCTATACCTAGACCAAGCAGGTACAAGGTGAGATGCATCGGATCCATTCCTGATGGTTACACGGGGGCGGAGGCGAGGTTTGGGAATCCCTCGTGTCACAAAATAAGTATCATTAGCGTGAAAGAGGACTTAACTCAAGATAATAAAACGGACTTGTTTGAAAGCATGATGGGTGTTTATATTTTTATGTGTGTGTTTGTGCTGCTATTATTCTGCTAATATTTAGATAACTAGCTAACGGTTCCTCTTGTTGTTGTTTTTAGATTTACCGCAGGTTAGACCAGCAGCTGAGTGATCCGGAAGTAGTGGTCAGCCGGGTCTCCGTACTCCTTAGAGTGGGGGTTGGGGTTGTGTTTGTCTTTTCTTCCTTTTGGTTAAGACGGTTGTTCGTTTCTTTGGTTTAAGTACTTTAGGCTGCTAGACAGTGTTGCATTCATTACCATAAAAATACTATTTTTATGAATTTCAGTTTTCTTTATTTGTGTCTTGTTGCAAGATCCTAGTAATGTTGTTGTCAAACTGAGGTCGGGACCCATTGTGAGGTCCTAACCAGTAATGTCCCGCGTTCTGAGAATTCGGGGTGTTACACAACATTCGACTCCTCTTTCCCTTTCCCTTTATGTCAATAGGGTTGGTGATCTTTCTCGCAACTGTAGGAACAAAATAATCTTTATTCTTTTTTTTTTATACTGTACGGTAAGCAGTTAGGCTAGATCATCTTTGCGAGACTCTCCAACCTAGAGCATCCTTTCGGATGAGCTCGACCACCTGGGGAGGTGTCGATGAGCAACCTACTGGGTAGCCGTGTCCCAATTCTGCGAGCTTATCGGCGACACTGTTGACTTCCCTGAAGACGTGATGAATCCGAACCTGTTGGAAACTACCCAAAATGTTAAAAATGTCAGATATGATAAGGTCGAGTTTCCATGGTGGCTTCCATATTTGTTTTATTGAATTGATAATTGTAAGGTTATCTCCTTCAACTTCGATTCTGTTGATCTCCAGATCACATGCCCTTATCAATCCTTCCCGTAGCGCACATGCTTCGGCATGGAGGCCAGATGTGTTGCCACATTGTCCATAGCCTAAGGAAATGGTTGATGCATGTTGGTTTCTGAGAATGAATCCGTAGGCCGCATCTCCCGATTCACGCTTAGATCCATCGAAATTTAGTTTGATGAATTCATTTTCTGGTTTTACCCAATGAATATTTCTGATTTTCCTATCCCAACAATGGGCTTCTCTTTTCCAACAAAAAATCAAAATTTTATCATCCTCACTATTCGCAATTAATATTAGATTATCCTATGAATTGAACCCAATAATCACAGATTATTCATAATTAATTACAAGTTTCAATAACAACCCAATATTTTTCACCTAATAACCACGGTGACAACAGACGTTATTCATAATTAGATTATCATGTAAATCATAATACTTGGAGCATCAATATTATTCATAATTACAACTACTATTTCCTCAACAACTAAAATTACCATTAGTTTACGATAACAACAAATTATTCGTAATGATTAACTTCATACCTGTCATTTTCAAAAGATTCAAACCAATATTATTCCTAATTACTCCCTGACGTAACAGTTAAGTAAGGAACCATATATCCTTTCAGATTTCTCTTGAATGTTTTCAAAGTATTTCTCTGCAGCACCTTGGACCTTACCAATTAGATCAAGCTTAAGAGCATGATCACAAGGCAAGAAAGGGCAAAGCTTTTTGGTGCTCATCCGCTCAAAGACCTGCACCATCAACCATTCATAGATTAGAAATCAGAAAAGTTGTCTATAAGGCTATAAACAATGAAGGTGAAACAACTCACTAAAGAAATATTTTCATTTCCAATCTAATATTGAAGATCGCATCCACCTACTTCCATAGTCCAATCACACATTTCATCGAACACCAAGAGGGCACAACCTATTACTCGCCAAAATGCCCAAACCCTTTACAAACAATGCATCACACAGCATAACCAAAACAAAGAAACAATCAGCATTTTGACACCGACCTCGAGAGCCTGAGAATGTCGATTGCGATGACGAAGAATGCGAATGATGCGTCGAAGTAGAAGCTCATCTACCTTATTTCCTTCCTTCACCCATTGATCAAGAACAGGTACCACACTAGAATATGACAAACCAAGAAGACTGATTCGCGTATATAATGGGGAATCAAGATTCCTCCCACCTTAATCGGTTCCGCAAACAACCCACACAGTCCAACTATTGTGGGATTACAATGAATTACAATGAATATTGGAAGTTTACATAAAGGATATTGAGTTTACATAAAGGATATTGAGTTTACCGTGTGATTTCATACCTAATTGAGCGGAATAAACCCTAACCGGTTTATTGAAGAGAGAGAGCAAAGGGGGTTACGCCGTCACCGGGAGAGACGTAGCTTGTTCGGTTTCTGGCCGGGAGCGTCACCCAATCTGTGTCACCCCGCCAACCGGTTTCACGCCGGGAGCATCGCAGCCTGTCCTCCTCCTCTGTGTTATTTCGCCAACCGGAGGTCCGTTTAGCAGAAGAAACCCTAAACGCTGCCAACCGGACTGCCTCGCCCACTTTATCTTCGATCTTGATGCTCCTAACCCTTCTATTTGGTACACTTGCAGATCTTGATGCACCTAACCTTTCAAACCTATCAATCTCTATGAAACTCTGAGAAACAAGCATCACGCATTGGGGCTCCATCCTTTGAAAAAAGCCTTGCACACCAAAATTCTCCTTCATCATTTGGTTTTCTATCCTTAACCGTTTACCGACTAAAGAGAAGCTTTACGCCTATGGGATCTTGACAACAACATTTGTGTTCTTTGTAACTCTCAATCTCCGGAATCCTACCTCCATCTTTGGGGCTCTTGCCCTTTCACGAGGGAAGTCTTCACCACTGTCTTCAAAGTTCAAATGGTCTAACCGGCCGACCGATGCTTCTCTCATTCATGAGGTGTTACTTAGATGTGGTGTGTGTTCATCGAAGCTGGCTCCTAATATCTATGCTCAACTTACTACTACAATCTACTTCATTTGGATGTATAGGAACGCTAAGATTCGCAATGATGTCTCCTCTTCCTCTAATTTTTGTATTAGGAGTATTATTCACCACCTTAGAACCATTGCACAATCCCGCAACACTCTATTTTTTTAGCTTGTTGTCTGGTTGTGTCTTTTGATTTTTGCTGTATACTTTGTTCCTCTCCTTCATTTATACATATATTTACCTTTTTTAAAAAAAGATATTCATGTTTAGGAATGATACTATGGAATGGGGAAAACCAACGAGAAAAAAAATCATTAACATGAAAAATTGTAATACCCAAAAATTTTATTTCCGGTAAATCATGAGTCAACATAAACCGTGTCATCTTATGTGAAGAATTAAGCAAATAAAATCCTTTGATCAACTTCTATAATTTATGTGAAGCTTAAATTTTTCTTACATAATCCTTAGTTTTATAAATCAACACATTTTATTATTTTATGTAGAATTTTTACACACATAAAATATATCTATTTTTACTTAGAGTTTTATTCTTGCAAAATTAAAAGTCATGGGTTTTTTTTTTTGACAACACTGAACAAGGCCTTCCGGGCCCGTTAAGAGAAGAAGCAATTACGTTACTTCTCAGCCTCCTTCCCTCTTGCCCTAATTCAGCTTTCACATAACCTTGCCTACCGTCTGTTCCTTCTCTTCTACCCAAGCAGCAGCAGCGCCGGATCTCTTCTGCACGTCCGGGCTCGCAACAGCAGCAGCGCCGGATCTTCTTCAAGCAGGCAGCAGCAGCGCCTGATCTTTTCTGCACGTCTGGGCTCGCAACAGCAACAGCGCCGGATCCTCTTCAGCGCAGCAGCCACAGCAGCAGTCAGACGCAGACAGCAACACCGCCAGCAGGAGACTCCAGCCTCACTGTCGCACGATTGGAAGCGCAACAAAGGTCCGTAGAGGTGCCTGACCCTAGCCGCTGGAGTGGCCGTGAACCCAGACTGCGGGAGCGCCTTGGCCTGGACGTGGGGGTGTGGTATCCTTGCAGCAGAGGCACCCCTCGACAACCAGCAGCAACAACCTTCGGGTACTCGTCCTTCATGCCTTCGAGTCTCGGAATCGAGTAAGCTTATACCCCTTGATCCATTGCACTTCCGTCCACATATTACCTGCCTAAAGAGTACCTTTTATGTCTCCTAAATCTACCAGAACAGCCATAGAGGAGCTGTTACAGAGTCATGCTATTTCGAGTTTTTCGGAAATGTCAAGCAGTGAGTTTCGAGTCCAAGTTTGGGTAAGTTAGACTCCTTCTCTTTGGCTGGTTTATGGATATGTTGTTGTCGGTATTGTAGTGTAGAACATACTGAAATTTGAGCCTATTCTGAATTATAGTTTAGGAGATATGAGTTTATCAAGTTGGTTTCTCATGCAGTTTTCTAAATGTGCTGAGTTTGTGGAAGTTTGCTTGAGATGCAGTTTTGTAGAATAAATTTGGAGGGGTTATTGACTTCTGTTAGACTTGAATTTCGGACACGTTATAGTTGATATAGTATAGTAGATCATACTAAAATTTCAGAGGAATCCATGTTACGGTTTGAGAGATATGGGATTTCAAAGTTCAGTTTTATAAATGTGCTGAGTTGAGAAAAACAGCATGGGATGCTGTTTTGTGAGATAGTTTTGATTAGGCTTTTGACCTCTGTTAGGCTTGAATTTTTGATATGATATAGTTGATATCTTGCTGGAGATCATATTAAAATTTGGAAAGAATCGGAGTTACGGGTTGAGAGTTATTGTGTTTCAAAGTTGACGTTTTTATATACGTGCTGAGTGTTGGGGAAAACAGCAAGTGATGCTGTTTTGTGAGATGATTTTGAATAAGCTCTTGACATCCGTTGGACTTGAATTTTGGATATGATATAGTTTACATACTGTTGTAGAACATATTAAAATTTGAGAGGCATCCAGCGAGTGGTTTGGGATTTATGATTTTTCCAAGATTGAGTCGTAAGCAGTTTTTCTGTTGTGCTGAAATTCGGTTTTGGGAGATAGTTTTAAATAGGATTTTGATCTCCTTTGCAGCTAAATTTTGGATATATTATAGATAAGATTTTATAGTAGAACATATTAAAATTTGGGATAAATCCAGTGAGTGGTTTAGGAGTTATGATTTTTCAAAGTCTACTCAGATTTGGGCTAAGTATAGAATTTGTAAAGGGAGTAGTCAACTTTAGGAATTTTTATAAAACTGTTGAATGAACAGTTTGGAGAAATTATTTCTCCTAAAGTTATATAGAACCTCATAGATGATCTAGAGATTTAATTCGGAATTATTATAAGCTGTTAAGAATTTTATATTTAGAACCGAAGTTACACCTTTACAATTCTTCCGGAAAATAGAAACATAGAAAAAAATGTCAGTTTGGAACCAAATTTTAGGAGTTAGAAATTAAATTTAGAACCTCAAATAGGAGATTAGACATGAATCCTAGATTTTTCGAGAATTTCGGGACCAAGGGTAAAATGGTCATTTTACCCTAAATTAACACTGTAACTAGTTATGTCTTAATACATCATTCGATCTTAGAAGTTTTAGACTTCTAACTACGTGAGAGTGTGCTAATACACTTATCGCCTTTGACTGGCAACTGAGTTACTACAGTTTACAGAACGAGTGGTTTACAAAGAGTCGAGCTGTATATCAGGTAAGTCCTTTGGGCTTACTTAGCTGACTTCTAAATATGAGTATAAATGATGATGGTGGTGTGTGATTGAAATGTTAGAGAGATAGGTTGTGATATATAATTACCGACCTATATTTTGGCCTAAGAGTAACGGGCGGTGGCATTCTGCTCAGTAGCTCGCGGGGCGCTGGGGGTTTCTTTCGGGACTAGTCCATACATGGTTTGTAGTGATGCTACCAATGGAAGTCAGCTAGACCTACACCAGTTGGATAAGGAACGGAGGCGAGAACTAATAATAATTCTCGTGCCACAACTTAAATTGAATAATGTGAATCACTTAAATAATAGATAATAATTGGTTGAGTGCCAGCATGATGTTTGTTTATTTTTGTTTCTGCTTGTGTTTGTGTTGTTATCATTTTGCTTATATTTGGATAGTTAGCTAACGGTTTATCCGTGTTGTAGACCTGTAGAGATAGACAGTTGCAGAGAGATCCGGAACGGATGGTCAGCCGGGTCCACGTACTCATTAGATGGGGACGGGGGAGTCTTCCATACGTCATGCATGTTATGTATCTTTATATATGTTTGTAAGGCTGTCACATGTGTACGTTAATACCATTAAAAATATTATGTTTTGGAAATTGTTTTAAATACATTTGTGCCTTGTTGTAAGATCCAAGTAATGTTGTTGTTAAACCAAGGTCGGGACCCATTGTGAGGTCCTAACCAGTAGCTCCCCGAGTTCCGAGAATTTGGGGTGTTACAACATGGTATCAGAGGTCTGGGTTGGCAACAATGGCACTTGAAATCTTCTGAAAGACCGAATGTATAAAATAACTAGAACCCGAAAGGGGTCTAAGATTTTCAAAACGGATTTCTGTTTTTACACAAGTGCATAGTCGGGTTGTTGGGTTAGTAGTACGTTGGACCACCATCGTTCACCGTGGATCTCTGTAACTTGGAATGTTAGGTGAGTAGTATATACATAATACACTTATAGTTATATGTTTTAATGTAGGATTCTACATATGTATATGTGTAGCATGTTAGTATCCTAAAGCATATTTTAGATCTTTTAGTTGTGATATCATGAAGCGATTATCGCCTCATGATAAATCCGTAGCGGACTTAAAGAATTTTCAACACGAGACGCCGCCACATGCAAGCATGGGCATGAGAGTACAAAGAAGATAAGGTGCTAACCCGAGACGAAGAATTAAAGGAGTACAAAGACAACCATTGACAAACGAGTTTAAAGACGTGAAATAAATTTCATCATCATAGAGACGGTTTGACTTACTTAATGATGCAAGAAATTGTAAGAAATCCAGATGTAAGTATCAAATACAGTAGAAGTCTGAAATTTAGACAAAAAGAATTCTATAGAAGTGGCATTACAACACCACACCAGATGAAGGGAAGAATGTGGGAAAGTGATTTTGGTAGACTAAGGAGTCCACAATAACTTCTCATTCACCTAAAGATCTGAGTTACCAACAGTTACAGTCATATTAGATAACCGCAAACAGATGATGAACAAAGTAAGAATAATTGTGAAGACACGCTTACAAGTTATCGTGGAAGACTTAATAAACTCATTGACGGCAGATGAATGTTAGGACTAGACTCAGAAGAATATAGTGACCCCATAAGAGGATAAGAGAAATGCAATTTTGGAAGGAGCTGAAGGAGTATTAACAAAGAAATGGGGAGAGATAGATTTCACCAAGCGTATCAAACTTCAAAAGAGATAGAGAAACAATAAGTCCGTGATCTTATAGAAGGTCAACTATAGACTAGTTGGTAATAACTGAGACATAATACGTGCGGGTCAACTAGTGGTAACTGGTCGGAAGATAAGGAGGATAACCACAGACTTATGAAAGAATTTATAGACATCTGGAGGACCCTTCAAGAGATCAACAGAGACAAACGTGAAGTTAAATCGGTATACGTGCTAGTACCCTTAATAGTAACATGGAGTAAGTTCGAGTCAATAACTCTAATTAAGAACTTAAGAAGAAAGACGAGACGGCCCGGAATAACCCCTTATGTCATTTGAGACCAAGGAAACTGTGTGAGTGATTTACTACCTATTGGCTAGGAAAAAGGTACATGTCACAGCTAGTACCGATTGTTGGTACAAGGAGAACTAGAGGAGTAAGAAGTATACACTTTTGATTAGGGTCTATGTCAGTCAAGACAGAATGTGCATAGCATTCCATACAAGAGAGAACGATGATTCTTTTCCAATATTTACGGAAGAAACCCTTGTGACTAAGAGGTGCAAGGAATGAAGACCTGCAATTGAGTGTAAGAGCGAAGATAGACCTCACAAGTGTAGAGAAGTTTTGACCTCGTCAGAGGTATAAGAAGTTGAAAGGAATCACGACGCCAATATTAAAAAGAATAAAGGGCCGGTAGTAGAGTCAATGGAGTTCAACAAAGCGATAGTATAAACAACGGTAAGGAAGGAGCATGTGAGAATGACCTAGGGGACTCGAGAAAGAGAGTTGGCCCTAAGGGGAAGGAAGTGGGGAAGATAGAACGAACTAAAGAAGGAGAAAAGGATTAACCGAGTAGTTGTTACTTACCAGAAATTTTATGCCAATAGAGGTACGAGAAGAGCGAGTACGAGATATCGAGGTGAGTCAACTATAGACTAACCAATATCCATGGAGGATGTGCAAATGTTGCTGGTATTGATGATTTATGTGCCGTTAAGAAGAGATATTGGTGAATGTGGATTTTCGAGGTAGCTTTACCGACGCCTTGGAGGATTTCCTCTTATAAGCAACGACAACCTTCTTGGATGAACTAAGGTATAAAGAGAACCATGTTAGAGATTTTGTAATGGCTGGTCCAGATCAAACTCCGGCCGAGTTAAAGAGTTTGGATTCGTGTTAGAAGAATTCTAAAGGTGAACGGGAGAGGTTGTCTTCTAACCGTTATCTTATATCCTTAAAGCAAGTAAGGAAGGTTCTTGATACTTCATCCGGATAGGATTTGTGGTAGAATCGGGAGAAAGAGTTTTGGGGACAATCACTTTGGACTCACACAAAGTGTCCTTATGATTGATTGATGACAATAGAACTATTAGAGTAGCGTAACAGAAGCGTGGTGGGTCCTACCCCATAGAGCAGGAAGCTCAATAGTACATAAACGACGTGTCGAGTTAAAATGATGATAATTGGTGAGATGCTTTTTGTTTAGAAAGAACGTGAAATAGGCTACGCGGAGTGACTGAAAATACCGTATGGGAATGTAGAAGTTATAGAAAAAGAGTATTACCCTTTTATGAATCTGAGTGAAGAATGACGGCTTCGTTACATGTTGCTAGGCAAGTGGTTTTTATTCTATATTAACGGAGTACTCTATAGTGAGTTTTCTTGATGGATCAAGAGAAGAATTTACGACGTAATAAAAGTATTGTACAGGGTTTACACTAGGAATCTCAAAGTGAGTAACTATCCTACTGAGTCGGAAGACATATAAGGAAAGAAGCGGCTGGAGTATAATTGCAACCTAGTAATCGCACATAGAGAAAGCATAACCTCAGGTAGAGTTTACGTGTAATGTTATATCGGAACGGATCTGAGTTACGTTACGAGTAAGATAAATATTACCGGTCTGATAGACGTGGTGGATAAAAGAGTGCAGTGTGGATGGTGTGTTAACATTTATTGAGTGAATAGGATCAAACGATGGTGATGTTAGATCATATTGTGTCTAGTATCATCATTCTGGACACATCATATGCCACTTAAGATCTTAGAAGCTGTGTAAGAAGCTTGAGTTGGGTCAGTAATATATTAAAGATCTATAAAAATTGGATGACGTCAATGAAACGCAGAGAAGGACTATCGAATTTTTCTTTTATTGTGGAATTATATCAAATTTAAGACCCAAAAGGAAGTAGGTGATAAATCGTTAACAAAGGAAAGATCCGACTGAGTCACAATAAGTAAAAATGACCAAACAAGTTGTATTACCAAGAGCATTAGGCACTTAGTAAAGTGCCGGTAGATGTCTAAGAACTTTGTTTCAGAGTTGATAGTTGGGATCTTCCGAAAGGTCAGAAGTGAGTGGATTCAGCGGAAGGAATAAAATTTTATAGCTATTTTTGGTAGAGTCACCAAAAGAGCCGGATTTGAGTTTAGATTAGTAATTGTTGATATCTTAAGGTAGATTGAAGAGTTATTTATCGACTAACATTCTTACCCATACTAGAGAGTGTACACCCAGTGTCTCACATGTCTCAGTTGGGAGAGAACATACCGGAGAGGGGACACATCCTCAACTATGAGGATTTGATAGTTGGGCCAAATCATACTTTATAGTGTATCCGGTGGCCATCCTAGAGCGTAGTACTGGAAGTATATGGTTTAAGGATATACCGATACAACGGATATAGTGGTCTAGACGAGGAACCGACGAGGCTATCTGGGAGACATAGGAAAACTGTAACACCCCGAATCCGCGGGACTCGGGGCGCTACGGGTTGGGGCCTCACAATGGGTCCCGACCCTTAGCCTGACAACAATTTCACCGGATCTTTCAACAAGGCACAAATAAAGGCCAAAACCAAAATACATTTTTATGCAATGTTATGAAACCCGAAAATAAAAGAAAGAAAAGACTTCAGCCGTCCTTACAACAACATCAACATAATATACAATAACTACACAAAGACTCCAAAAAACCCAAAACAACCTAAGATGTACGGAACCCCGGCTGCCCACTCCTCCGGATCACTCGGCCACATCCTATCCTGCACATCAACTACAACAATTGGTATAAAACCGTTAGCTCACATTCTATGCATTATAAGAATAATATGGCACAAACACATACATGAGAACACAAGGCACACAACATGAACATTCATTCCAAATATATCTTTTTAGGTTATTCCATATCTAATTCATTGGTTTTAAGTGTGACACAAGAGTCTTATAACTCTTGCCTCTGTCCCCGTGTAACCAACAGGAGTGTGGCGGCGCCCAACCCGTATACCCTGTGGGAGTGATGAAGAAGCCCGCCCGTATACCGTGTATGGCCTGGTCGCAGAGATCCCCCCAGTCTCCCTCGGGAAACTGAGCGGTGATGTCACCGCCCGATAATAATAATAGTAGCAACGTTGGGCCAATAAATAAGGTCAAGTAAATCCTAATCCATTTTCATGCTTAAAAGCGGTAAACACACACCACCATATATATCCAAATAAGGCATAAAAGCGGCTAAGTAAGTCCGAGGACTTACCTTGTCTCAAAGCTACCCAAAACCGATAACCCTCTCCGAAGGAATATAACCACAGCCTGTTCAAGACAAGGCACGATAATCAACAACTACTCACGCAAGCTAGAAGTCCTTAGACTTCTAGTACTATATACTCTTAAAAGGTCATACACTCCCATAAACTAGGATACTCTCCTAGCCCTCATAAACTCACGAGATCTCAACTATAACCACATGCTAGAATACTTTCATCCTAACTCCACAATCTCAACAAACACATACCCACAACCTCAACAAAGCTCACATGATAACATACACACCTCAATCCTTATAACGTTCCAATCATTCTCAAATCCTCACCTAAAGTTCCAAGCCACTACTTGACATTTGCCCTAAGTTATGATAGATCCAACCTAGTATGATTCTACCACTAAACATAACTAGATCGAGTAAGAAAGTACTCACACACAATCCGAGGCTGAAGAGGATCTACGGACGTCGAGATTGGATTCGTTGGTCTATAACGGCCGCTTCCGGACCGAAACCAAAGTTAAACAAATTTAGCTAATACGCTAAATTCGAACGGAAGATTTAATATAGAAAACTAAGGAAAAACTCGGTTTCAAAAGCCCACGTTAAAATCCGCAAAAACCTTCCCGGGCATAAATATAAAATCAAACCACTTGGTCGTAAACCCAAAATTACAACTTGAACCATAAACCGAATTTAAAATCCGTAATTATATTTTCCGGGCAATCTCCAACAACATCATAAACCCAAAGATAACAAGAACCGCTCAACCGTTTTTACGGGGCAAAACACAATCCAAAAACATGGTCAAAATCCACAATAAAACTTTGGGCCAAAATCCATAATTAAATCTGTTGGGCATATTTGCATAAACTCAAAATAGGAGCCAAAACTGCAATTACTAAAATAATGGGTACATTCTGCAGTTATACCAAATAAGGGGGGGGCGATCACAATTTTCCATAAAAAGGGTTTCTTCTTCACACAGGACGACAGTGAAGGGTTGGGGAAGGGGAGGCAGGTAGCGTCGGCCGCTGTCCATGGTGGCGGCTCCAGGCCCCAGCTCTAGGGCAGGCGAGGCAATCTTCTCCGGCATCGGTCCTGGCGGCAGAGTGTGGAGGCAGAGGTTCAGTCCGGCGGATCCCACTCCAACTAGGGCTAAGCAGAGGAGCTCGACAGATTCCTTGGCGGCGGCGGGAAGGCGGGGCAAACAGAGGGGCTCCAGATGAGAAGGGCATTCCATAGGGTGGCGGCTTCGGCTGGGGTCCAGCACGGCGCAGCAAGCTTCTTCCTCATTGGCGGCGGCGGCTTCCTTCTCCGGCGTTCACACCGAAAGACGACGAAAACAGAGAGAAGGGGTAAGGTGTTGGTTGCAAACGTGCTTGGAGGAGAAGGGAGGGTGATGGCTTCGCCGGCTTCGTTTGGTGTCGACGACAGGTGGTCCTCCCTGGCGGTGGTAGTCTTGGCGGCAGAGGGAGGCAGCGCCGGCGCAGAGAGTCCCAAGAGGAAGGCGTTGCAGAGGAGGAGAGTTGAGAGGGAGATGAGATTGCAGGGTTATAGGCATAGGGAGATGGCATGAGAGAGGAGAGGGGGAGGTGAGATGAGTAAGGTTTGATGGTGGCGTGTTGCAGATGGGGTTTCCAGGGGCGAGGAGACCAATGAGTTGAGGGAGCCGAGGGGTCAGGGCGTGTCACTTGCTGGGGAGAGGCGCCAAGGGAGGAGAGAAAAATAAATAAATAAATAAAAGGAATAAAAGTAAAAAGGCAAATGGAAATGAATAAACTCGATGAAAGTATACGGAACGGGATTTGCGAATCGGAAACTCCTAAACTTTTCCGTAAAATAAAATATGGGCAAAATATGTGGATCGAATATATATATATTAACTCGCATAATATACTTTGAAATACGAAAATCATTCTCGCAATTTATTTTCCGAGATTATATGATAGTTTTACATGGATAAAAAAAATATATCGGTGTATGTATATATATATACTCATAGAATTTAATTTACGACGTAAAATACTCATAAAAAATATATATACGCTACTAAAATATCGATAAAAGCCGAAAAGATAAATATCGAAAACGCGCCTAATAAAATGAGGTTTTACATCACATCCCCCTAAGAACAAGTTTCGTCCCGAAACTTGCTATACGTCGAACTTCTTGGTCCCTAAGGCCGATGTATAAATTCTCAAACTAAGGAGGCTTAAACCTTCTAATCTAAATACAGTAAGTGCTCAAACCGACAATGTTCAAATATATCGGGTCCTAAAACTCATTCCCGCACGGGGCGCAAACAACATATAACATCACACATATACACAACTAAGGGATGAACTAGGTCCAACCCTTCGATCTATCAACGCTACTAGCTCAACATAAAACTCAATCAAAGATACCATCCTCCGACTTCCTATTAGCCTCATTGGCTCTACGACGCCACTACTCATGAAGACCGGTAAAAGTTCTCGAGTCATACTTGTACTTCCTAGATTGATACACATGAAACACCGGGCTACTCTTGGCGGCAACGTAAACTTTTAAATCACCTCTCCAACTCGCGTTAAGATCTCAAAAGGGTCGATATACCGGAACTTAACTTCCTTCTCGGATCTCTCTCACTACAGCATTTTAATTATGTTTCTTCTTTGCTTGCCTCTAACAAAGAAGATCGAACTACCCATTTACACCGTTGGCTTTGGTTTTTGTCAAACCAAACTTTGATGTTATGTCCCTCAATTCTTGTTGCAATTCCAAGTAAGGAAGGAAGCACTTTGTTTCATACTACTTCTATTACCAAGACACGTATGCCATTACTTTTTTCATCGCTCTGCAATACTCGATCAACACCTTGTCTTGAAGAATCACTTGTACACTCCAAACCCATCATTCATCAAAGCAAAACAAAACAGTTGTACCAACGAATCCCCACTTAACTCTCAACAACTCTACTGTCAATTCTTCGTCCTATTCAATACTTCATCGTCATCCGTAGTAGGTTATCATAATTGGTGTTATACAACTTCTCTCTTCATAGATTTGGTAAAGCTCAACACACCTAAGAAAACTTGTAACTTCTTTCTTCTTTAAGAGTAGACCGAAATATCTTATCCGTGAGATTAGTAAGCCTATACAACTCGTAGTCACCATGGTTTGTCCAAAATGCCGTGATTGCAATATCCGAGTCTCGAATTCTCAAACGG
>BSUD01000003.1:154065489-154103543 GCA_033239045.1 Fagopyrum esculentum | reverse complement strand
CTGCCCACTCCTCCGGATCACTCGGCCACATCCTATCCTGCACATCAACTACAACAATCGGTATAAAACCGTTAGCTCACATTCTATGCATTATAAGAATAATATGGCACAAACACATACATGAGAACACAAGGCACACAACATGAACATTCATTCCAAATATATCTTTTTAGGTTATTCCATATCTAATTCATTGGTTTTAAGTGTGACACAAGAGTCTTATAACTCTTGCCTCTGTCCCCGTGTAACCAACAGGAGTGTGGCGGCGCCCAACCCGTATACCCTGTGGGAGTGATGAAGAAGCCCGCCCGTATACCGTGTATGGCCTGGTCGCAGAGATCCCCCCAGTCTCCCTCGGGAAACTGAGCGGTGATGTCACCGCCCGATAATAATAATAGTAGCAACGTTGGGCCAATAAATAAGGTCAAGTAAATCCTAATCCATTTTCATGCTTAAAAGCGGTAAACACACACCACCATATATATCCAAATAAGGCATAAAAGCGGCTAAGTAAGTCCGAGGACTTACCTTGTCTCAAAGCTACCCAAAACCGATAACCCTCTCCGAAGGAATATAACCACAGCCTGTTCAAGACAAGGCACGATAATCAACAACTACTCACGCAAGCTAGAAGTCCTTAGACTTCTAGTACTATATACTCTTAAAAGGTCATACACTCCCATAAACTAGGATACTCTCCTAGCCCTCATAAACTCACGAGATCTCAACTATAACCACATGCTAGAATACTTTCATCCTAACTCCACAATCTCAACAAACACATACCCACAACCTCAACAAAGCTCACATGATAACATACACACCTCAATCCTTATAACGTTCCAATCATTCTCAAATCCTCACCTAAAGTTCCAAGCCACTACTTGACATTTGCCCTAAGTTATGATAGATCCAACCTAGTATGATTCTACCACTAAACATAACTAGATCGAGTAAGAAAGTACTCACACACAATCCGAGGCTGAAGAGGATCTACGGACGTCGAGATTGGATTCGTTGGTCTATAACGGCCGCTTCCGGACCGAAACCAAAGTTAAACAAATTTAGCTAATACGCTAAATTCGAACGGAAGATTTAATATAGAAAACTAAGGAAAAACTCGGTTTCAAAAGCCCACGTTAAAATCCGCAAAAACCTTCCCGGGCATAAATATGAAATCAAACCACTTGGTCGTAAACCCAAAATTACAACTTGAACCATAAACCGAATTTAAAATCCGTAATTATATTTTCCGGGCAATCTCCAACAACATCATAAACCCAAAGATAACAAGAACCGCTCAACCGTTTTTACGGGGCAAAACACAATCCAAAAACTTGGTCAAAATCCACAATAAAACTTTGGGCCAAAATCCATAATTAAATCTGTTGGGCATATTTGCATAAACTCAAAATAGGAGCCAAAACTGCAATTACTAAAATAATGGGTACATTCTGCAGTTATACCAAATAAGGGGGGGGGGGGCGATCACAATTTTCCATAAAAAGGGTTTCTTCTTCACACAGGACGACAGTGAAGGGTTGGGGAAGGGGAGGCAGGTAGCGTCGGCCGCTGTCCATGGTGGCGGCTCCAGGCCCCAGCTCTAGGGCAGGCGAGGCAATCTTCTCCGGCATCGGTCCTGGCGGCAGAGTGTGGAGGCAGAGGTTCAGTCCGGCGGATCCCACTCCAACTAGGGCTAAGCAGAGGAGCTCGACAGATTCCTTGGCGGCGGCGGGAAGGCGGGGCAAACAGAGGGGCTCCAGATGAGAAGGGCATTCCATAGGGTGGCGGCTTCGGCTGGGGTCCAGCACGGCGCAGCAAGCTTCTTCCTCATTGGCGGCGGCGGCTTCCTTCTCCGGCGTTCACACCGAAAGACGACGAAAACAGAGAGAAGGGGTAAGGTGTTGGTTGCAAACGTGCTTGGAGGAGAAGGGAGGGTGATGGCTTCGCCGGCTTCGTTTGGTGTCGACGACAGGTGGTCCTCCCTGGCGGTGGTAGTCTTGGCGGCAGAGGGAGGCAGCGCCGGCGCAGAGAGTCCCAAGAGGAAGGCGTTGCAGAGGAGGAGAGTTGAGAGGGAGATGAGATTGCAGGGTTATAGGCATAGGGAGATGGCATGAGAGAGGAGAGGGGGAGGTGAGATGAGTAAGGTTTGATGGTGGCGTGTTGCAGATGGGGTTTCCAGGGGCGAGGAGACCAATGAGTTGAGGGAGCCGAGGGGTCAGGGCGTGTCACTTGCTGGGGAGAGGCGCCAAGGGAGGAGAGAAAAATAAATAAATAAATAAAAGGAATAAAAGTAAAAAGGCAAATGGAAATGAATAAACTCGATGAAAGTATACGGAACGGGATTTGCGAATCGGAAACTCCTAAACTTTTCCGTAAAATAAAATATGGGCAAAATATGTGGATCGAATATATATATATTAACTCGCATAATATACTTTGAAATACGAAAATCATTCTCGCAATTTATTTTCCGAGATTATATGATAGTTTTACATGGATAAAAAAAATATATCGGTGTATGTATATATATATACTCATAGAATTTAATTTACGACGTAAAATACTCATAAAAAATATATATACGCTACTAAAATATCGATAAAAGCCGAAAAGATAAATATCGAAAACGCGCCTAATAAAATGAGGTTTTACAAAAACCTTAGGAGTATCCATCTTGAGTTCTTTGCGGAGTCAGCCGCACCCCGGTACCGACTTAGTTAGTACGCAAACAGTGATATGTATGACTTATTTGACTATGTGATTACTTCCGTGTTTGATTGTTGAATCTTTTGTGTTTCAATTTCATGATCCCTGAAGGATACTTTTATGTCAAGAAAAGTAGAGCTAGGATTCTTTAGAAGGAGATTAGATATCTCGGTGCTAACTATTGAAATTTATAGGATTGATGTCTTATTCTAAGTTTCGGGACGAAACTTATTTTAAGGGGGTACTGATGTAATACCCAAAAATTTTATTTCCGGTAAATCATGAGTCAACATAAACCGTGTCATCTTATGTGAAGAATTAAGCAAATAAAATCCTTTGATCAACTTCTATAATTTATGTGAAGCTTAAATTTTTCTTACATAATCCTTAGTTTTATAAATCAACACATTTTATTATTTTATGTAGAATTTTTACACACATAAAATATATCTATTTTTACTTAGAGTTTTATTCTTGCAAAATTAAAAGTCATGGGTTTTTTTTTTTTGACAACACTGAACAAGGCCTTCCGGGCCCGTTAAGAGAAGAAGCAATTACGTTACTTCTCAGCCTCCTTCCCTCTTGCCCTAATTCAGCTTTCACATAACCTTGCCTACCGTCTGTTCCTTCTCTTCTACCCAAGCAGCAGCAGCGCCGGATCTCTTCTGCACGTCCGGGCTCGCAACAGCAGCAGCGCCGGATCTTCTTCAAGCAGGCAGCAGCAGCGCCTGATCTTTTCTGCACGTCTGGGCTCGCAACAGCAACAGCGCCGGATCCTCTTCAGCGCAGCAGCCACAGCAGCAGTCAGACGCAGACAGCAACACCGCCAGCAGGAGACTCCAGCCTCACTGTCGCACAATTGGAAGCGCAACAAAGGTCCGTAGAGGTGCCTGACCCTAGCCGCTGGAGTGGCCGTGAACCCAGACTGCGGGAGCGCCTTGGCCTGGACGTGGGGGTGTGGTATCCTTGCAGCAGAGGCACCCCTCGACAACCAGCAGCAACAACCTTCGGGTCCTCGTCCTTCATGCCTTCGAGTCTCGGAATCGAGTAAGCTTATACCCCTTGATCCATTGCACTTCCGTCCACATATTACCTGCCTAAAGAGTACCTTTTATGTCTCCTAAATCTACCAGAACAGCCATAGAGGAGCTGTTACAGAGTCATGCTATTTCGAGTTTTTCGGAAATGTCAAGCAGTGAGTTTTGAGTCCAAGTTTGGGTAAGTTAGACTCCTTCTCTTTGGCTGGTTTTTGGATATGTTGTTGTCGGTATTGTAGTGTAGAACATACTGAAATTTGAGCCTATTCTGAATTATAGTTTAGGAGATATGAGTTTATCAAGTTGGCTTCTCATGCAGTTTTCTAAATGTGCTGAGTTTGTGGAAGTTTGCTTTAGATGCAGTTTTGTAGAATAAATTTGGAGGGGTTATTGACTTCTGTTAGACTTGAATTTCGGACACGTTATATTTGATATAGTATAGTAGATCATACTAAAATTTCAGAGGAATCCATGTTACGGTTTGAGAGATATGGGATTTCAAAGTTCAGTTTTATAAATGTGCTGAGTTGAGAAAAACAGCATGGGATGCTGTTTTGTGAGATAGTTTTGATTAGGCTTTTGACCTCTGTTAGGCTTGAATTTTTGATATGATATAGTTGATATCTTGCTGGAGATCATATTAAAATTTGGGAAGAATCGGAGTTACGGGTTGAGAGTTATTGTGTTTCAAAGTTGACGTTTTTATATACGTGCTGAGTGTTGGGGAAAACAGCAAGTGATGCTGTTTTGTGAGATGATTTTGAATAAGCTCTTGACATCCGTTGGACTTGAATTTTGGATATGATATAGTTTACATACTGTTGTAGAACATATTAAAATTTGAGAGGCATCCAGCGAGTGGTTTGGGATTTACGATTTTTCCAAGATTGAGTCGTAAGCAGTTTTTCTGTTGTGCTGAAATTCGGTTTTGGGAGATAGTTTTAAATAGGATTTTGATCTCCTTTGCAGCTAAATTTTGGATATATTATAGATAAGATTTTATAGTAGAACATATTAAAATTTGGGATAAATCCAGTGAGTGGTTTAGGAGTTATGATTTTTCAAAGTCTACTCAGATTTGGGTTAATTAAGTATAGAATTTGTAAAGGGAGTAGTCAACTTTAGGAATTTTTATAAAACTGTTGAATGAACAGTTTGGAGAAATTATTTCTCCTAAAGTTATATAGAACCTCATAGATGATCTAGAGATTTAATTCGGAATTATTATAAGCTGTTAAGAATTTTATATTTAGAACCGAAGTTAGACGTTTACAATTCTTCCGGAAAATAGAAACATAGAAAAAAAATGTCAGTTTGGAACCAAATTTTAGGAGTTAGAAAATAAATTTAGAACCTCAAATAGGAGATTAGACATGAATCCTAGATTTTTCGAGAATTTCGGGACCAAGGGTAAAATGGTCATTTTACCCTAAATTAACATTGTAACTAGTTATGTCTTAATACATCATTCGATCTTAGAAGTTTTAGACTTCTAACTACGTGAGAGTGTGCTAATACACTTATCGCCTTTGACAGGCAACTGAGTTACTACAGTTTACAGAACGAGTGGTTTACAAAGAGTCGAGCTGTATATCAGGTAAGTCCTTTGGGCTTACTTAGCTGACTTCTAAATATGAGTATAAATGATGATGGTGGTGTGTGATTGAAATGTTAGAGAGATAGGTTGTGATATATAATTACCGACCTATATTTTGGCCTAAGAGTAACGGGCGGTGGCATTCTGCTCAGTAGCTCGCGGGGCGCTGGGGTTTCTTTCGGGACTAGTCCATACATGGTTTGTAGTGATGCTACCAATGGAAGTCAGCTAGACCTACACCAGTTGGATAAGGAACGGAGGCGAGAACTAATAATAATTCTCGTGCCATAACTTAAATTGAATAATGTGAATCACTTAAATAATAGATAATAATTGGTTGAGTGTCAGCATGATGTTTGTTTATTTTTGTTTCTGCTTGTGTTTGTGCTGTTATCATTTTGCTTATATTTGGATAGTTAGCTAACGGTTTATCCGTGTTGTAGACCTGTAGAGATAAACAGTTGCAGAGAGATCCGGAACGGATGGTCAGCCGGGTCCACGTACTCATTAGATGGGGACGGGGGAGTCTTCCATACGTCATGCATGTTATGTATCTTTATATATGTTTGTAAGGCTGTCACATGTGTACGTTAATACCATTAAAAATATTATGTTTTGGAAATTGTTTTAAATACATTTGTGCCTTGTTGTAAGATCCAAGTAATGTTGTTGTTAAACCAAGGTCGGGACCCATTGTGAGGTCCTAACCAGTAGCTCCCCGAGTTCCGAGAATTTGGGGTGTTACAAAAATAGTACTGAAAAAATTAACAACAATATTTTGTTTTCTATCTTACCTTCCTCATCTTCGAGTGAACCTGCAAATAACTTGTGAGGGAAGAAAATTTGTATAACTCTCACACATCCAACACTGAGATACCTAGAAGAACTAAAACAATTAAATAGAGTTATTTTTCTATAATATTTGTATAATATATAAATTTGCTGCATAAATGGACATTCTTAATATCCTACTTGAGTGTTAGTGAAAAACCATACTACTTATATTGTATAAGCAAGATGTCCACCGATCTGATGATATTTTCAATTAGACTAACTTAAATTCTACATACTGAATATTTGACGTGATGGACAACCGTTTTTTTGAAATATTTTTTTTTTGATCCAGAGGTCAAAAAACATAACTTAGGATGGAATCAAAATTTTACTGAATAATTTCGGATTTATTTTAATCAAATCATCAAATTAATAGATTTGTATTTGATCTGATTTCCCATCCTTAAGGGCTGACAAACTAGCAGTTCAGACATTCCGCTTGTGTTTATGCATATATAATAACCCAATAAATTGCAAATAAAAAGATGATTTTATAAAATCAAGAAGAGTGTAAGTAAACAAGAAACTTACTTAGTAAATTGTTAATCCGGTAACCGATAATCGAAAAGACATACTATGAGTCTAGGGTTGTAGGAGATAAAGTAGACGACTAAATGCTTTTAGACTGGACATGCATGATTAAGATTATACTCAAGGATACTAAAACAACAACATTGTATTACAATGAGTCTAGAAATTCTAGGACAAGTCCAGTAGAAACTTTACATATATGTCCTTCAAAAGAACTGAGCTTGTTGTTGGCGAAATCAAAGGTAAAACCAATGAACACGCTTTTTCCGCTTCCTCGACATCCTCAATAGTTTTTCGACTTCACCCGTCAAGTAGTATAATTGAGTTTATTGTTGGGGACATCATACGATTCATACCAATGCAACTTCTTGTCATGGTGACATACAAACAATACAATTTTTCTACCATATTCACATACATATGGTACCATGTATGTTACATCAAATAAACTGAAGTAGCTTCTCATAATACTCGAGGGATCAAATGTGAATAAATTGTCCAACTCCAACCCCACACTCCTTCATCACCCACAACTCAAACTGAAGTGCAATATTTTTCGCAAAATACACAAGCTTCCATCCAACTCACTTATCATTACGTACACTACCAAAACTATAATCATTTGGCAGTGACATTTTTCAAAACTTAACGCGTTTAAAGACCGGATGTTCGTTGTCATTTGGATCATTATGCATCACCTACACAAGCCAAGCCATGCCAAAAGATAAAAATATTCAGGATCAATAAAACCATGTTGTACATGGTAAAACATAAAAGGTATCGAAATCTTCTTAAATTGGCATTAATAGATCTTCTCCTCTCAATTCCATTTCACAAAACTTAATCTAAGACTTTTTACAAGTTGGTCCCTTAAAATACAATGAATACAAACTATATGTACAACGATTATACAGATCCCACCATTAGTACTCTCATGAAGGAAATCATGCTAGCACTATTTGTAAAAAATGACTAACTAAGTCTTTTACCAACATTACTCTATTAAGAGTACCCATAACATAAATTCATATAGTAAATATATTTCTATTTAGCCCAATTTTTCTATTCTTGAAAAAATTATATACAAGGAAAATTAGAGGGATCTACAAAACAAAAACTATAAAAAAAATAGCCTATTTAACCCAATTCTTCTATAACTATTAGACTATCTATCCAAATTTATAGTATTTGGGAGAACGATACAAACTCATTTATAAAAGTTATTTTTCTACAAATTTGTACGATTTATGGTGTTTTTTTATACGAACAAGTAGAGAGTTTATGTCATTTCAAAACCGACAATAAATAGTTGGTTTATAACATTTTTAATAAATTGGGTAATATAATTGGCATAACGCTAAATCACCTTTAAAGCATTTCCTAGACAGTGTATTACCTCATTTTGGATTTTGGGAGTCAGTGCTATTTAATAAATATAATTTAATCATGTTGTCATAGGATTTGAACAATGATTTTTTTTACTGCCCAAAGCATGACGACAAATAATGTTGTAGCCAAACAACCTCTACTGATTTTCAAACCATACAGGAGAATATGTCCTAGGCTGATGAAGGTGATGAGGTATATAGCTCAGATGCACTATTGTAACTTATTCTGTAGCAACTTCTTAGCATAAACAAGCCAGTAAGTGATGTATTACCTCATTTTTGAACAATCCAGTTGCTGCAGTAAACCTTCACTTTGAGAATCAAATAATCTTTGATTCTATTCATTATTATGCCAGATATGTGATACCAAATCTGCAAAAACCTAAAAATATAGCAATATTAGTGTATTAGCTTCAACAATTTACATATAATTTGAGTACATCAAATCAAACAATTATAAAGGATAAAGAGATATTAGTTATAGATTCAGACTATGCATTAATACCTTATTGTGGTGGTGGTAAGAGAACAACAATAATAGAAAGGTAAATTTGGGTGGCGCTGAGCTCCGACGATCTCATCTTCGACTGTTCATGCCGAGTGAGTAGAAACTCCAATCTTGCTCCTTGGTCTCCTCCTTAGTTGAGTCGGAAAAGGAAGAAAAGAGTGAAGATGTTGGTCAATTTTGGTCCCCAAATCTAGCTTTTCTTGGCCTGAGATTTGTAGACTGACAACTCGATCAATCAAGTAAAAAATGATTCGTCAAATCAAGCAGAAAATAATTCATCAAATCCTCAAAATTTGTGGTTAGAACCAATTTATGCTTCGTATCGAAGCTCTTTATCTCGCTTTTGAATATGGAGTTCTTCTAGAGAAGGAAGGGAGGAGAAGAGATGAAGTGAGGAGCGGCCAAGTGATAGTAGGGTTTTGAGCTCAAGGACAACTAACCAATATATATCTCACAAAGAGCCAGAACATTGCGTTTTAACCATAACGTTGTGCTCCGATTAAGGAACACGTTTTCAACTAAACTGGCATGAACCGGCTCATATCTTTTTCTCTTCACGAAACCGGTTAGTCTATTCATCATGTTCGTTTGAGGATTGGGTTCTTGGGCTTCTTCGGAGAAGGCCAAAAACTTGGATCCAACATCCCAACATGACAACAACGAGCCCAATCCTCCCAGTATGGAATTGGATCAACTCGAGCATGAATTCGGAAATAAGCTGCTCTTCATCATAACTCAAATATCTTTACATAGACCATAAGCAGTGACCACAAACTTCTCGTTTTCGGTATTCATCTTATTACCCTTCGTGAAACCCACAATGTAAGAAACCACCAAACATGTATAAAAAAGTAATCATTATTTTACTTCTGGGAGTTTATGAGGCCGATTTATATATTACTCGTTTCAACATCTTATTGCCAATTTAATACGTCACTTTGCCCCTTCATTAATAAATATACGGTTCCTTCAGTGTTGTAAGCAATATCATTTATTCTTTCCTTTGATTTAGTTAAACTCAACTCACAAGTGTAAGTTCACTAACATGAAAATGATCCAAAATACTACAAATGATGTCCATTAAGGATGGCTGAAAAGATTTTGCTTTGCAAAAAAAAAAAAACTATAGGTACCATTAACCTTCCAAACAAAAGAACATCAAGGTCTCAATTACCCTTAAAACAAAAAAATTACAAGTCAACGCTCTCTTCTCTCACCTCAAAAAAACCCTAGTGTGGCCTCCCGGCCGCACCCCCCTCTCCCCCCCTTTTTCCTCCGCCCGGCCCCAATGGCTGGCTCCCAGAAACCCCGTCGTCGTACCGTCAAGCTATCGGAGATGCTTCGTCCCCCCACAACCCTTCACACCGCCTCTAACCACCAACAACCACCATCCTCCCGTCCCCTGATAGTCCCTATGAGCCCATCTCCGACGACCTTATCCTCTCTAACAACAAGCGCCTGACCACCAAACCTCCAACGCCGCCAGCCCTCTCCTGTGACACGCTCTTCCCTCCTCTCACTCCCCCGCCCATGCTACCTCAATCCTCACCCAAGAGCAGTCCTACTGAGATCACTAAGCCACTGCCTGAACCTGTAGCTACTTCAACCTTGCCATCCAGCGCTGATATTCCTCCCAGTGTTCCTGATATGGTCCCTTCGTCTAGCCCAGTGCAGGCGATCCCCATCCATGCTGACCTTCCACCTGACTCATCCTTACCTACCAACTTGGACACAAACGCCTCATCTTCCTTAAGCTCCCCAGTTACCAATACCATTAATCCCACGCCGAACCTTCCAACTCCCCTTGTTACTGCATGCCTAGACCATAAAGAGCCTTTAGCCGCCACCTCGTTTTCCTACAAGGAAATTGTCTCGAACAATGCATGCTGGAACCACGTGCCCCTCTCCTTCACACCTGGATTGGAAGCTGATAACATTCAATTCACGTATGAGGAGGTCGCTGATACTTCTCTCAGATGGAGCCTTTCGCTTGTTGGTTTCCCTCTGGGGAGTCCCCTTTCATTTCAAAAAATGTGCAAGTTCGTAAAGGATCATTGGAATACTATCTCCCCGCCTAAAATCCTTCGGAATGAAAAAGGAATTTTTGTCCTTCAGTTCTCCAACGAAGTTGAACTTAATACCATTCTACTAGGAAGCCCCTGGGTCACTAATGGATCAACCACCCTCCTGCTCAAGCGCTGGACCCATGGATTAGAGCTGGACTACTCCTCACTCGACTCTGTACCAGTATGGGTCACCCTTCATGGACTTGACTACAGGCTTTGGTCCGCCCACATGCTAGCCAAAATTGGTTCGGAAATTGGCACTCCCCTACTTACGGACTCATGCTCAGCTAATCAAGACAGGTTGGGCTTTGCTCGGATCCTGGTGGACATTCAAGCTGCTCGCCCGCTCATTCGAGAAGTGACCTTGAAGGGACCAGATGGAGAAACCATTTCTCAAAAGGTATCCTACGATTGGATACCACCCCGCTGCTCAACCTGCTTGACCTTTGGGCACAACTGCTCTGCGAACCACAAGAAACCTACCACCTACCAACCTACCACCATCATGAACAAGCCAATGTTACGACCTTCTCAAACTGATAACCCTAACCCCACCCCAATCCTTCCTACTCCGGATGCATCCCATCGACTCCCTTTGGACATGCGCCATCCTGGTCATGCTGGAAGACTTGTTCCTCAACCTAATCCACCTCTGTGTTTATCGGCTTCCCCCACGCCCAAACCCAGCCCTCTGGGGGATACCGATAAGTCCACAAACCCTAGTACTACCAACCACTCTTCTATCACTCCCAACGACCCTATCCTAATTCAAACTTCACAGCCAAGCCTGCCATTGGTTACTTCCTCCACCACATCTCCCTCTTCCTGTATAGTTAGTACTAATCAGGATTCATCTATACTCCCAATACCTAACCCTAACCAAGCCTCATCCACCAGAATGCCGACGGGCATTCACAAAAGTCTCGATCCCCCCATCCTCAACACAACTTTAACCACTCCCTTGATAGCAAGTGCTATTCAGGTCCACAACAATGGTTCCAATGAATCTTAGAACTTGTGCGTGGAACATACGGGGGCTGAACGATCACGTGAAACAAAAAGCCGTTCAAAGATTTGTGAAGAAGAACAACATCGACGTCATTGCCTTGCTTGAAACGAGGCTGAAATACAATAAAGAGAAGCATCTCTCAAACTACCTATTCCCCACATGGAACCATATCTCCAACTCACCAACCTCCCGTAACTGCAGGGTTTGGGTTTGGTGGAACCCTAACTGCATTCACCTCTCCACGTCCATCATAACTGACCAACTCATCCATTGCTACATCACAAATCCCAAATCCAACCCTAACCAAGCCACAGTTTCTGAACTTACTTTTGTCTATGCCCACAATGCGCCTGAAGATCGAACTGATCTTTGGAACACTATCTCCACTATCAAGCTTTTGAACTCCTGCAAACCCTGGGCTATTCTTGGTGACTTCAACGTCACGCTATCTCCTGATGAAAAATCAACCATGCATGGACCATGTTTTACTCAACAATCTACGGAGATTGCCTCCTGCCTTCAACTCAATCAACTCGAGGATCACCCATTCTCTGGCTGCAAATTCACCTGGAATAACAGACAGATTGGAACTCGCATATGGTCGAAACTTGACCGCATACTCACTAATGATAGATGGCGCCAGGCTTACCCACTCTCACAAGCCCACTTTGATGTCCCTGACATCTCAGATCACTCTCCTGGCCTCCTCTATACAACTCCTACTGCTGCTTGTTCGAAGCCCCCTTTTAGGTTCAACAATCACTGGGCTGAACATGAAGACTTTCCTAACTGTGTTGCTACTACCTGGAAAACAAATATTGAGGGCAATGCAATGTTTCGGTTGACTAGCAAACTTAAGCTCCTCAAACCTAAGCTCAAAAGATATCAGAGCTTGAAGCTTGAAGACATCCACAACAAAATCAATGAGAATAGAGTTCTTCTCCATGAGATCCAGGACAAGTTGAAAGATAATCTACATGATCCCTTGCTTCAGGGCGATGAGCGCAGACTCTCGATCACTCTAAATACTAATACTGCCTCCCTCCATGTGTATCTTGCACAACTCTCAAAGGCCAATTGGATCACTAAAGGCGATCAATGCACGTCATACTTTTTCAAGTGCATCAAGGCTAGACGTCGTGGTAACCAAATTCATGCCATTAGAACCAGGGATGGTTCCATCTCTTATGACCCCATCACCATCAACCACACCATAGTCAACCACTTTAGCAGCATACTCAACCCCCCTCTCCACCCAACTATACACCATTCCCTGATATTACACTTCCCAATCTCAACCAGGCGGACGTCGCATCTCTTTGCTTGCAGGTTACTGATGATGAAATCAAGGATGCTTTATATTCCATTGGTGACAACAAAACTCCTGGCCCTGAGGGATATAATTCTTTGTTCTTCAAGGCTACATGGGAGACCACTCACAATGACTTAACTGAGGCTATTTTGGACTTCTTCTCAAATGGAAGACTCCTTAAACAGGTTAATCACACTACCATATCTCTTATTGCAAAGATTGATAACCCCCAAGCTCCTGCAGATTTCAGGCCCATAGCATGCTGTAACACCATCTACAAGGTGATTGCGAAAATTCTATCGGCTAGAATTAGCAAGATCCTGCCACACATCATTAGCCACAATCAAAGTGCATTTCACCGAGAGCTGCTATGAAGATCGACATAACCAAAGCATTTGATCTTATTAGTCATGATTTCATCCTACAATGCCTAAAGATGATGGGTTTCCCTTCGAGCTTCATCAATTTGATCAAGGAATGCATTACCACTGCCACTTATTCCGTCAACATCAATGGGAGTCTTTGCGGTCACTTTAAAGGGGGTAGAGGCTTGAGGCAAGGTTGCCCCCTTTCTCCACTCCTTTTCTCTATTGCTATGGAGGTTCTCACTCAATTGCTCCACAAAAATACCAAGGATCCTGAGTTCAACTTCCACCCGAAGTGTACGTCACCTGCAATAACCCACCTGGCTTTTGCTGATGACCTTCTGTTGCTGAGTCGTGGTGATCTGCCTTCCATCAAGATCCTGCTGGCGACACTGGATGACTTTGGTAATGCCTCGGGGCTTCGTATCAACCCGGCCAAGTCTTGTCTCTTCACTGGTGGCATGAGCTTGTTAGATCAGGATCTTGTAGCTAATCTATCTGGAATGCCGATCGGCTCACTACCTTTCCTGTACCTTGGTGTACCCATTGGAGCCAAGAGGCTTGCAATTACTGATTACCTCCCCCTCATCCACAAAGTTACCGCAAGAATCCAGTCCTGGAGTGCTAAGCAGATGTCCTATGCAGGAAGGGCACAACTCATCAAATCCACCCTCAGTTCATTCACCCAATTTTGGAGCTCGATGATACTGATCCCGGCTGCTGTTTTGAACAAGATTCAAGCTCTCATTCGATCTTTCTTCTGGTCCGGTAAGGCTAACAGTAAGCGTTCTCTTGTTGCTTGGTCTGCCATTTGTTGCGATCAGATGCGGGGTGGACTTGGCTTTCCAAACCTGCTCGCCAGGAATAAAGCTGCCTTGGCTCGACTTATCTATGATATTGACAAGGATGATGATAACCTTTAGACTTGCTGGTCCAAGAAGCACATCCTTAAAAGCCACAACATCTAGAACCGTGCTCCTAAGACCTACCATAGCAGCCTCTGGAAGAACCTACTCTCAGTACGAGACGAGATCCTTAGCCCTCCCAATGGTATCATCAATCCCTGGCCCATTCCCTTCCCCTCTGGCGCTTTCTCCCCTAAGCTGGCTTATGGTTACTTCAATCATCATGATCCAGCAGCCCAACCAAACCCCTTCAAATCTATATGGCTAAAGACAAACACCCTCAAATGCTGCTACACTACCTGGATTGCCTATCATAAGAAGCTCCCTACTCTCTCTAGGCTAAAAAAAATGGAACCTTGCTACTAGTGACATTTGCATGTTATGTAGATATATGGTGGAAGATGATACTCACTTATGGCATCAATGCAGCTACTCAACCCTGGTGCTTGACATAATCTCCAGATGGACTAGAACTCCCTATCCTGCACCATATAACAACAATGTGTGGTCTTGGCTTTGCTCGAGACCTACCCCAAGACACAACCTACTGGAAAGCGCCAGAATTGCTACTATAACTGCATTCATATATTTTGTATGGAAGGCAAGAAACAACATTGTGTACAACAAGACCTACACTAGAGTTGTGGAGTGTGCAAGGATGATCATTAGCGATACCAAGTTGCGCCTTGCTCATCACTGGAAGGGCAGATCCGCGAGTAACCTTGTTGAAGCTAGAATGCTTGGAATTCACTTTCAATAATCCCTCCTCATCCTGTATTGTTCTTTATCTTGTTCATGAACTCTCCTGTAAATTCTATTCCATCTAATACTATTAAATTTTCAAAAAAAAAAAAAGAACATCAAGGTCAAAAAGCAAACTAATGGTGAAAACTTAAGCATTTTGTGAGGGCATAGAGTAGTAGTTTACAATAATGAAATTTGGGTATGGAACACCTATGAGAATTATGAGTTCTTGTGATGACATAGAGCAGTAGATTATCAATAAGCTTGTAAAAAACGAAACCATGCTAGGAATAGTTGTATAACTATCAACCCATCGACCCAGATGTTAAAAGCTTAGAAGAATAAAAACAAACGCATTTAATAGAGTTATTTTACGGTAATAGTGTATAACTACATAAGTTTACTGCATAATTATATCCAAACCTTCTTACAAAAGAATAAAATTAGATATAGACCTCGGTTAAACTTAACACCTAACATTTTATAGGTCTTAACATTTGGATCAATCCGATTTGAAATTTTTGTGAAGATCATTTCCTATTTTATTCATATATTGGACAAATATTATCCCAACCGGATATTTAAAGTTAATATTCTTGATATACTACTTCCCATTAGAAAATGAAGATGGTTTGAGAATACAAATGGAGAACGAAACCAAAAATATCTATAATAAAATCTTAATCAAACAGATGGTTTGAGAATACGATCAAGACTCAGCCTGAATAGGCCATATTGGAGAATTCCTCCGTCATATAACATTCAGTATCAATATCACGTTATCCGTTCCTTGAAGTTTCGTCATGTGTTTTTCAAGTGGTGCACACAAACAACACGCCGGTTGACTCAAGAGCTTGTAGGCAACTTTTTGTAATAGTGGAAACCCATCACCATACTTTGACCATAACGTTTCTGCAACATTACTTAGAGCATCAAGTTTTGGTAATCAATCATAATAGACAACACAAACTACTTCCAGATTCGGTTAGTAGACTTACTTGGATGGTTTTCTTCCCATTTATGAAGAATCAATTAGAGGAATCAAGGCTACAAATACAAAGGACTCAACTACGCAATGCATACCACTACGATTGGATGGCGAGATTCTGAGATTTCAAAAACAATGAGTTAGAGCATGCAACTTTCATTGCAGTATGGCTATAAAGATATGCCTTCCCTTCATTGGCATGACATTCCAATATCATGAACAATAAGGCATTGTCTCTTGCAGTTCTATTACCCAAAGGGGTCTAAATTGCTGTTGAACAAGCAATTCTTGCAATGTTATACGACTGAACTATCCAAAACGCTGCGTTTCACTGAACTTGATCAGCCCCCAAAAGTTTACAGCTTTGGTGGCTTATTCCACATTGTTCAAATTTGGGCTTAGGAGAGGTTCATGTTGCCGAAATCGATTCCGGATTTTTTAAATGTTGATCCGAACCTTCCGAGACTCGCTAGATGGAGTAATGTGGAACATAGAAGTTAGAGGGATTTTATTAATTATTCTAAGCAGGAATTTGTGTGGTGTCCCTACTGTGCTTTTGCTACTAATGAAGGAACTCATCTTCTGTCATTTGCTCATTGGATAAAGGACAATGAGCTTATAGGGTTTGATTCTTACATGGAGAAATATTATCCTCAAAGTGTTGTAAAGCAGATTGGATTGGAACAAGATCCTCCGGGTGACAAGATTCACATCCTCAAATTCAACCCAGTTCATCTCCAAGCTCGGAAACAAATACGAAGCCGAAACTGTTGAACAAGGTTGATGATTTTCCTCCGGGATTTCCTCGGAGAAATTTGAAATCATAGACATAGTTGATTCAATTTCTGATGATGACTGCATCGTAACGAATGTGATATCTTCTAAGATTTCGGGTTCAGGAATCGGATCAAAACGACTATTTCATTCTTCAACTGAATCTCCCACCGTTGCATGCCTTATGAACAAAGCTGAATCTTCTAGAAAAGGAAAAAAAATGTCATTATACAATGTGCAAACTTTGAAGAATCGTTTTTGAAAGCTGTAGTAGAAAAATTGTCGTAAAAGGGTAAAACGTCGGGATACAATTTGGATGCACCGGGAATTTTCTTTTGCAAAATGCAACCGTTGAGCTCAATCACTTGGTACTAACACTCGGCCTGATACGAAGGATCATGCCTAACAAATTGTAATGCGAGATTTCCAACACTATAAGACACATTCGGAACAAGACCATTCACTCGCTAGGTTATCCCAAAACTCTTCTCCGTCTTGTTCAGATGTGCATGCTTCAATCAAGATCAATTATTCCATCTTCTTTTGGTCAGAAAATGTAGAAAACAAAACAAGATATGAGAGAATTTTCACCGTCTTAGGCTCGGCTAGATTTTTGTCCTTTCCGGGTGAGCGCATGTAACCTCCGTAACATAAACACCTGATAGGATGTGCCACTCATCGAGCTCCTCCAGCAACTCACAAACAGTCTCTGGATTATCAAATTAAATTAAATACAACATTTCATGAATTGAATATAATTATATAATTCAAACTAATTGGAACTGAATTATAATACATTAATATGACTTCCACCTTGATTATTGAATTTCAAATGAAAGGGGTGGAGACCGGAGAGTAATATTATTGTTTAGAAACATCAAAACGAAAAACTCCTTCAAGCCCAAAGTACGTGCCCTACGCGCTGCTTGGATCTCCCTTCCGGATGGCCAGATCGAAACGAAACCGCCGTCCCTCAGTCAAGATCTCCAATCTCATCCGTCCCCTACCACCCTGACAAGACTCTAATCTAGAGGTCGTTTTATCTTATCAAAATGTAATCCCGACTTAGCACTAAAATGGGTATAGTGATTAAGTAAGGGTTGAACCCAAGAGAGTTTGGTATTTCTATTAAATGCAATTATCGATTATAGAAAGAGAAGATTAAGGTAGTAGGGTAAGTTTTTTTTCTAAAAAACAAACTAGGCCCCTAATATTAACAATTAAAATAAAAAAGATAAATAAGATGTGAAAAGAATCTTAATTAAGTATTTAAGGTAACAGCTAAAAGATAATTAATATTTTCAAATATTAATTAGGCTAAAAATAAGGAAACTGTTATTCTTTTTTACGATTCTTTTCACCTCGTTATCTCTCTACATCATCACCTCCGTCTTCCTCCATTTACTCCTTCTCATCTTCCTCCTTCGCCGTCCCATCCCTCTCGGTCCTCTCCTTGCGATCCATTCTCTCCTAGTATCGATCATCTCCGCAACCATATTCGTCGGAATCCTCCTCTCCACCGCTTCCGAGATTCGCGAAACCCGCTGGTTCTGGCGCCGTTCCAAAACTCCTTTTCAATAGCTCCTCCGCTTTCCTCTTGGAACTCGACTTTCCGGCCGAGTCTTCTTCTGGTCATACGCGTTCTACCTTTCCCGATTCCTCCTCCTCCAAACCTTCTTCTCAATACTCGCTAGAAACTCTCCTCATCGCACCTCTTCAATCGATCAATCGTCATCTTCATGTCCTTTCTCTGGCTCGAATTCTCCCAATCATTTCAAGTCCTCCACAGGTATAAGTTACCAATTTCTTCAAAGGCTTATGTACATATGTAGTTTGTGTACATTTAATATATGGATTGTGTTGAAATACAAACATATTTTGTGTGTACATATAACATGTTGTCGATTATAATATGTATTGTAAAACAAAATATGTTGTAATACAAACTTTTTTTGTGTTTGCATGTACATATGTTTCCAATCTCAGGCGATTATGTACACATGTTGCTGCGGAAATCTCAATATCATCGCCATGAATGAACGCAAGTTGGAAAGGACGAAGATTTTGGAAAATATTTTGATTTCATTAATAAATGTAGTTATTCTGATTCCCTTAATAAATGGAGAGAAAGATATTTACTTTCTCATTTTGTAATAATTAGTTGCTTAATAAATGGAGAGAGAAAGATATTCTGATTTTCTTAATATCTTTATTTATTTTAATAAATTTTTTTTATATAATCTGGAGGGGTCTAGTTTGTACACATTATTAACTTGAGGTCCTTTATATGCTCATGGTTACAAAACCTACCTACTCTCCAATTTTACCCTTATAGAAACAAGTAACAAGGGGGGGGGGGGTTGATTGAATTGATGCACACAAAAACTTAGGAAAACGAATAACGCAACAAGTAGGACAATGATGGGTGAATCTACACTAGGTTGATTCTAAGCATGCGATTGCTACTTTGGTGAGTTCCTTTTGCAAGTTTTCAAGTAATCTCCTGTCTCGATCATATAGATGTGTTGAGCCAACCGACATCAACACAACTTAACAGGTCAGTGTTCTGTAAACCTACAAGAACAATTAACAAGTTATCTTTCAAACAAAGACTAAGGGATATAAAGAAAAGATTAAAACCGTTAAACTTATCTTTATATTTGTGTTCCTTTTCTTTAAGCAATTACAACCCGTTATTACTTAAAGTTTACTACTAGATTAAAGACCCGAACCCGGAATCTATTAATCCTAGTTCTTTGCATGCACTTTAGGACCTAAGGTGATCAATCTCAAGTAATAGTAAAACATGCAATTAGACAATGGAGATCAAGTAAACACAAAGAATTACTGAATAAAAACTTTATATTTGAAAGAACTTACAACCAAGGTAACAAGGCAGATTCAAACCAACCCAATGTAGCAAGGGAGTTAACAACTCATTACAAAGGTAGTAAGAAAGTTTTAATGGAAAAGTTAATTCTAAAAATTGGATCATGAGTCTATCAAACCTAAGTCTATTTATACTACAATTGGCACTAAATAGGAGTAAATGGACGGCCCAAAATAGCCACTTTTAATGCCATAAAGGTGGTGTAAACAGCCAGAGTAAAGCTTCTGTCGTTGAACCGCAGGGGCGGCCTTCAGCTCCGCAGGGGCGGTGAAGGAAAAAACGCTTGATCTTCTTCATGGCCGCAGGGGCGGCTAGGCAATTCCGCAGGGGCGGATCTTTAATGCTCTTCAAACGTCTGACTCTTCAACTTCTTGTCGTTTCTGATGTTAAGCCGCCGGGGCGTCCCAGTGTCGACGCAGGGGCGGTGACACGGACTCTTCATCTTCCAGCTCCCAGGTTGAGGCGTAGGGGAAGGCGCATGGGCGCTGGTCTTCGCTTTTTTTGGGCAAGTCACCGCAGGGGCGCCAGGGGTTGACGCAGGTGTGGTGACAGTCTTCGTGGTTGGCGCTGGCGAAGGCGCAGGGGGCGCTCCGGAGTGTGGTGTCACCCGCAGGGGAGGTGACAAGGCTCCGCGGGGGCGGTGAAGCAACAAAAGCTTTGCTTCGTGAACGATCTTCACTCCTAAGTGCTTATAACTCCTTCTTTATCTTCTTTTAGTCTTCTTCTTCTTCTGGACCAAGAAGTTAGTAGCATAAACCGACACTAATGCAATAAAAAGACTCTAAAAACTATCCTAAATGATAGTGATTCCATCACCTGACAAACTCCTCCATACTTAGACCTTTTACATGTCCCGAGTAAAACATATGACAGCAAACTAGACTCAAAGGCCTCAGGAAGCATGGGCAAGCAGAAAAGACAATGAAAACAAAAGAAAATCCAAGAAAGAAAAAAGGAAAAGAGAGAAAATGTGAGAAAAATGTGAGAAACTACCATCCTTATTGCTCCAAGAGTGACCTACCCGGACAACCTCCTTATGACTCCCCTCCTTATTTCGCCAAACGCCGGAAAGGGAACCTACACTAGGTGTCACTCATTTTTCCAAGGTGCCCTTTCGGGTTTTCACCTTGCCACTCTTCTTCTTTTCTTTGATGATCTCACTTTGAACTCACATCTCTCAAGTCCACTTTTGTACCAACCTAAGGTTGATCGAACTACCTTCTTTTTGCCTAAGCCGCCCTTTTGGGTTTTCGGTTTATCCAAAAAATTTTCATGCCTTTTTTCAATTTCTTTGGCTTTTTCTTCTTCTTCTTTTTTTTTTTTTTGAATTTCAAACTGAATATCAAACTACAAAAGACTTAATGCAACACAACTCAAAACAAATCAGAACAACTATACATGCAATGATATGTCCCTCCCCATACTTGAAGTACACTTTGCCCTCAAAGTGGAAATGAAGCAAAGATAAATGTGGGAAAGGGAAAGAGAATGATACCACTAGTGGGATGGTCCGGCTGGACCATCCGGACCCTGCTCTGGTGGGTACGGAAAGTGGCTGAAGAAGTGCTCCTGCCGGCGGTAGAGCGTCTCTATATGATCCTCCTGAGCGTCCATCCTCTGCCTATATGAAGTCTCAAAACTGGCTTGCCAAGCCAGCTGCTGAGCCTCAAGCTGCTGCTGATGAGCCGCCTGCCAAGCATCCTGCCGACGGTCAAAATGGTTGGTCATAGAGGAAGCAAAACTGGACTGCCACGCCTGTTGCTGCTCAAGCATGGACCGCTGGTACTCGGTCTACCATGCCTGATGTTGTGTAGTCAAGGCTTCCATCTGAGCCTGAAGGCTCTCCATGGCCGGACTGACGTCCGGTGCTGCAGTAGGCATCTCCTCATCAGCAATAGGAGCCCGGCTGGAGCCTGCAGCAAATCTCTCAACAATGCCTCCCAGAGGCCGTCTCGGAACGGAGGGGTCAGCTGGTGTGTATAGCTCAGAGAGCTCATCTCCAAGTGGAAGTGGCCGGGGGAGGTATGTGATGTGACTTCTATCTGCCAACGAGAGCCAAAAGAGGTTCTCCCCGTCTCTCCTGAGGAGCCTGCACCTCCTCAGCATCCCTTCCGTGTATAGTGGGGCTTCTAAACCTTCCTCCAAGTCAGGGAGGTCCATCACCTGTGCCGCTATCAAGGAGATCACCCCACCTCCCACAATATCTCGTGGCTCGTTCTTCCTAATCTGCTTCAAAGAGGTAAGGAAGAGGTAAGGCCAATCTGGTACCTTGTCGTTCGTAGGGAGGCAGTAGTATAACAATGGAAGGTTCTTGAGAGCGACCTTGCTCTCCTCCTTGTGTCCACAGAAGACACTCATGAAGATCTTGAGAGCGACCTTGCTCTCCCCCTGCATGAAACTCATATCTGGTGGAGGCCTGCCAAAACTCAACCAAGTTGGGTGTCGGGACGGGATCCTGCCAGTCTTCGGAGGCACAAATAGTCACCCCGAAAGCCTCTTGCAATTGGGTGTAATTCGATGTATACTTCCTCTTGTTTAACTTAAACGAAAGTCCAACACAAATATTGTCCTCCTTCTCCATGGTGAATGTGGCGATGAATTGGCGGCTGAGCTCGGGGTGTGTTGGAGCATTCATTATCATAAAATCGCCGAGCCCAACATTGTTGAGGAATGCCTGCATGCTTTCCAACATGCCCAATTTTTCCAAAGTAGGAACATGCAGAAATCGAGTTGCATACACATCCCGACCTTGCACAATCCTATACCGCTCCTTCTCAACTTCCGACAACTTTTATTTCTTTCGTTTTTCCATCTCTTGCAGTTGAACAAGCAAAGGAATTAGAAAGTTCATAAATTAGAGTAAGAGACGAACCCTCTGTTGTGTTTTCCGTAGGGACGGCTGAAGGATGTGCAGGGGCAGCAGGGGACAGGGGCGGCAGTTTTGCAGGCGCAGGGGCGGGAGAAGTACAGAGGGCGATTTCTAACAGCTGCGAAGGTGGCGGTGCTGAGGGGCGTTTTGGCGGCTTCTTGTCGGTGGGGATGTCGCCGGCGGTGATGAGCAGTGGAGGGACGAGAGTGTGAGAGGCGAGGGTGTTGTAGAGTGAGAGGTTTGAGAGGATGAGGGGTGTGTGTGGTGGTGGTGAGGGCCGGTGTCGCAAGGGAGCGGTTGTGGCTAGGTTGCCGGAGGTGGCGCGGGGGCGTTGCACAAGGCGGCGTGTGAGAGCTTGCGGAGGGCACAGGGGCGTGGGAGGCGAGGAGGTGTAGGGTTCGAAGAGTGAGTGGAGAGGGAGGGGAGGGGGCGGTTGTTGTAGGTTATTTTTGGGAAGTGTATTTTTTTTCTTTCCTTAATAAGACCGCAGGGGCGGGGGCTTGCCGCCGCAGGGGCGGTGACAAGGAAGAGGAGGCACGCAGACTCAGCGCCGGGGGCGGCGTTGAGGATGTGTGTCAAGGATGGCCGCCGCAGAGGCGTGGGGGGTCACCGCGGGGCGGTGACTAGTACTTAAGTATGAGCAAGCAAATCATCCAAAGATACATTTAAGTCTATTCTATCATAATCCAAGCCATAACCATCATTCCCTTACACTAAAATCGCATCTATTTAGCCAACAAAATGCATCTTAACAATCAAACTCAACAAGCATACATTCATGGCTTCCATAGCAAGAAAATAGAATGAAAGAGAAACGAAACAAGTAGGATAAGAAAACAAAGTTGAATAAAAGTCAAGAAGGACATACAATCCTTCAAAAGAAGGTTCGAATCATTTCTTACAACCCTAGCAAATGTCTTCAACAAAACTCACTCAAAACCACTCAAAAACTATGAAAACTATGAAACTAGTGTTCTTCTTCTTCTTCTCCAAATGAGAGTGTTTCTTCTCCTCCAAGAGTAGCTCCAATCCAATGGTGTGTTGAATGTGAAAATGTGTGTGGTGTGTGTGGTGAGGTCCCCCTTTAGAATCAGCCTGCAAGACTACTTATAGCCTCCAGCAAGAGCAAGATTCGGTTATGGAGATCGTGGGACAGCTGTCCCAGCTGTCCAAAGGGAATCACGGTCCAATTCCACAGCCGTGGAAGTGCCAGTGACCGTGGTTTTGGTGTTTCAGCCCTCTTTTGATCATTGAGCCATGAGTTGGTGCAAGGCATGCACCAACATGGTTCTATGTCTTCTCCTTAGATCCTAGCTTGCTTCTCAATGAGTCCGGAAGTGTGTCATCGCGAGGAATGATCCTCAAATGTATCGATTAAACTCCAAAAGTTCCCAAAATACCTACAAAACATGCAAAAGTCCGTGTAGACGTCTATCTCGACAACATACATGAATTAAGTGCAATTCGTCACGAACTAATGCCAAACTATGCATGAATAGCGGGAAAAACTATCTAAATGGATGCCTAAACTAACGTCATAAATCGTGTTATCAGGGGTCACCGCGGGGCGGTGACCAGTATGTTGCAGACATTGGCCCAGCGCCGGGGGCGGTGCTGGGCATGGGTGTTGCCGCGGGGGCGGTGACATTGAGCCGCAGGGGGCGGTTTTCTTGACAAAGACTCCTCTTCTTATTCCTTCGGGTTGCCTCCCGAGCAGCGCCTTTGTTTTACGTCGCTGGCTCGACGTAAGGACTCTTCCTCTATGATTGAGCCTCCTCCAACATCACCTTGGGGTTTATAACCGTCTGTGAAGGTAATCCTTCGGAGGACCTAGTTTCAATCCTTGTAATGGCTTCCGCCATTTGATCAACCTGTTTTTCAAGGTTCTTGATACTGGATTCTGTTGTTTGGACATGAGTAGCACTAAAAACTGATAACCCTCTTCTATCTCTCTTATCACTAAAACTGATAACCCTCTTGCTCCCTTTGATTACATGCCTATTTTCTACTACAATACAATCTATAAAACCATTACCAAGGTTTTGGCGGCCCGTATCAAAATTGTCCTTCCACACATCATCGGCCTTTATCAGAGTGCTTTTGTCACTAATAGATCTATCAAGCACAATGTGATCATCTGCCAGGAGATGCTCAACATATATAGTAGGAAACACATATCCCCTAGCGCTGCCATGAAAGTGGACATTTCCAAATGCTTTGACACCATCGACCATGGTTTCATCTTGCATTGTCTTCACAAAATGGGATTCCTTAAGCACTTCATTCGCCTGATCAAAGAGTGCATCACCACTGCCACATACTTTGTCAACATTAATGGAGCTCTGAGAGGACACTTAAAAGGTAGTAGAGGTCCGAGACAAGGTTGTCTCCTTTTCCCTCCTCTCTTCACTATAGCTATGGAATATCTCTCCTGCATGATACACCAAAACACCACAAACACTGACTTCAATCACCACCAAAATGCCTTTCACCCATCATAACCCACCTCTCCTTTGCCGATGACCTTTTGCTGCTTTGTAGAGGTGACCTTCCCATGGTTGGGAAATTCGACCCTGGAAGCTTACAGCCATGGCCCTCTCACCCAGGAAGATACCAAACTCCTTGTGCGTGATGTCTGGTTGCCCTTGGGATCCTTGGATTGGGAGTTTCTAACGGATCGAATAAACAGTGAGGGAGCCTTGAAACTTAGGGCACGAATGCTCCTAGAGGACTATAGAGGGGAGGATACGATCCGCTGGATTGGATCCAAAGATGGGCTTTTTTCAATTGCTCTTGCCTACCGATTTATCACACGTAATAGAACATACAACCAGACAAATGATGGGCTATTCAAGAGGATATGGCATATCGATGTCAGTGAAAGGACTCGATGCTTCATGTGGTTAGTGGTTTGGGGAGTCCCTCTCACAAATGTTGAAAGGCTTAGGCGCCACATGTCGAATGAACCGTACTTAACAGTTCATTCAAAAAATAAAAGTATATATATATATATATATATATATATATATATATATATATATATATATATATATATATATATATACTTTTATTTTTTGAATACGTACTTTTTTTATAAATAGTTATTTATGTGTGGAATTTTTTTGTAAATAGTTATAGTTCCTTGTGTATTTTGTATTTTAAAATAATTAATTTAATTCCTTCCATTACAAGCTATAAGAGAATATCTTTTAATCAAATTTTTTATTCATGTATATTTATATTAACCTTTGATTTAAATTAAGGGTTTAGATTGAATCATTTTAATAATAATTGATTTTCTAAAGATTTGATAATAAAAAAAAGATACGTATAATATATTAGGGCATATCAGCGTACTCTATATGCATGCATGTTTTGAATGCTATATATGTATATATATAACGAGAAATGAGAGTGAGCCAACGGAAATCTCATTACATCGTAGCTTAACGATTTCTCTAGCCGCGTCAATATGAAGTTCACAATCGTATCAGCTTTGGTTATGCTACTGCTAGGTAACAAATACATATCATGCTTGAATTTTATATATATATATATATATATATATATATATATATATATATATATATATATATATATATATATATATATATATATATATATATATCATGCTGTTTAACTTTGGCTTATTGAAAATTGCAGTGGTGCCTACGAGGAGCAACGCGAGGACAGTGGAGGTGGTGAGGCTGAGCCAGGGAAATGGGGTTCATGTTCAAGATGAAGGTCCGATGTGCTCGTCGAACAGTGGAAATTGTGGAACAGATTGCGACGTTGAATGTTGCAGTAAGAGATGCGCTGACGTGTACGGGCCAAAGAACGGTACTTGCGAGACAATACCCGGAAGTCCCTTACAGTTGTGCCTCTGTCATTTCACATGCCACGAGTTGCCGCCTAAGGAATAATCACCATAGCCTAATTCCTTATAACTAGGGCTCTTTGCTTATCATTATATATAAGAGCCTAATTATATTACTTTTATTCTTATAATAGTTCAATGTCCGCACCTTGTGCGGGGTTGAGTTATAATAAAATGTTACCATCATGTTTCTAAATTATCTTTCAACTTTGTACGGGGCTCAACTATAATAATTTGTTACTATCATATTATTAAATTTCTTTCACCATCATGTTTTAAAATTTTTCAACTATTTCCCTTTTAAAATTGTTTTAATGTAAGTTTGTAACGGGACAACTAATTGAGTACGAATGAGATTGCATTATCGCATTAGCTTTCTTCTTTTTGTAAACTTTTATTTCTTACAAAAATCTAAATACTTTAAAAACATAAAATTAAAATTTAACAAACCTTTTGATTAAAAACATATTTGTATTTACATATTTATCTTTATTAAAAAAAAAAAGGTAGTTATGTACTTTTGTTGGTTTAATATCACCTTACAAAAAATAATCTATATGAGTATCATAAAAACTTAAGTTATTCCAATCGAGCAAATTATTATGGATGAGTTGGCTAAGTAGGCAATTTATGTATCAAGGTGTATAAACTAGGCCCTTTTGTTTATATGTTGACAAACTAGGTCCCTCAATATTTTCATAAAAAAATTTATTAAAACAGAAATAAAGATACTCAATAAATCATAATCTTTCTCTCTCCTGTTTATCTTTATTTATTTACCTAATTAGGCAGTTTCTGATTTTTGAATTAATTAACCAACCGAAAATAAAGGCAACTGTATGAAATAAAAAAGGAAAATATTAGAGGAACGATATTGCAAATCTTCATTGATGGTTCATTTCCATCAATCTTCATGTAACGCCTCGTTTATTGGGTGTGTTTTTTTTATATTTATTTTCCGACTTTTATCGATATATTATTAGCTTAAATATTTTTTTTATTATTAAAAGTATTTTTATTTATATTGATGTATTACCCAAAAAAAAATTCCGTTCCGAAAAACTCGTTACAAGTTGTTTTACGGGCTTTAGTTATGCTACTAGTTGGTTGGATTTAAAGAAGAAAGGGGTTTTAAAATTAGTTATATATAAATATATTTAATGGAAAGAGCCCCCACCTTTTTTTTCTCTCTCTTCCTTCTTCTTCTCTATCCCGTTATTTTCTTCCCCATTTCTCCTGCTTCTTTCTTCTTCTTCTTCACCTTCAGCAGGTGACTGTTTCCTTCAGCCCTTCTTACCGTCGTCACTCGCCGGAGCTACCGCTGTGCCGCCACCGACTAGACCCAGGAGGTGTCGTGCTGCCATCCTCGCGCGACCTGTTGCTCCCAGGTCTGACGGTCGGCGCGAGCCCCAGCCCCCACTCCGCCTTTGCCGCCATCTCGTGCCGCCAGTCGCCGGAGCTACCGCCGCGCCACCGCCCACATCTCCCAGCCGCCGGAGTCCTCTAGTTGTCCACCTCCTCACCTCCTTCACTGATTTTGTGAATTTGGGTATTTTTAACCTAATTTTCAACTTTGACCAATTGCTTGGATATGTGTTTTAATTTGGATGATTAAGTCTTGAAATGTTGTTCTTGTTTGTTTAGGTTGGTGATTTTGTGGTGGAACGAAGTAATCGAATGATTTTCTAAAACTCTAGCTTTTGCCTACAACCCACTCGAGTTGGGATTAGGTAACTCAACTTTCATGGTTGATTCCGGTTATGTTCTAGTTGTTTTATTATTTTTGTAGTTCATCATGTTTGAATTGTGGAAGATATTTAACGGTTAAAATATAAGTTATGACATGGTGAAGTTAGGCCAAAAGTGGTTTGAGAGGAAGGAACCCAATTTTGGCTAAGTATAGATTTTGTTCTTGTGGAGGCAGCGTTGGGTTTTGTCTAGAATTTATGCATAGAAATTTATGAGTTTTGTCTCTTCTATCTTAGAGCAATGTCGTTTGTGAGTGTGGACCTTAAGGAGTTATGGATGGTTGATGAATTGATTTGTGGTGGAACAATCTTGTGGAATCGTTGAGGTTAGGAGTTGTATCATAGCATAGATGTGATGTATGTTCTAGTGATACAATGAGCGTATGTTGTTATTCAAGCATGTGTAGTTGAGTTGTTGAGATTGTGGAGACTAGGACGTGAGTATCCTAGACTAGCGTTCATGATCGGGGGGATTATCAAAACTAGGAATGAGTTGCCCTAGCATGTAAGTTGTATAACCTTGTAGAGGTCCTTTGGGCTAGAAGTCTAAGGACTTCTATCATGAGAGATAGATGCTGATTACGTACCTTGTTGTGATCAGGAGTGGAGTATCTTCCTATGGGAAGTGAAGCGGTATTGACGGTTTAGCCTTGAGACGAGGTAAGTCTTCGGACTTACTTAGCTCGTATTCTTTGTATTAGCATTATTGTGTGTTGGGTGGTGTGTGTTTATTATTTTACTGTTTATAACAACTAAACCGGAAATAGGATTACCGACCTTTATATTATTTGGCCCAAGTGTATGATAACGGGCGGTGACATCACTGCCTGGCTCCCCGTGAGAGCTAGGGGGATCTCGGCGACTGGCCCGTGCTGGTTAGACGGTCGGAGGCATCCGACCGTTCCATTGCCGGAAGAAGGGACCGAGGCGAGTTTCGGAGGATTCTCGTGTCACAAAAGAAGTTGAACTAGAACGGGATATGACTTAATAAATAAAGATAATAAACCGGATTTGTGTGCTTTTAGTATGTTGTGTGACTATGTTGAATTAATTGTGTTTGTGCCTTTCCCCTTAATTCTAATGCTTCGAATGTGAGCTAACGGTTTTATACCGAATGTTGTAGTTTTCCTTGCAGGTTAGGCATGCTCCGAGAGATCCGGAAGGGTGGGCAGCCGGGGTCCGTACATTTTAGGAAGGGTTTTGTTTGGAGTCATGTTTGGAGTTTGGTATATTGTATTATTGTATGCCGCATGTATGGCGTTTGGTCTTTGTAGTTGTTTTCGGCTGAAGTCCGTTGTTTGTTTTCTTTTGGGTTTTCTTACATTGCATAAAATGTATTTCGGTTTTGGCCTATATTTGTGCCTTGTTGCAAGATCCGGTGAAATTGTTATCAGGCTAAGGGTCGGGACCCATTGTGAGGTCCCAACCCGTGGCATCCCGAGTCCCGCGGATTCGGGGTGTTACAAAAGTGGTATCAGAGCCCTAGGTTGACAACAATGGCATTCGCAATCTTCTAAAGGCCGAATGAGGAATAAACAGAACCCACACGGTACCTGACTTTTCGTTTTCAAAATCACATGCATGAGTCGGGGTAGAATGTACGGACCACCAATCCTTCCGCGGATCTCGGCAGCTTAGCTTATTAGATTTTGATATGTATATATATGTATATATAGATATGGATATGAGGTTTGTAGTTATGCATGATAGAATTGATGTGTATCTTTGTGATTGTATGTTGCATGATGAACTGGATATATGTGTATAGTTATATATGTGGACAGTTATATGTTATGTTACCTTATATTGTGGATGGAATGTTGGATGTGCTAGATTGGTAGTGATGTGGACTTATGACTTATATAGTTATGTATACGTATTCTTATTATTTATAGTAGCATATGAAGTTGTAAAACCTTTTAGCTAAGGTGATAGTATGATACCATTACCTTGAAGACGACGATGTGGCTTGGGATAACGTTCATACGTGGGGGAGTACGATCAACTATCGAGTTGAGCATTTTGTGTTGACGAACACCATGGCGTTCTCAGATTCCTTTAAAAGGGTGTCGAAGAGGAGGATTAGAGACGACATAAATGACGGACGGACAAGTGGAAGGAAAACTTGAGTCAACTTAAGCAAAACCGAGATTGAAACTATACAAGAAAGGAAACGGCGTGAAGTTATGAGAGTGGTTCCGAGTAAGCAATGATGGACATCAATGAAGCAAATTAAAGATAACAAAGTTAAGATTCTTCCAAGTGGCGTGATGATAAACCAAAGGCGCGTATCGACAGGAAGAGAAGTACCTACTAGCAAGGGTAGAAGTGGTATTCCCATAAGACGTAAAAGTTTTCCCTAGGCGCTCCTAGGCATGGGAGTTGAGATGAGAGGCGTAGATGAACCAATCACAAAAGATTTAAGATACCGTAAGTTAAGCTTACGAGGTACCAACAAGTGACGTGTCAACATTACTAGAGTTATGAGAAGAAGGGCATGATGGGGATTCACGTGATGTTGACCGGTTTCCGTTATGATGATAAGGCTAAGAAACGCCAAGGAGAAAGAAGTGTGAGTAGACGTGATCCCGAGAAGAGGAGAAACGCAACAAGGAGCTTTTAGTTATGAAAATACGTAAGACGACGACTAAGAGAAACGCGAACGGTTGCCGAGTAACGTAAGAGATTTGATAAGACACACTTACAAAATAGCATGAGACGCGGTTAAGCTTATGAAGTTGAGTTAGACGGTGTGTGAGGCCTAGAAGAGTGTGATTACCTTATGGAAGAGGAAGAAAGCATGGAACGGGGAAAGAACTAACGGAGTTTAAGGTAAAGTACCCCGAGGAGGGTAGCCTTCGTGCTAAAGGTAACATGAAGAGTATAGAAAAAAAAAATAAAAAAAAAAATAAAATAAAATAAAATAAAATAAAAAAATTTAAAAAATTTAGTCGATGACCTCGAGGAGACCAGCTATAATCTGTTCGGTGGCAATCAAGTACGCAGACATGCGAGATTGCCTAGTGAGGGGTATGGATAGGAAGAGTAAACAAGATTGTGGGAATATAGTGGATCGGTGACAAGAGTTGGTGTATGCCCGGCAGTTCAATGCTAATGGTAAGGGGTGTATCAACTAAGGCGCTTTGGCCTTGGTCATATAACGTTGAAGAGGTATAAGCAAGTAACCATAATCGACCTCCCAAGGGAGAATTGCAACAACCTTCGTGACCTTTTGCGGTCATGGGATTAACATGTGGAGAACGACACGGATTTGGACCTCTAAGGTTTGACCATGGTTCTGAGGACTAGTGGATTAAGAGGAAGGTGAGGTTCCCATTGTTGCTTTACGCAAATGAAGATGTAAAGAAAGAAGATGCTTGATACTTTCTTTCTTATGAAACGGATGATATGTTGTCGCAAACAAGAGATGAGTCAAAGTTCCTTGACTCACCCGAAGGAGCCATGTGGCTATGGTGTGAATTGAGGGCCGTGATTATAGTAATGTTGCAAGCTTTAAGCTTAAGAGAGTAATACTTGAGAATTTACGAGTTGAAAGTTTCAGTGGTTTTGAATGGGGAATTTCTTCTGATTTGCCCCACAGGGCATTCTAGAACGGGTTTTGAGGAAAGATACGAGTCGGAAAAGTTGTACTCTGAGTATCGAGAGACGTGGACGGTGAACGACAAGTAGGGGTGTCTTCTCTGTAGTGGGAGGCTCGTTAAGACTAGATGTATATGATTGTCATATTTGTATGACCGACTTGAAGTCGAGGTGCTACCAGATTGGAGTAGAGAAAAGAAAGGACGTAAATAAGACGGCATTTCGGGCCGGTATGGTGACTCCAAGTGGTAGTGAAGCCTGGAGGACTCACTAGTGTGATTGGTGATTCGGAGTTATATAGATGTGCATTCATCGAGTTTCTAAATCGGATTGCGGTAGTGACATTCTATTTGATGGTTTCGGGTGGTTCCAACGTGGGCCCTAAGCTTATGCTAGTGTTGTAGACGGGTAAGCATCGTTGTACGAGGTGGACCCTAACCAAAGGATTGTAATGACAGTTATTGATGCATGAGTTGTATGAATGATTCTTTATATTCTTACGTTTGATGATGTATCATTGTACTCACGGAGTTGAGAAGAACAAGTTTGGCATGAGACGACAACGATACAAGTTATGTAGAATAAGAGGATAAACAAACTTATCTAAGCGGGTTAGGACGTCCGAAGTGATTTCCTAAGAGACATAAAGATTTTGAGAGTATCAAGTTGATCCAATGAGAACGAGGTGATAGTTTCGGTAATACCTCCGAGATATGTGGAGGAGATATGCAACATATAAGTTGATGGGACATAACCACCGAGTATCGGGATGGTTTTGACACTTTCTTCCTTTCTGAGGAAGTCGATTAGATCGTGGGGCCGAGACGTTTACATGGAGCTTTATTAGAAGCAGAAGAGGTGAGTGACCTCCATTTCATTTTCTTTGACACAAACATTGAGTCATGGGGACTGTATGACACTATGGATACATCCAAGTGGGGCTTGAGATGTGTTTGAAGTAACAAGAGAGGTTCGTGCGTATTTAGACAACGGTAGACATATAATAAGAATGACTGGTGAAGGGTCAAGAGTTAGACGCTTGGATACACGTACTTAAGATGAGGTCGGTATTTTGTTGAAGCGACATGCTAGTCTTGTTCGGACGATAAGAGTATGACATGTATATATATATATATATATATATATATATATATATATATATATATATATATATATATATATATATATTTGCTTTGCAAGAGCTGAATATCCACCGGAAGCGATGGTTAGAGTTGGTTAAGGACTTCGGTCTTATGATTTTGGTATCATCCAAGGTAGGTGAATGTGATCACCAGTACCCTTAGTAAATAGACTCTTCGAGAGGAAGCCACAACTTAACTGACGGTTCAGTCTCAGCTTATTAATTTAGATGATATGTGAATAGACTCGACATAAGTGCGGGATTTGAATGGCTTTGGGAAAGATCCAGGACAGAAGGACCCGAGGAGAGACGCCATAGTCTCCTTTATGGGTTGATAGTTTGTTGAGACGCCAGGAGCGTCTATGTGTACTCGTAACGAAGAGTTGAGATAGAGCCTCTGAGAGGCTCATACTACCCTTACTAGTTCACCAGGATGATGGTAATTAAGAGGTATCTGGTGTGGTGATGTTCATATTAGTGAGGCGGGCTTAAGGCCGATGTGGCTAAGTGCATAGCTAGGATACGACCTGTCATCATGTCAGCTTGAGCCCCATGAGATAGGAGGAGGCCCTCAACCGCCGCTAATTGTGTAGTGGAGGGAAGAGGATACCTCCATGAGGGTTATTAGCGGTTTTAGACCAGGTAACAGTTGTGACGTGATTTGGGTCATTATAGACTGACCAACAGAGATAACGTAGTCTACACCCTATTAAGAAACAAGGCCGATAAGTCGGCTAGTTGTGGAATCTTCTAAGTGAGAGTGAGATTACCTGGGTTACCGAGTATCATCGTTTCGGATCCAGATGGGCGATTCACCTCAGGAAATTGGGCAGCAGGATCATGCCATTTTGGGTACCAGCTGCTTCTCGTGTCAGTTTTGCATCTTGTGACATATGGGCAGTTATAGAGGGCTTTTCAAGCCTTAAAAGATGTATTGGGAGCCTCTGTGCTAAAGTGAGAACAAGTGTGATCCGAACACTTTCCGCGGTTGAGTTCACGTATCATATTAATTGGCATGTGTCTTTTTGTGATGGCCCATTTATGAGGCATCAGATGAGCGGAGGTGTCATACACAGTTGTTTTGGAATTAAAGTAGCACATGTGGGGATAACCTTGAGCCGATAAGGGATGACCTCACTCGAGTGGCAGTGGTCCAAGAGCAAATGCTAGCCAAGTTAAGTCGCCAGGTGGCGTGTACAACTAAGAGGTACAAACCTCTTTGGTTCAGATACGAGACGAGTCTAGTTAAAGGTATCACGGACGTGAGGCGTCATACGTGTTTGGGGAAGTTGAGTTCCAATATATATCAGACCTTATGAGATCTTGGCGCTAGTTGGGAAGCGGTTTACCGGTTGGCATGACCACCGAAATTAGAGAATGTTCACCAGGCTTCATGGGTGACAGTTGAGGGAGTACATGCATGGCTCGAGTTATGTTGTTAGTCGTGATGATCTAGTGGTAGACGAGGAGGCGATGAGGCTACCGGAAAGACGTGGGATAGTATCTTTGGTTGAGTTTTTACGATGAGCTCGTAGCATCGATATAGTTGACAGGTTAGACCTAGTTCTTTCCTAGGTTGAGTTATGTGCATCTGTGAGGTTATGTGTAGTTGGTGCCTTATGCGGGAATACGCATTACGACCTGATATATCTTGTTGTGGTAGTTCGAGTAGTTTGTGTGTTTAGATTAAAAGGTTTAAGCCTTCTTAGTTTAAGAGTTCGTGCATCGGCCTTAGGGACCGAGAAGTTCGACGTATAGCAAGTTTCGGGACGAAACTTATTTTTAGGGGGATTTGATGTAACGCCTCGTTTATTGGGTGTGTTTTTTTTATATTTATTTTCCGACTTTTATCGATATATTATTAGCTTAAATATTTTTTTTATTATTAAAAGTATTTTTATTTATATTGATGTATTACCCAAAAAAAAAATTCCGTTCCGAAAAACTCGTTACAAGTTGTTTTACGGGCTTTAGTTATGCTACTAGTTGGTTGGATTTAAAGAAGAAAGGGGTTTTAAAATTAGTTATATATAAATATATTTAATGGAAAGAGCCCCCACCTTTTTTTTCTCTCTCTTCCTTCTTCTTCTCTATCCCGTTATTTTCTTCCCCATTTCTCCTGCTTCTTTCTTCTTCTTCTTCACCTTCAGCAGGTGACTGTTTCCTTCAGCCCTTCTTACCGTCGTCACTCGCCGGAGCTACCGCTGTGCCGCCACCGACTAGACCCAGGAGGTGTCGTGCTGCCATCCTCGCGCGACCTGTTGCTCCCAGGTCTGACGGTCGGCGCGAGCCCCAGCCCCCACTCCGCCTTTGCCGCCATCTCGTGCCGCCAGTCGCCGGAGCTACCGCCGCGCCACCGCCCACATCTCCCAGCCGCCGGAGTCCTCTAGTTGTCCACCTCCTCACCTCCTTCACTGATTTTGTGAATTTGGGTATTTTTAACCTAATTTCCAACTTTGACCAATTGCTTGGATATGTGTTTTAATTTGGATGATTAAGTCTTGAAATGTTGTTCTTGTTTGTTTAGGTTGGTGATTTTGTGGTGGAACGAAGTAATCGAATGATTTTCTAAAACTCTAGCTTTTGCCTACAACCCACTCGAGTTGGGATTAGGTAACTCAACTTTCATGGTTGATTCCGGTTATGTTCTAGTTGTTTTATTATTTTTGTAGTTCATCATGTTTGAATTGTGGAAGATATTTAACGGTTAAAATATAAGTTATGACATGGTGAAGTTAGGCCAAAAGTGGTTTGAGAGGAAGGAACCCAATTTTGGCTAAGTATAGATTTTGTTCTTGTGGAGGCAGCGTTGGGTTTTGTCTAGAATTTATGCATAGAAATTTATGAGTTTTGTCTCTTCTATCTTAGAGCAATGTCGTTTGTGAGTGTGGACCTTAAGGAGTTATGGATGGTTGATGAATTGATTTGTGGTGGAACAATCTTGTGGAATCGTTGAGGTTAGGAGTTGTATCATAGCATAGATGTGATGTATGTTCTAGTGATACAATGAGCGTATGTTGTTATTCAAGCATGTGTAGTTGAGTTGTTGAGATTGTGGAGACTAGGACGTGAGTATCCTAGACTAGCGTTCATGATCGGGGGGATTATCAAAACTAGGAATGAGTTGCCCTAGCATGTAAGTTGTATAACCTTGTAGAGGTCCTTTGGGCTAGAAGTCTAAGGACTTCTATCATGAGAGATAGATGCTGATTACGTACCTTGTTGTGATCAGGAGTGGAGTATCTTCCTATGGGAAGTGAAGCGGTATTGACGGTTTAGCCTTGAGACGAGGTAAGTCTTCGGACTTACTTAGCTCGTATTCTTTGTATTAGCATTATTGTGTGTTGGGTGGTGTGTGTTTATTATTTTACTGTTTATAACAACTAAACCGGAAATAGGATTACCGACCTTTATATTATTTGGCCCAAGTGTATGATAACGGGCGGTGACATCACTGCCTGGCTCCCCGTGAGAGCTAGGGGGATCTCGGCGACTGGCCCGTGCTGGTTAGACGGTCGGAGGCATCCGACCGTTCCATTGCCGGAAGAAGGGACCGAGGCGAGTTTCGGAGGATTCTCGTGTCACAAAAGAAGTTGAACTAGAACGGGATATGACTTAATAAATAAAGATAATAAACCGGATTTGTGTGCTTTTAGTATGTTGTGTGACTATGTTGAATTAATTGTGTTTGTGCCTTTCCCCTTAATTCTAATGCTTCGAATGTGAGCTAACGGTTTTATACCGAATGTTGTAGTTTTCCTTGCAGGTTAGGCATGCTCCGAGAGATCCGGAAGGGTGGGCAGCCGGGGTCCGTACATTTTAGGAAGGGTTTTGTTTGGAGTCATGTTTGGAGTTTGGTATATTGTATTATTGTATGCCGCATGTATGGCGTTTGGTCTTTGTAGTTGTTTTCGGCTGAAGTCCGTTGTTTGTTTTCTTTTGGGTTTTCTTACATTGCATAAAAATGTATTTCGGTTTTGGCCTTTATTTGTGCCTTGTTGCAAGATCCGGTGAAATTATTGTCAAGCTAAGGGTCGGGACCCATTGTGAGGTCCCAACCCGTAGCATCCCGAGTCCCGCGGATTCGGGGTGTTACAAAAGTGGTATCAGAGCCCTAGGTTGACAACAATGGCATTCACAATCTTCTAAAGGCCGAATGAGGAATAAACAGAACCCACACGGGTTCTGACTTTTCGTTTTCAAAATCACATGCATGAGTCGGGGTAGAATGTACGGACCACCACTCCTTCCGCGGATCTCGGCAGCTTAGCTTATTAGATTTTGATATGTATATATATGTATATATAGATATGGATATGAGGTTTGTAGTTATGCATGATAGAATTGATGTGTATCTTTGTGATTGTATGTTGCATGATGAACTGGATATATGTGTATAGTTATATATGTGGACGGTTATATGTTATGGGACCTTATATTGTGGATGAAATGTTGGATGTGCTATATTGGTAGTGATGTGGACTTATGACTTATATAGTTATGTATACGTATTCTTATTATTTATAGTAGCATATGAAGTTGTAAAACCTTTTAGCTAAGGTGATAGTATGATACCATTACCTTGAAGACGACGATGTGGCTTGGGATAACGTTCATACGTGGGGGAGTACGATCAACTATCGAGTTGAGCATTTTGTGTTGACGAACACCATGACGTTCTCAGATTCCTGTAAAAGGGTGTCGAAGAGGAGGATTAGAGACGACATAAATGACGGACGGACAAGTGGAAGGAAAACTTGAGTCAACTTAAGCAAAACCGAGATTGAAGCTATACAAGAAAGGAAACGGCGTGAAGTTATGAGAGTGGTTCCGAGTAAGCAATGATGGACATCAATGAAGCAAATTCAAGATAACGAAGTTAAGATTCTTCCAAGTGGCGTGATGATAAACCAAAGGCGCGTATCGACAGGAAGAGAAGTACCTACTAGCAAGGGTAGAAGTGGTATTCCCATAAGACGTAAAAGTTTTCCCTAGGCGCTCCTAGACATGGGAGTTGAGATGAGAGGCGTAGATGAACCAATCACAAAAGATTTAAGATACCGTAAGTTAAGCTTACGAGGTACCAACAAGTGACGTGTCAACATTACTAGAGTTATGAGAAGAAGGACATGATGGGGATTCACGTGATGTTGACCGGTTTC
>BSUD01000003.1:154042744-154057812 GCA_033239045.1 Fagopyrum esculentum | reverse complement strand
TGGTTAGACGGTCGGAGGCATCCGACCGTTCCATTGCCGGAAGAAGGGACCGAGGCGAGTTTCGGAGGATTCTCGTGTCACAAAAGAAGTTGAACTAGAACGGGATATGACTTAATAAATAAAGATAATAAACCGGATTTGTGTGCTTTTAGTATGTTGTGTGACTATGTTGAATTAATTGTGTTTGTGCCTTTCCCCTTAATTCTAATGCTTCGAATGTGAGCTAACGGTTTTATACCGAATGTTGTAGTTTTCCTTGCAGGTTAGGCATGCTCCGAGAGATCCGGAAGGGTGGGCAGCCGGGGTCCGTACATTTTAGGAAGGGTTTTGTTTGGAGTCATGTTTGGAGTTTGGTATATTGTATTATTGTATGCCGCATGTATGGCGTTTGGTCTTTGTAGTTGTTTTCGGCTGAAGTCCGTTGTTTGTTTTCTTTTGGGTTTTCTTACATTGCATAAAATGTATTTCGGTTTTGGCCTATATTTGTGCCTTGTTGCAAGATCCGGTGAAATTGTTATCAGGCTAAGGGTCGGGACCCATTGTGAGGTCCCAACCCGTGGCATCCCGAGTCCCGCGGATTCGGGGTGTTACACTTCATCTCGTCTCCTCTGTCGCCATTGTTACAGTTCGAAGCTTTGAAGAACCGAAAATCATCTTCACCATTTACTACATAAATGTAACAGATATGTCAAAAATCATAAAAACATATATATTCGTCACGTATGTACATAAAATGCCGTTGAGCATACATATTGTAACAATTATGTCGAAAGTCATAGAAAAATATGTATTCATCACGGATCCAAAATCGAAACTTAACACATTAATATATTGATATGTGTATACATTTCATGTCCCAACTACATCGGATGATTCTTCTACATATATTTCCTAAAAAAAGTTACTAACCAACGTATGTTCATCACGTATGTACATAAGACTGAACATATATACATAATCATAGGAATATGTACTCATCATATAACTCAATATCGTACGGATGACTAAACTACAACTCGTATGGATGCCTAACTAGATATTTTCAGCATATGTACATATTCACGAAAATACTAACATAAACATGTTTGCATAAGAATTACAGTCATTCATGTATTCAAATCTATCAAATATTCGCCTAAAAAACATGAACATACCTCGAACACAAATGCAAAACCTCGATATCTAGATTATGTCGAATAACGAGCACGCTACACTGTTGTTGAGTTATGTAGATCAAATATTCATTGATAACCCTCGATATATGCGTCTAAACTGGAACTCCGAGTTCGTTCTTCACGTAGCAATGAAGAAAAGAAAAAAAATACGTTTGGAGATTGTTAAATAACGAAAAATAATGAGGAAGAGATTTTAGGAATAGTAATTATCTACTTCCTAATTTAAATTTCTAATATGGAAAATTAATAAATTGAGATAGGAGAGAATGTTGACTTGTATGGTAATTCCTTTTATTAAATATGTAGTTTATCTTTATTTTTTAATTGATTTTGTTAGGGGCCTAGTTAATCTACACTAAACAAAAAGGGCTCTATTTCACCAATCTTCTCAATTATTATTGCATAATTATATCATGTAGTGTTTTTCTCATTATGATATTATTAATATTAAAGTACAAAAAATATTTTTGAAGGAAAATAAAATTTTTTGTAGTGTTTCTAAATTTTCGATTTCAATGTAGTACTACTAATACTATTTTCTTAATTTATTTTCGGATGTGGTTCAATAATTTGAAGATTTATTTATTTATTTTAAGTTCCAGTTACAAAGTATTAGAAAGGTTAGTTATTGTTTTTCATTATATTTGAAATTGGTTGAATGATAAATATTTTAAATTTGAATTTTTTATTGTAGATTCTTTTATTTAAAAAAATTGAAGCTTTGATTTTAGAATATATATATATTTAAATTGCTTTCTTAGATTTAGTTACACGATTTCAATAAATTTTTTTTTTAATTTGTTGAATTAGTTAATTATAATTATAATTTATTAATTAATATAGAAGATATGCTTAGTTATAGTTGTTATGATTTGATGATTTGGTATTTTTCTGATGAGTAGGATGGCGACATGTAAAATATTTTGTTATGATTTAAATTTATTAGATTTTAATGGCAATGTTGTAATTTTTATATGGCAAAAATGTAAATATTTGCCAAAAAAATCCTATGTGAAATGCTTCATTGATTGACATATGACATTAGTGGGTTGTGTTTTAGTAGTATATATAGACTAGTTCAATGCCCGCACCTTGTGCGATATTGTCTAAATAAATTTTTTTTTATTTTTATATATTATGTATTGAATATTAATCAATAGAGAAATTTTAACTATAGGCTAAATTTACTTAAAACTAAATTTTTTTACATCATTGTTGAAGAGTAAATTTTCATAAATTATAAAAAATGAACTCTTAGTAAGTTTTAGCATGAAGCTAGAACTTGAAAGCTGGGATTATAAATATCCTCATAATATGTCCGATGTTAAATTAATCTTTTCAACAAATACAAATTCATTTAAAATTATTTCAAGTCTAAAAGCTAATTATACAAATTAGCTCATGATTTATTTAAAATCATTTTTTTTTAAGTCTAAAGGTTTAGCTAGTGATGGACTTAATTTAACCAAAATTAAAAATATGGAAAGTGTTGTTGGAGGTTCCACAACATAGCCCACTTTGCAAGAAGTTTAAAAGTAGTTTACTATATTCTTCTTTATTTAAAAAAAACAAAATTAATTAAAGAAAAAAAGGAGATAATGGGCTTAGTGGTGGGTAGTTTCCAAGTTAAACTACTTTCATGTCTCATATATATTTATCTGGTGGGCGAAGCAGAGGGGCTCGGACAAAAAAAAACCTGCAAAAGCTAAAACAAAAGACAATAAGGGTAGCAAATGAAAAAGAAGCAGGAAGAAAATAGTTCCTGCTTCTTTTTCATTTGCTACCCATATTGTCTTTTGTTTTAGCTTTTGGTTGAGAACTAACCAGCCTATGTGCTGCTATATTGCTTGGCTTGCACCTCTAAAACGCCTTCTCAATCTTGACAAGATCAGATCTTGGAACTTGACCACCAACGACTCTTGCAAGCTATGCAACCACTAGTACAGAAATGCACATTTAACACGGTTACGTATGCATTATTTAACACGATTAAGAACCGTGCTAAAACTGCCTGTGGTAAACGTGTTTAACACGGTTGGGCCCGAACCGTGTTAAACGTGTTTACCACGGTTCGCATCGGACCGTGTTAAACGTGTTTACCACGGTTCGCGTCCAACCGTGTTAAACACATTTACCACAAGCAGTTTTACCACAGTTCGTGTCGAACCGTGTTTACAACGGTACACACCGAACCGTGCTAAACGCGTTTAACACGGTTGAGCTGGAACCGTGGTAAACACGTTTACCACATGCAGTTTTACCACGGTTCCCTCCCAACCGTGTTAAAAGTGTCGTGTTAAACGTGTTTACCGGTTCTCTTCAAACCGTGTTAATCATGTTTACCATGGTTCTCTTCGTTTAACACGGTGCTATAGAACCATGGTAATAATGTTGAATCGTTGTAATAATATTGAACCGGGGTAAATTAGTAGTGCGTGTTAAATATGAATTTGACCATAATAAATGTGTTTTATCACGGTTTCATCTACAACCGAAGTAATATTATATATTTTTTTAGTATGCAATATTTACAGTGTTGCACATATATACCCTACACATGTAGTAATCCAACACAATGAACAAGTTATTCTGACCGGCTAACCGACAAATAATACTCAAAGACAATCATCAATCATCAACAACACCATGATGATCTATCAATCAAATATAACCATGTCAATTGACAAGAATAATCATTTTGATCATCTCAAAATACTAATCACAAAAAATCCATAAGTATTTCATAAGATACCTAGTTACTCCAATATTTGTTCTTTCAACTTAATGAAAAAAAATGCAACTAGTGTACACGTATGAATTGTTGCACATAACTACCCCACTGATCTTGAACCTCATCGATTTGCTTTTGTGAATACATCACCGACTTAGTTGACTCCGAAAACCACTACCAATTAAGGGGAAATAATTTGGTGAGAAAATATGTCATATATACATGACAACACAAGAAAAGTGAATATAGCTCATGCAAGCCATAATAATAGTGATCTTCACTAATAATAAATCGATTTTGACAAGTGATGATTTTGACAAGTTAATAATTGTAAATATTTAGAGAAGTATTACAATTATACACATACCTTCTCAAGAACTTGATCTTGTCCTCTTGTGATAATCTATTGAATAAATCAAAGGACATAATTAATAACCACAATTTGCATTATTTTTTTTTGTGAGGACACTACAAAATAATCAACATTAATGAATTTAGAGAAAAGTCATCAAAAAGTTTTTTTTATAAACTAATAATTGAAGAGTGAACCAACACACTTCATAATAAATTTTTGCTAACAAAGTTAATTAAAACTAACCTTTATTTCAATTCACTTTATCGCCTTGTTAGACTTGTTGAGAGATTTGTTAGCAATCCACACCTTCGTACCTCTATTTATACAATGGTTCCAAAAAAAATCTCAGGCTTGTACAATGACATTGAAAAATAGGGAAAATTAACATATAAAAGAACATCATCACCCAACCTTATTGGAGTGACCAAGTAATTGATGGAAGCGACAGTAATCCAGAACCAAACCAAGTGTTGACGGATTAACCCTCCCAGTAAGTATAATAGCATTGTTCTTGGAAGATGTTGAGCCTTTTTGAAGTATCTCTCGGCATATCATGGGACAAAATATAGCAACTTCTTCCTCTACTTGTTGCATTATACCATCAATGGTTCGAAGCCAGACATAAGACTTCATCTGGATGTACAACACCATGGATGAAGTCAATATAAACAAATATAGCTAGCAGAATAAGAATGAGAAAAATACAGATATATATGGAAAACAACTCTGCAGTTCTCAACAATAGAGCTACTGTTATCTCGCATCTAGACCACAATAGCAATTTTATTCTAGCATGCAACTGATGCAACCAATACAACAGAAAATTCATTGAAAGATTAAATTTAGGCTACCCCATGTACGTTTTGCACGAATTACACTTCAATTCATTACACTTCAATTCACTCTTAAATGAATGTTTTGATTGACCTCGTGTATAATAATTTTAAAAAAGTATGCAAGTGAATGTTATAATACTTGCCAATAAACCAGTTCCAAAAATTACCTAACAAAGAATCAACCAAAATAGTCAATAAAAGGGGCCATATTTGGTCGGGTGATTATGAAAGGAATAGTGGATGATGGAACCCTTTGTTAGGACAAAATTGAAAGAGGGGATAGTGAATGATGTGCATATAGTGAGAGTTTGTTATATTGTGTTCACAATACTCGGCTTATAAAATTATATCAGCGGTCTACTTGAACGACTAATACATATGAGGACAATACAAGGCAACTCATAGAAAGATATGTGCAACCTACCTCTGGTTTAGCTACTACTATTTCTCGTCGATAGATGATACCACTTACAGATGTGTGTAACTTCCAAAAATAGCAGCCTTAAACCTTCCCTTACAACCAATAAGAATCCGGAAAACAGGTAGAATGTTGTCAACCTATGAAGAGCAGTCTAACAAAGTAATGATGCCATGTACTTCGACTTCAAGATAAGTCGACATTCCTAATTGCCTGGTCTACTGTCTGTACATCCAAATTGAATGGTGGCCTTGGATTCCCTGATCTTAAAGCAAGAAACAAGGTATCAATTTGCAGACTTATCCATGACATTGATAGAGGCGGAGATAACCTTTGGAATGCTTGGATCACCAAGCACATCCTCAACCATCATAGCATCTGGGATTGCCAAGCCAAACCTCATCATAGCTTTCACTGGAAATGTATTCTCAAAATTAGGGATGAAATCCCTAACTCTACTTCCAGAACCCGTACGTCCTGCATTTCCAACAGCAATGGCACCTTCTGTAGCAAAGCAGCCTACTCGATCTTCACTGCTCAGCCTTCCACCCTCAGCTTCACAGTCTGCAAAGTTATTTGGCATAACTACATCATCCCCAAGTGCAGCTATATTGCGTGGATCGCTAATCACAAACGCCTCCCAACCCTGGCTAGAATCAAGAAATGGAACATCACTGACAGTGACCTCTGCAAGTTGTGCAACAGTGCGGTGGAGGATGATGATCACATGTGGTACTCGTGCAGCTACTCATCGCTTGTGCTGGACATCATGTCTAGATGGACAAGAATGCCTTACCCAGCCCCTTACCTCAACAACATTTGGCCTTGGCTAAATTCAAGGCATAATCCTGGGTCCAATCTCCTTGAATGCATTCGCAATGCATCAATACTTACCTATATATATTTCACTTGGAAGGCCAGGAACAATATGGTTCACAACAGCGCCTTTACCAGAGCCATTTGCTGCGCTAATGAGGCTATTAACGCAATCAAGCTCCACTTCTCACATAATTGGAAGGACCGATCCATTGGAACCTTAGCTACGGCTAGAATGCTAGACATTCACTTGCCCTAGCCCACTCTTGTTCTCTCTCTTATGATGATGGCCCTGTAGCCTTGTACTGCTCAATTACATCTCCCTATATCTTGTAAATCCCCTTCATCTTAATACAAGTAACATTTCAAAAAAAAAAGATAAGTCGACATTTGCAAGGAACCAAAGGAATTATCCTGAAATGAATGAGATGAGCTTACGTTTAGATTAAAAAAACAAATTAAAGCGAGTAACACCAATGGTTCTAAAAAATACCCAATAGAACGAGTAATACCAATGGTTCCGAAAAATACCCAATAGAACGACTCAAACCGCAATCATGAACTAAATTTCTTCCTCCCATAATAATCTCAGACTTGTGTTTAAAAGTGAACCGCAACATCACCCCATGACATCGAGCATGAAGCACACGCTTGTCTTCGGGTCTAGATTGGTGTTTGTGGTGGCAGAACGGAGCGGCGGCGGTGACCCCTAGGCGACGGCATTCGTTTCCTCTCCGAGTCAGCAGTCGACAGTTCTGGCATGAAACAGGCGGCGATGGCACCCGATGGAGTTCGGATGTTCACAGGAGGCTAGGCCGTGGCGTCGTTGCATGGTGTCGGAGCTGCTGTTGTCCTCCCTTGTACAACGAGATCGGAGCACGAAAGGGAGAATGATGGAATCCTCCGCGAGAGAGAAGGAGACGGGATGGGTGTACGGGAAAGGGGAAAAAGCAGGTGAGGTTAGGGAGAGGGAAGGATTAGGGTAAAAGAAGATTAGGAGGGGAAAAAATATGTATTTAAAAAGGTAACTAAAGTCATCCCGGTTTGGGTTTTACTTTTTACGGATTTTGTTCCGATCCCGAAAACTGTGAAACCCGACTTAGAGAAAAATAAAAACTATTGAAATAAATTAAATTAAAATATATATATTTAACACGGTTGATTGAAAGACGTAGTAAACTGTGTTCATACGCTTATTTAACACGGTTTAGAGGGTAACCGTGGTAAATTGTAAACATTTTTACTACGGTTTCGAAGAGAACCGTGATAAATAATACACAAGTTTAACACGGTTACATCTAACCGTTATATTATAACAACAATTTTAACACGGTTCGCAGGGTAACCGTGTTAAAATGGGTGATTTTATAAATTTACCACGGTTATTTAGTGAACCTAGTTAAATTATAAGTATTTTTAACACGGCTTTTTTAACAACCGTGGTAAAAATGTTGAATTTGCATATTTACCACGCAAAAACACGGAACCGTGTTAAATGTACCGTAACCAATGTGCTTTTTTGTACTAGTGAACAATGCTACTGAGAATGATGATCATCTCTGGTACTACTGTAGTTATAGCTCGCTCGTCCTTGATATTGTCTCTCGCTGGAGCAGAACCCCTTATCCTGCCCCATACATCAAACAATCTTTGGCCTTGGCTGGAATCCTGGACTACACTGAATCCGAACCCTATGGATAAGATCAGGATTGCGACTATCATTTCCTTCATCTATCATATATGGAGGGCTAGGAACAACTTGGTGTATAGCAACACCTTCACTAGAGCAATTGACTGTGTTGGGGAGATTATTAGATACACCAAGCTACATCTCGAGCACAATTGGAGTTGCAATACCGCTCTCATGGTTGATATTGCCCACTTGCTGAAAAACTTCACCTAACTCACCTTGTCTCTCTCTTGGCATTGCTGCTGATGTTGCCTTTGATCACTTACTGCCTTTGCTTCTGTTGTTGCCTTTGATCTCTTGGCATTGTTGATGTTGCCTTGTTAACATTAGGATTGTTCCTGTGATCTTCCCTGTAAATAGAGTACAAAGCAAAGGAGATGAAGATGGTAGAAGGCCAAGGAAAAGAGGTCGATCGACTCATCTACACAAATAAAGCAACAAGCAGTAGATGATCGAAATACTGGAAAGGATGAGCAAATCAAATGTAGGGCATAAGATTAATGTCGATCAGATTACGAGTCGCATCTTCTATGCCCCGATACTCGTTTCGTCTTCTCCAAATCTTTCCAAGGACCATAAAAATGTAGCGTGGTTTGAAAAGTAGTTGCTTTCGCCATCATCTTGAAGCATGTAGCCAGTTAGAAAGTAATTACTTTCGTTCGTTACATAAAACTCGTAGTTGATACGAAAGTGACGATCTTCACCGCTATATTGGAGTTGTAAATCAAACGATTTGCTGCTACACCAAAATCTAAGTGTTTTGAAGAAACCCCACATGGTTCTAGTTGTGTAAATTACGGATCGGTGTGGTGGACTCACAAAAGCGAAATCAAGATTCGTAGTCGGATCGAAAGTAATCACTTTTCGCGACTACATCGAACCCGTAATAGAAAATAAAATTTGAATTTTTATATATATTATGTAGTGAATATTAATCAATAGAAAAATTTTAACTATAAATTATAGGCTAAATTGACTTAAAACTAAAATTTTTTTATATCATCTAAAAAAAGATTGTGTAAAAATTGCGGGTGGGATTATATGGAATCGGTTAAGATATTTATCTATTTTGTTCATTATTATTATATATTTAATAGAAAATAAAATTTGAATTTTAAAATTAAAATTAAGAAAACAAAAACATGATATATATACACATATATAGATCGAAATTAAAACTTTAATTAAAAAAATAAAATTTGAACTTATTATTTGTCTTGACGGTGAAAGAATTCCCTGAGACTATCCACATCCCACTCCGTTTATAATCCTATTTATACACTCTATTTGTATACTAAATCATGTATACCCTCCGTCTATTTATCCTTTTCTCGCATCCCATGTTCCGTCTATAATATAATTGTATTCATTTTTTTTAATTATATATAACTAAAGTTAAGGAAAGAGAGGGGAAAGATTTGATTTTTTAAAAGAAAATTTAAGAAACGAGAAAAAGAAAAGATTTGATTGGTTAATTTCTAAAAGAGGTGGGCCTGATTCCTTTTGCACTGTCACAAACAGATCTAAATTTAAACAGAGTGAATTTTGTTTTAACTCTTTTCACAGGGAAAATACAAAGGATGTGGAGATATTTTAAATAAAAGTGTAAAATTTAACAATTTAAATTGGGGATATAGATAGTCTGACAACCAAGCTTATCTTCAAGCTTAGTTTTTATTGTCCTTCCAACTCAACCTGTAATAAATGTACGTTGTACAACCACTTCATGATCGAGCTTTATCCTAAAAGATTTGAATATAAAGAATTTAAATTCATTGGTTGGAAGATCATTTTGAACCATATTTCCTTAGGACTTAAATGGCAGAAATTGTGTTGTTATTTCTAAATAAACATCCTTTTCACAACACAAAAATACTATAAACTTTCTCTATCTAAATATTAGAGGGTGATCCTTTATTCTCTATCTAATAAAAAAATAAAATAAAATGTGAGGTATGCAAAATAAGTAATTTTCTTTTCTAATTGTATTATGTAATGTAATATGCATGATCAAATTTCTCAACAAGATAGAAATCAGGCATAGATATTAATCATATACATATGTGAACGTATTTTGTGTTTGGTTACATTTTATATAAGTTACATCGACTAGTATCATTATATGTCTATCACATATAAAAAAAAATGTAATTATTAGTACAATACCTTATCTGCCAAATTAGGTCACACTACGCCATATTGCAACTCGGGTGACGGAAGAAAACCGTCGCCTCAATACCTTTTCCGTCGCCCAATCAGTCTAGCGACGGACATTCCGTCGCCTAAAGTCCGTCACAACACAACCGTCTCCGTAGGATTCAGGTGACGGAAGTTCAAATTTCCGTCGCCTAATCCAGTCTGTAGCGACGAAAGGGATGAGTCGTCGCCTAAGAGTTGGAGTGACGGAAGTTATTTAGGCGGCGGTTTTCTAGCTTCGTCACCTAATTATTAGGCGACGGACTTTGTTTAGGCGACGGAAGTTCTCATTTAGGTGGCAGCTTTGTTCGCCGTCGCTCCAATAATTACGCGACGGAAGTTTTTAAATCTTTCCCTCACCTTATTTCGATTGGGCATGAAAAAAAAATAATTAAAACGTTCACTAAACCTGTAAAAAAAATACCCAAAGCTGAAAATACACAACCAACAAAATATGTCAAAACTAAAATCACACAATCAACAAAATCTGTCAAAACCCGCACAAAACTACACACAACCAACTAATTCAAAACCCGCACAAAGTTCCACTACATAGATGAAGCATACTAATTGCTTATCAAAACTCAAATCACACAATCAACAAAACCCGCACAATACTCCACACAACCAACTAATTCAAAACCCGCACAAAATTTCACACAACCAACTAATATCAAAATAGTTCAAGCATACTAATTGCTTGGCATCCACTACATACTACCTCAAGTTTGAGCTTGTTGTTGATCGGCGGTATATCTTTGAAACATGGCCCGCAATGCTTGAACCTCCTCTTCTAATTTCTTGGAATTCTCCTCTATTTTCTTGGCTTTCTCTATGGCTTCAGCGGCTGTCGCCTCGGCCTTTTCAGCTCTCTCTTCGGCATTTCGAAACCTCTCTTCATTGTGTTGAGAAAGACCGGCTTTTCCACGTATCTTTGAAGGCCGCCTCAACTGTCCTCCAAATCCTACAACAAAACAGTGAATGGAAGTTAAAATAAAAACAGTGAAATAACCCATAAAAATCACAGCAGCAATATTACCTCTGATTTCAGTCCCTTTCCGTTCTCCAAAACCGTATACAACCAATTCATGTTGATCATCAAAGGAAAGGGGGGCTGCATTATCCGGGTCCTCCTCTCTTCGTTCTTGAATTACTTCTTCAACTTTCCTCTTCAACTTATCCTGAAAACAATACAGTGAATAAATACAGTGAATAAATGGAACAAAAGTGAGGGCTGCTCTAAATCAGAAACATCAGCCAGTTCGGCCAAAACAACTCTTCATCCAGCAGAATGAACAAATGCAGCAGAATGAACAAATGCAGTGAATAACATCAGCCAGTTCAGCCAAAAATAGTGAATAAATGCAGCAGAATGAACAAAAATAGTGAATAACATCAGCCAGTTCAGCCAAAACATTGTATGTTTAACCCATAAAAATCACAAGCAGCAATATTAGCTCTAAATCAGAAACATCAGCCAGTTCAGCCAAAAATAGTGAATAAATGCAGCAGAATGAACAAAAATAGTGAATAACATCAGCCAGTTCAGCCAAAACATTGTATGTTTAACCCATAAAAATCACAAGCAGCAATATTAGCTCTAAATCAGAAACATCAGCCAGTTCAGCCAAAAATAGTGAATAAATAAATAACTCTAAATCTTATAAAAAAAGCAAAGAGAAAGTTAGAAACCTCACCGCTTTTTCACTCCCGTACTTGCTGTTACAATATGCTTCTATAGCAGCTGCACAGTACGGTGCCGGATGCCCTTTCTTCGCGAACTCCTCCGCCATGTAAGTTAGGGGTCTTGAACCCGCGTGATGGTTGATTGGAGAGGGATTTTTTGTCCGGTTTATTTGGTTTTGCTTCCACATAGCCTCGAAAAACAGCAACAAAAGTTAAAGTTAGAAGCAATTCATACATTAATTATCAAAGAAAAAATAGAACTTGAAATAGTAATATTCTTACTTGTTTCACTTCATCTTTAAACTCATGATTAACCAAATATTCCCATTGCTCAGGGCGGTCAAGAAACTCAAGTGGAAGTGGATCCCCGTACTTCAAAAAGTGCTTGTGGCACTTGTGTTTCCAATCAGAGTATCTTTTTTGAGACTTCTCTTTGATGTATTTCCACATGTTTACCTCCGCTTCAGGAATAATATAGTAATCCTGCAGAATGCAAACCATAAAAGAAAATATAAGTATAAGTGCCATATTTTTAATACAACAAAAAAGAGATAAATAAAAAAACTATAAAAAGAAACAAAAAAAAGACTCACCAACAGGTAATGTTTAACAACATTCCTGTAATGCTCGGGTAAGACACGAAAAGAAGATGCAAGCATAGGAACACTTGATCTGACAGCTGCCCCGATATCGTGTGACAGCAGACTACAATTCTCCTTCGTGTGAGGTCCACCATGAAAATCAGACCACACTAGTGTGATCTTTCCTCCCGCAGCTTTCACAATTTGAGAAGTTTTATTGCTTCTCACCACTCGAAATTTAGGTTTTGTAAAACCTGCACAAAACAGTAAAAATAATTCAGCATAAGAAGTGATTAACTGCAGTGATTTAGTGCAGCGTTTTCCTCACCATCCTTGGCATTTTGACATCGAATGCTCAATGGCGCAGCATGAAGAGGGTTCCCGTCTTGGTCGTCGGCTCTTGTGGGGCTATTTTCCGGTACAGAGAGTTCTGGAGGTGGAGAAAAGAGGGATTGGACAATGGAAGTATTACAGGATAGGGGAGCCGGTAGAGGACGAGGAGAAGGTGAGGTGATTATGTGGTTTCTTAGAGGAGGAGGAGGAGGCGGTGGAGAAGGGCTGTTGGTGTTTAGGGTTGGAGAACAGGGAGAAGGAGAGGAACTAGATCGGTTTTTGAGAGGCAGTGGAGAAGGGGAGGAACTAGATCGGTTTCTGAGAGGAGGAGGAGGCGGTGGAGGAGCGTTGGTGTTTAGGGAGGACGGAGCTAGCGGTGGCAGATTAGGGTTAAGAGGATAACGCAAAGAAGAAACAGAAGGAGAAGGAGAACGAGAAGAAGAAGAAGGGGTAGCAGAAGGAGAAGGAGAGGGGGAGGGAGAAGGAGAGGGTGCACGCTGCAAGCGCTTGGACTTGGTCGGAGCCATCGTGACGGTCAGAACTGGATTAAGATCAACTTATCACATTGCATAAGTCCAAGTCCAGTTCAGATATTATAAAAAAAATCAGATTGCATAAGTTCAAGTCCAGTTCAGATATTATAAAAAAAATCAGATTGCACAAGTCCATATAAACATGTGAAATAGAATGTTGTTGAAGCAAGAGACATCATTAGTTAATAATCAACGCTTTATACATCAGATTTAGGATAATTATGGGAATATTGAAACGAAAAGGGGCTGAGTTGGTGGTGAGTGTATATATAATTTAAACAGCCAGTTCATATCAACTTATCACATTGCATAAGTCAAAGTCCAGTTCAGATATTATAAAAAAAATCAGATTGCATAAGTCCAAGTCCAGTTCAGATATTATAAAAAAAATCAGATTGCATAAGTCCAAGTCCAGTTCAAATATTATAAAAAAAATCAGATTGCATAAGTCCATATAAACATGTGAAATAGAATGTTGTTGAAGCAATAACAAGAAGTGAAAGAAATATTAACAAGAATAAAACAGAGCAGCTAAGGTCCAGAATCACTAAGCATTTCACAGATGGGTGATGGTAAAGCACGATGGAGCAATTACAGCCTCTAGAATGGCAATACATAGAATGTCAATATTGAAGTAGAAACAGAGCAGTTAAGTCCTAGATTGACAGCAATAGAAACAACAACAATTACAGCCTCTAGAATGTCAATATTGAAGTAGAAACAACAGCAATAGAAAAGGGGCTGAGTTGAAGTAGAAACAACAGCAATAGAAACAACAGCAATAGAAACAACAGCAATTACAGCCTCTAAATGTCAATATTGAAGTAGAAACAACAACAATAGAAAAGGGGTTGAGTTGAAGTAGAAACGTACCAAAGGTTCGTACCAGGAGGCGCCGGCTACAGGAGGCGTCGTCGTCGCCGAGGATACTAAGCTTGAAATATGTAAGAATTTTCCTTGCCTTTCTCCACAGCAAACCCAAGTATTCAGCCAAACAATATCCCTAGACAAGGTAAAATTTACAGCTCCTCTTTTCTGAAATTTTGTGGGTTTTGCTGGGACGTGTTTTGCTGGGACGGTTATATCCAATGGAGTGTCAATTATCCATCTGTGTAAAGTAAAGACAACAAGTTGCTTTTAACTCAAAGGACTAAGCTCAATAATATGTAAGAAACAGAAACTGGCAAAATAAGGCACTATATACCATCTGTTGTCAAAACGATATGCTTTAATATGGTAACTCATAAGAAACAGAGAATCAAGATTCTTAAGGTAGTCATTAATGTACACTTCTACCTACTTTGTGCAGGCTATACAAAGCAATTTAACTACAACCAACCAATTCCAATCCTTTCTTTTTAGCAATAAAATGACAAAGCACTTACCTTCAATCAGAGAATGACTATAGGTCAAAAGGTCGAACAATGTTTCAACAATGAAGCTGAATGTTACTCATGTGAAGCTGTAACCAAAGAGTTAATTTATTTGTGCAGCACCAGGCGTACCAAAGGTTCGCACCAGGGGCGTCGGAGGCGTTGGCTACAAGGGGCGTCGGAGGCGTTGGCTACAAGGGGCGTCGGAGGCGTCGGCTACAAGGGGCGTCGGAGGCGTCGGCTACAGGAGGCGTCGGAGGCGTCGGCTACAGGATGCGTCTGAGGCGTCGGCTACAGGAGGCGTCGGCTACAGGAGGCGTCCGAGAAGTCGGCTACAGGAGGCGT
>BSUD01000003.1:153996997-154042689 GCA_033239045.1 Fagopyrum esculentum | reverse complement strand
TTCCAATTCTCACCCGCTTTCGGATCATCTACGTAAAATACTTGTTTTGCCTTGGTCGCAAGACAAAAGGGAGAATCTTCATACCAACTACTACTAGTATCCACAGATATCATGCCATGATCTACCTTTGTACTATCATTGTTATAAGGATCGGTATCATACCACCTACACTTGAATAGTACAACCGGCATCCGATCTGTGTACAGCAATTCGACCACATATTCAAGGATCCCATAGTAGTTGGTACCATGTGTCTCTACCATAACTCCACAATTTTGTGTTTGCAAGTATCGGTCTTTATCCCATGATATGAACTTGACCCCATTCACATAACAAGAAGAATAGACAGAGTGGCTTTGTGGTCTTCTAGCCAAATTGAGCACCCCTGACTTTAAGTAAGGATCTCCAGAGTTGTTAAGTGCTTCAACCTGTAAGATTCACAATATTAGTGTAAGGTAGATCTATGGTAATAGAGATTGTACAATGGAAAAAAGTTTATGTGTACGTACCCAATCTAGGAAGTAAAGATGAAAATCAAGCATACGTGAATTCTCGTCAGAGTATGGATGTTGTTCCATATACAGTCTTTGATGTTCGGACATATAGTATCTCACTTCTTCACATTCAAGCAAAACTTGCCAGTGAGCCTTAAAGATCTCGTGTTCTTGTAACCTAACACGAGACCTACAACGATCTGGACACACAAGCTCCGAAACGACAGAAATATCGTAATGCGATGATGTGCTCTTGTTGGTTGTTTCTTGACAATGTTCACCAATACCCAAGTATAAACTACAATATATCACTGATTCTTGATCAATATAATGCTCAGAAATACAACCTTCTGGAAAACGATTATTGCGAACCGATTTCTTATAAGTTCCAAGTTGACTGCAAAAAAAAAAAAACTAGTTAGTTAAATTGGACTAAATGTCCAAGTATATGGGAAAACAGAAAAGACATTAAATAATAATATACCGTTCAATGGGAAACATCCAAGTAAAATGCACGGGACCAGTGAGCATCACTTGTTCTGGAAGGTGAACCATAAGGTGAACCATAATGGTAAAGAAATGGGGAGGAAAAATCATCTCCATCCTACACAAGATAGTGACTATCTCATGTTCCATTAACCGAACATCCTCCTTTTTCAACTCTTTGCTACACAACTTCTGAAACCATTTGGACAATGCAATCAAAGGCTTGACAACACTTAACGGTAAGTACTCACGAATAACTATCGGAAGAAGACGTTGAAGCATTACGTGACAATCGTGCGTCTTTAATCCATGGAATTTTCTATCACGTACAGAAACCTTATTCCTCAAACTCCCAGCATAACCATGAGGATACTTCACATCACGAAACCATTCAAAAACCTCTTCTAAACGTTCTTGCCTCACCAAGAATGGCGCATGAGGAAGTTGTCCATTTTTTCGCTCCCACTGACTTTGTTGTACCCCCCTTTTTCTCAAGGCGGCACGAGCTTTTGGACCGTCTTTAGACTTTCCTTCAATACTAAGAATGGTTCCAATGATGTTATCAAATACGTTCTTTTCAATGTGCATGACATCAAAAGCATGTCTCACCTTTAAAAACTTCCAATAAGGCAACCTCCAGAAGATGCACTTGTTACTCCAACATACTCTGTTCCTTGGATTATACGGGACCTTGAAGTTTTCATGCGAGCTAAGTGTTGGAAAATCGTGACTGTTGATCTTTGCAAGAATTTGCTCCCCGGATAGACAAGGAGGTCTTTGTCTGAATTCACACTCTCCATTAAATGCATGATCAGCAAACCTCCATGGGTGATCATTTACAAGCCATCTACGATAACCATCGTATACCATCCTTCCACATTCATGTTTTGCCTCCACATCATCCAAACAGATTGGACACGCCTTATAACCACTAGTAGTTGAGCCTGCCAACATACCCAAACCTGGAAAGTCACTAATGGTCCATAACACAGCTGCTCTCATGGTGAAAGTAGATTGTGCATAGCGGTCAAAAGTACAAACTCCAGTTTCAAACAGTTTCATAAGTTCGTCAATCAACGGCTCTAGGAATACACTAAGACACTTTCCGGGAGACTTTGGACCTGGGATCAACAAAGTTAGCATGTTAAATTCCTTCTTCATACACATTGATGGAGGCAAGTTATACGGCATCAAAACAACAGGCCAAGTGCTATGAAGACTTCCCATTGTTCCATAAGGATTGAAACCATCTGTTGCTAGCCCAAGACGCACATTTCTGATATCATTAGAAAAATGAGGAAAGTTTCTGTCAAAATCTCTCCATGCCTCTCCATCTGCAGGGTGCTTTAACCAATCATGATCTGACATCCTCTCTCCATGCCATCTCATTTGCTTTGAAGTGTACGGAGACATGTACAAGCGTTTTAGTCTGGGAGTCAAGGGAAAGTAGCGGAGTACTTTCCTAGCAACGCTATTGTCATCCTCTCTCCATCTCGAAGTGTGACAGATGGGACACTCATTACACTGGGCATACCCTTTGTAAAACAATACGCAGTTATACTCGCAAGCGTCAATACTCTGATAACCCAAACCAATATCCCTGCAAAGCTTTTTCATTCTTCCAAAATCAATGGGATAATTGTGTCCAGGAGGAAGCAAATCACTAATGTAATTGCAAAGATCGTGAATACTCTTATCAGACCATCCATTTTCCACTTTCATTTTCAATGCTTTCAACACAGCACCCAAAACAGTTTCTGTACTCCCAGGATATAACGGGGTTTGAGCCTCTAATAAAAGTCTGTCATATTTCTGATAATCTTCATCAACAGCATCATCAAAAGTAGGATCATCACTATCACTATTGTCTTGACCTAAACCAGCATCATATCCATCATGATAAGGGAAACGATCATGCACAATGTTCATAACAGGATCCATAGAAGAACTAGCACCACTATTGGAAGATGTCATTTTATTGAGCAACTGATTTCTGAGTTCATCAATTCTCGATTCATGTGAAACTTCACCATGTTTGTCCCACACCGTATATAGAGGCCACATGCCTTTACTAGACAAGTGAGAATACATGGTGTGGATGTCAACTGGAAGCCCACTATTTCGACATTTCTTGCAAGGACACAAAAAATGTGTCTTCTGAGGCGACATTTCTCTAACCCAGTTCACAAATTCAAAAGTCCCTTGAAGGTATCTTCGATCAGTAAGACCACATTGCATCCAACTCTTATCCATTTTCCTAAATAGCAAATGAGATAAACCATTCAACACATTTTCTAATAAACAACACATTTTCTATTTCATTTCATATCCAAATAAACCATTCAATCCAATTTTCTAGCTAATTCCATAACACAACAAACAACTCGATCAATTTCTACTTTAGTTCATATTCTAACCAAAAAATTCATTTTCTATTAAAGGTCATTCCATATGCTAACAATACAAAAGCTTCAACACTATTCATTCAAACAAATCAATAATTAACACACATAACACAAATCACCAACACACATAGCTCAAAATTCCAATACTCATCAAAGTAATAACAAATTACCAACAAAAAATTCCAACATGAAGAGATAACAAAAATTAACACAAAACCAAATATTAAATACTTACGTACCTAATTAAAACAATGGAGTATCGGAGCTTTGATAACCAAGTAATAGGTTGTATTATATTCTTCCAATTTGAAAAAAAAAATTAAGGGGTGGAAGCAAGAAAGGAAGAAAGGGAAGAATAAGTGAAAACACGAGGTTGAAGAAAGGGTTAATCCGGCTTAGCTTATTGTACAGATCTGGTACAAGCTCAACTAACGAATTAAATGTGACAGCTTTACATTTAGGCGGCGGAATTAACATTTCCCTCGCCTTATTGAATTCAGGTGACGGACGTATTACCTCCCTCGCCTAAGACAACAACCCTTGCAACTTCAACAATTTGTGGTGACGGACCTTTTAGGTGACGAAATTAAGTCCGTCACCTATATCTTTAAGCGACGGAAAGAAAACGTTCCGTCGCCTGATTGTGTTGGGGTGACGGAACTAAATTTCCGCCGCCTAAATTTCTTAAGGTGACGGAAGAAAAAAGCCTCGTCGCCCGAGTTGCAATCTGGCGTAGTGTCACCATACTTCTAATATAAACCTTAAAACATGCCTTAGTCATTTTGCGACTATTTTCTATGCCAAAATATATATTTGTATCTCCTTTGTACACTCAAGAACTCTTACAATTCAAAGGTCCCTTCACTAAATAAAACCACTTACACAAGTTAGCTTTCAATTGTTGGGTATTGGTGTTCGACAGAGGAGGATAGGACCGGTGCCGCTATTGTTCCTAGGCTACTGTTGTGCTGTTGCGTGAGGATTGAGAGAAGAGAGATCACAGATCTGGGCTACTACCATAAAAGGTCATCTCCGATTACAAACAAATCCGACCATCCGCAACATCGACTAACGTACCCTTATTACATCATTAGGGATCGATCTCGACAAAGCAGCCTAGATCCATCTCTCACGACCCACCAAGCCCAAATCCGCCGCCACCGAGAATGAGTGTTGCCCTCGCCGCCTACACAGAGCTCCACCCAGAAGACACTACCACCTCTCAGACATCCGGTTCCGACTCTTTGTCAAGGTCATTCCTCATGATCGATCTGAACGGAATCTTTCCAATGAAAAAATAATATAAAATGCGGGCAACTAAGAAAATAAAAACTAAATACTAGAATGCTTCAAAAGTTTCAAAAATATAATTGTAGAAGAGATAAGGAACTTACTGTATTTGGTAGATTCATAATTTGATACCATATCTCAATGTTGAATGTTATTCTAACTTTCATCTCGATCGACTAATTATGCTCTAATATGCATGATAATAATGTACTCTTTCTTGTATTTTAAAAGGAAAAACTATGTGTATTATCATTTCGTTATTCGATGTTGGAAACAACCAAGATAAAAAACCGATATGTTTAATTTCATGAAACTCCCCGTAAATTTGAATCTTTGATCATTGAGTAATGTACACCTGTTTCATCTAAAATAGTTGTATACTAGCTAGTGTTGTTTGTATTATGAAGTATTCAATTAATGCTGGTTTTGTGTTTCGATGTGGTACACAACCAATATGAATAAACTGATGTTCGATTTTATGAAACTCCCTGTTAATTTGATCCGAGTAATGTTGACCACTTTCATCTATACTAGTTGCATACTAGTATGGTTAGCATTTTGAAGTATTCAATGGTTGATTTGTGGTCTTCTAACTTCATCCATACTAGTTTGCGTACATGAGCGTGCTAACTCTATCTAACCAATTTTGGGATTGAACCTGAGACTGATCAACTCCCGATGGTTATAATTGTCATAAACTCTTTAGGTTCTATATGGTTCTAGCTTTTCTATGCGAGTGTAATCAATTAAGTTTATCTCCTAAGTTCTAAGTTGCCACAGGTTTTTTATTATCTAAATTTTTTACAAGAGTGCATATATGTCTTAGTTAGACACAATTACTATACATCGAGAGGTGATATTAACAATATCATACAATTCTTTCACTATTGTTGATCTATTTCATAAGTTAACTACATGTTTGTTTGTCAACCGAAAAATCATTGTTGTAATCCATATCCTTTAAATTCCTATCCAAGATCTTATATATGCATCCTAGCATGATATGCACTTCTAATACCAAAATTAAGCATCTTTAGAGATGCCTTAGACAAATTAAATGGAGAGAATTAACGATCATGAACAAGTAGGCTTATAAACTGACTTTTTTTTTCTTTTTACAAAGAATGAAGATGGTTTGAGAATACAAATGGAGAAGTAACAAAAGTATCTATAATAATAAACACTCATAACAAATAGTTGGTTTGAGAATACAATCAATGTAACACCCCGAATCCGCGGGACTCGGGATGCTACGGGTTGGGACCTCACAATGGGTCCCGACCCTTAGCTTGACAACAATTTTACCGGATCTTGCAACAAGGCACAAATAAAGGCAAAATCAAAACACATTTTTATGCAAATGAAAAGAAAACCCGAAACAATACAACAAAGGACTTCAGCCGAGATACAACACAAAAACCGAACGCCAAATACACGACATACAAAACACAACAATCGAAGGACAAAACCCAACTCAACTCCAACCAAAACCCCTCCTAAAATGTACGGAACCCCGGCTGCCCACTCTTCCGGATCTCTCGACCGCATTCCTAACCTGCAAGGCAATCTACAACAATCGGTATAAAACCGTTAGCTAATATTCGAGGCATTAGAATCAAGGTGAAAGGCACAAACACAAGTCAATCATCATAAACACGCAATACACTCTAAGCACACAAGTCCGGTTTATTATCTTATTATTATTAAGTAATATCCCGTTCTAATTCAACTTAGGTTGTGACAGGAGAGTCACCGAAACTCGCCTCGGTCCCTACTTACCGGCATGGAATGGTACTGATGCATCCGACCGTCTACCAGCACGGGATAGTCGCCGAGAACCTCCTAGCTCTCGCGGGAGCCAGGCAAGTTGTCACCGCCCGTTATCATGCACTTGGGCCAAAATAATATAAAGGTCGGTAATCCTATTTCCGGTTTAGTTGTTATAAACAATAAAGAATAAACACACACCACCAAGCACACATCAATGCTAATACAAGGAATACGAGCTAAGTAAGTCCGGAGACTTACCTTGTCCCAAAACTAAACCGATCAACAATAGCTCTCAACTTCCCGCAGGAAGATACTCAACTCCTGGCCAAAACAAGGCACACGATCAATATCTATCTCTCATGCTAGAAGTCCTTAGACTTCTAGCCCAAATGACCTCTATAAGGTCATACAACTCACATGTTAGGATAACACGTTCCTAGTCTCGAAGCTCTCACAACAATATGTAATCCTAAACCTCAAGCCTAATGATTCTCACAAGATCAAACCATATACTCGGATCCTTATAACAAGCTCACTAGACTGCAATACCACCTCAAGTTTAGAATCAACATCAATCCATCAAACAATATCAAAACCTCAAACTCACCTAAGGTTCAAAGCCACTACTTGGCATTTTCTCTAAGTTATGCTAGATCCAACCTAGCATGATACTAGAACTAAACATAACAAGATCGAGTAAGATCATAAGCTCGGGGGAAGAGGGTACTCACATGACGTCAAAAGATGGAAGACGATCTAAGGACGTCGACTTGGACTTGTTAGGTCTTTATCGGGACGCTTTCGAACCTAACACCAAAACTATACAAATTTAGCTTATACGCTAAATTTGAACGGAATAATTTACACATATAAATCTAAGGAAAACCCCATTTTTAAAACCCGAGTTAAAACCGAAAATATATATTTCGGGCAAATTGTATAACATCATAAACCCAAGATAAAACTCGTTTTTCAAAAGTCAACGTTAAAAACCCGGAATTAATCTTTGAGCCATAACCGAATTAATCCAACAAAGGCATAATATATCGTATATATAAATATAAGCATATCCCAGTAATTAAATTCAAGGTTAAAACCGCTTAAAACATTTTCCGGGCACATTATATACTTAGATAAACATGGGTCATTTTCCGTAAACAAAACCTTTGGGCCAAAATCTGTAATTGTACATGCAGAGGGCACTTTTGTTAAATTCACAAAAGTTGGGACAATTCTGCAATTATAAAATATAGTTAAAAATCTGTAATTATATTTAAAAGAGAGGGGCCCAATTTATATACCCTAAAAGCCTCTTAATCAATTCATAAGTTGGGGGAAGGAGGCGACCGGCGGCCTGGCGGCGGCGGCAACATTGTCTAGAGTCGAAGACAGGTTCAGGTCCCTGGTGGTAACGACGACGACGGTGGCTTGCCGGTGCTTGTCGACTCCGAAGGGCTTGATAGAGGAGATAGGGCTGCAAGGTCGAGGAAGAGCCAGGGAGGCGGAGAAATAGGAAGGGGGCTGGCTTCCTTCGTCATGGCTTCCCGATGCCGGCGGCAGCAGTGCTCTTCCTGGCGGCTCGAAGGAGAGAAGGTATTGCAGGGATCCGGTGGGCAAGACGCTCGAGAGAGGAGGGAGAGGACAAAGCAAGGGTCAGGGCTACACAGCGTGAGATGGGTGGTTCCTGAGTTGCCAGATCCAACAGAGCAACAGGTTCGGAAAAGAAGGTGGCAGCTCCAGTGGTTCCGGTAGGGGATACGAGGCAGAGAAATGGGCCGACGTTGGCCCTCGGTGGCTCCGGTAGCGCCAAGGCAGACAGCGACAACAACAAACGCTTCTCCGGTTAGCATTGAGGGCAACAGCAAGGCAGTTTCCAAAAGAGGGCGGCTTGACGCAAAGAGTTGGCTGGGCAAGGGCGGCGGTTGGGCTGTTGGCATTCCGACAGCGAGGAGGGCGAGGCAGTGGCGGCTGCGCCTCAGACGGCTCCCTCCAGTGGCTTCTTGTGGTTGAAGGTGGTGGAGTACAGAGAAGGGGGAAATAGAAACGGTAGGCGAGACAAAGGGATATGCTCTCCTTCTCTTCCGGCAACAGGGTAAGTGAGGGTGAGGCAGTGCCGACGGCGAGGGTAGGCGGGCCTGGATCCGGATCTTTCCGGCCATTGGCGGCAGTTGTGAAGGCAAAGCTTGCAGCTTGAGGGTTGAGTGCAGGAAAGGTGCTTAATGGAGGTCCAAGCTCCATAGATGAAGACAGGAACCTGGTTGAGTGAAAGAAGGCTTAGGGAGAGTCATGTTGCGGTTTTCTCGATCCAGAAAATGAAGAGGATCAGAGGATTGTTTGCTTGGGAGTAGCAAGCACATGCTGAGGGGTTGAGTGCAGTAGAGCTGCAAGCATATCAGTCGAGGCGTTGGTCACTAGGAAGAAAAGCAGCCATCAGGGAACGAGGAGGCTCTTGCGTCCAAGAGAAGAAAGAGAGAGAAATAAAAAAAATCTAAAAAAATAAAAGGGGAGAAAAAATAATAATAAAAAGAAAAGAAACAATAAACTCGATCTAAAGAAAATACCGGAACGGGATTTTTTGTTCAGAAAACCTCTTTAAAATTTTCCGAAAATAATAAAAATACGGAATATATATATAGATTAAAATATATAAACTTATAAAATTTAATTTCCACTGTGAAAATACCCGTAGAATAATTTAGGTTAATATTGAGCGATTTTATTCGGTCAGTCAAAAAAATACAAACGAGTCAAGGGAATCGAATTTCGAGTACAAGGCGCATCCAGAGTGCGCCTCTGGGGCACATCCAGAGTGCGCCTCTGGTGCACATCCAGAATCCGCCCCAGAGGCACACTCTGGATGCGCCCCAGAGGCGTACTCTGGATGCGCCCCAAAGGCACATCCAGAATACGCCCGTGTTGCCTCTCGTGTCTAATCGAATAACAACCCCGTTATAAGTTATATTAAAATGAGATAATGTAAAACTTCCACTAACCTCTACAAAGTGTGTGTTGTCTAAGACACACGTTATCGTACGGATCACCGTAGGCGGGCCTTGGTTAGGTGTGCTGGCTATCATAGGAAGGAATGTTGACGCGCTATTATCAAGGATAACTAGGGCTATCTTATAGTATGTGTCTGCAACACACCCAATCATAGGCAACTCCATCCAATATCTACGTGGGCATGAAGCATTTTTAGTCGAGTTAACATTCTTAAGCACATTTATAAATGTGGTGAATACGGTGCACTGTATAGATTCACATGTATAATCATGTTATATATATATATGTTAATAATTTTATTAAATTTTATAAAATTAAATACTCACCTTTGAATATATTGTTCTTCTCAAGTTCAACTCCATAAGTATCTTTTTCCTTATTACTAAGAAATCTTCATTTGGAAAGCCCAAAACCAAAGCAATAGATTTGTATCTGCAATTACCTTCACCTAACACATTCATGGCTCCATTCACATATGGTTCCATGAATTTTCGAAATTCCCCTTCTTTCCAAGGATATTTTCCATCATCATGTGTAACCTCAGGTGTAGCATCTACATTAATTGGTTCCTTTCCTTTACGACGTAGCTGACTAGATGGAGTGGAGAAAAAAATTCAAGAAAATCGAGATAAAAGATGAAGAACACGGTAAACAATAGAATGAACAATGAGCTAATATGGATAAATGTGTAATGCATAAAAACAAGAGTAAAGAAAACTAACTCTCCAGGTGTAGCCTTTGCATTCTTTACTTTTTTTCCCCTTTGAACCTCGGGGACGGCCAGGGCTACGTCTAGGTGTAGCCTCTCCGTCATCCGGATCCACCACTCTCTCGGAACGGGGACGTCCAAGACCACGCCTTGGCGAATGCTCAAATGAACTTTACTCTCTTCTTGTTGATCTCACGGTTGGTGGTCTTCCTTTGGCCCAGACCTTTTGTGTTGGCTTTTTCATCGTGGTACTTCCCAGATTCTCGATGTCCTCGAGGCAAAATGTCATCTTCTCCATCTCATCAGGGGTGAGCGTGTTAGAGTTCATTCTTTCTTTGAATCTGTTCAACGACACTAGGCTCGGATTGATGGGATCACCACCACCGCCACCACCACCACTACCACCACCACCACCACCACCATCATCATCATCATCCATGTCACCATTGGGAAATATAATTGGAATCCAATGAACTTGCTTCCAAAATAGGTGGATCTGATTCAATGTTATAGCTCTCCTTACCCGGATCGCTATGGTAAAGTCATGCACACATGGCACTCCATGAGCATCCCTACAATAACTATCCCGACATACAATATCATCTCTTGTCCTCCTAGATTTGGTGAAGTTATCCCACAAGAGCGTGAAAACACTCATTGGTGACATAGTCTCGAAGCAAGTTGATAGCATGAATTATAGTCTATAATTTGGGGTTTGTTTGGACGTTTTATCTTTCATATTCTGCATGTTTGTATGTACATTATGTGATTTTACTACCATTTCATCTACCTTTGCGAGAATCGAGGTCTACACCCAGTTTCGTTGTAATTGCAGGTAATATGGTACGTTTTGCATCAAAAAGGAGCAAAAGAAGTCAAGAGTCATTTGGAGCTATATCCAGGAAGCACAGCCATGGATTGAAGATTTACTTTGGAGCTGATTCGAGAGATTTCACATTCTGTCGTGAGATCACCTCGGTTGACCAGAGGTTCACCTCGACCGAGGCGATCCAGAGACACCGACTCGACCGAGGCGAATACCTAGGACGCGGCGAGAATATTTTATTCTTGGAAGAGATCTTTTAAATTTGGAAAGTGATCTTATATTTTTGTGCTGAGCTTCTGGAAGGAAGGAGATATGCAGAATCATATATTTTACCTATATTTATGGGATAATATCTTCTTAAGATTTATTATCTTTGGAGGTTTATTTTTCCTATAAAAAGGGTTGGATTTCCACAAATTCAACATCACGCTATACCGTCGATCAGGGTTCATACGACGCAGCAGCCGCAGTACACTCCAAGTTGGGAGTGGTTGAAGAACCTTTTTGAAGGTTGAAGGAAGATTGAAGATCATAGCTTTATATAGCTTTTGAAGGGTTTTGTAAGATTGTCTTCAATTTCCTCATTGATTGTCTTGTCTTGTTGGATTGCTATCCAAGGAACGCTTTTGTTTGTGATATTTGATTCAGTTATTGAAGTCTTTTCATTAAATTCTTCTTTGTTCAAATATTCACCTTCTTCCCATATATTTTAATACTTTCATAATGATGATGAGTGGCTAATTTCCTTGTGTGATTCTAGGGTGATTGGCTGAAGGTTGTGGGAAAAACAATGATAGAATAATCTTAGATTCCAGTAGGATCCTGAAAGTTCGAGTCTTTAACCTTAACCCTAAGCATCTCGTTCGGTTGATGAACATCTCGGCCGGGGTGGAATTCTTCTGACCGAGGTGACTTATCCGACCTAAAACAGAAAGTTAAGTGTTAGAGTTTGCTAAAACCTATTCTTACTACACCTTCCTGGTTCAAAGCAAGCTTAGGATGAGACTTACCCGGTAATTTCTTAGTTTGTGTACCAACGATCATAAGTATAGGTAATAAAGGTTTATCCTTTGTTGGGGTTTTGAGTGTGCTTCCATCCCATCCTTGTGAGTTAGCCTGAGACTTACCCGGTAAAGGTTGATTCTATTCCCTTAGATGGTATGTTAGTTTGAGGTTATAGTTCTTTATCTTGATTCCTTGAGACTTACCCGGTAATAGGAGTTACGGTTTAGGATTAGTGTGTAGTGAGACTTACCCGGTGATCTACTCCACTTTAGTAACACCTTCCCCATGCAAAAATCTCAGCTTTGTCCGCTTATCTATAGATCTTGAGTTGGAACCACAACTAGATGCTTTAATCCCTAGAATTGCATGTTTGCTTATTTGACATCTTATTCATCTTTGATTGTGTTAATCGCTCTTGTGGTTAGAATTAACGTAGCATACCGTGTTGACTTTGTTTCACTAAGTCCCTGTGATCGACCCTTGGAATTTTCTTGCTTTTACTACAATTGACCCGTACACTGCGGGTTCGCATCCTTGTTTTAAGCTTAAGTCTAGGGTTATAAATTTAAAGCTTGCACACACCGTTTGGAGCGAACAAGTTTTTGGCGCCGTTGCCGGGGACTTGGTCTAGACCGAGCCGGTACGGTTTGCTCTTGGGGCATTTGCCCCGTTTCATCTTACCACTCTACTTGAGTGACTTTTGCAGGTTCTTTCTTAGGTATATGCGAAGAACCCGCGCTGGGAAGGAAATCGTTCCTTACGATCCCGAACCGGAAAAGACATACAAGCGACGCTTAAGAGAAGCGAAGATGGCCCAACAAGACGATCACGATCTTGCGGCCCAATTGAGAGAGACGCAGGAGCTGCTACGTCTCAGTAAAGAAGAGCTAAGGCAAGAGAAAGAAGAGAATCATGCCAGGACTGCAGCAATCGAAGCTGAGATTGCAGCCATTCGGAACCAGATTCTACTTCGACCGATGCAGGATCCAGTAGTTGATCCTCGACCGATGCAGGATCCAGTAGTTGATCCTCGACCGAGGCAGATTCCAGCACCTGACGCCCCGGTCGATATACATCCACCTCGGATTCCAGTCCGAAATGTTCTTCTTGCAGGAATCCCGCAAACCCTAGGTCAAAGGATGGACCCTAATCAGCAGCTGAGGCGTCCAGGGGTGAACCTAGGAGATCCAGCGGATCATGACTACGAACTTCGACCGCAAGTTCTAGCCATGATTCGCCAATGTCAATTCGGAGGGCTAGAGAAGGAGTCGCCGCACCAACATCTTCAAAACTACGAGATCTTGATGGAGACCTTGCGACCTTCTAGAATTGAAAATAACAACTACAAGCTAAGACCTTTTTACTTTTCTTTAAAAGATAGAGCTCTTACTTGGTATCAATCTCTTCCTCCAGGAAAAATTAGCACATGGGAGGAGATGACTACAGAATTCCTGACCAAATTCTTTCCACCCTCAAAGACTGCTGAAATGAGAGGGAAGATCAATGCTTTCATCATGAAGGACAAGGAGAGCTTGTCCAAATCTTGGGAGCGGTTCAAGGATATTCTTTTGGATTGCCCACATCATGGGATTCCAAAGATCGAGTTGTTGGAGATCTACTTCAAAGGGCTGGACGGAAACACCCAGTTCAATCTCCAACTACTCTCCGCCGATACCTTCATGGACATGGCGGTTGATGATGCATGGGACTTCATTGAGAAGCAAGCCTTGCACATGGAGAAGTATACCCACCAAGGAGCCGAAGGTGGAGTTAAAAGAGTCAACTTTCAAGAGACTCAACCCAACAACAATCAACTCTCGTCATTGAAGAATGACGTGAAGGAATTAAAAGAGCTCTTGATGGCTCAAACTAGGAAGGAAGAGCAAGGGCAAAGGAACAACAACAACAACGGGTACCGTAACAACAATAACGGTCCCCGAAACAACAACTACAACAACAATAGAGGATCCAACAGCAACAACTGGAGGGCGAATAACCAAAATAACGGTAACAATTATTCAAACTCCAATTCTAATGATTCCTCTAACCCTTTCCTCTCTTCCCCTTCTTCTTCTTCTACTCCATTGAAAAGCCAAGGGCAAGGATCAAGTTCGTCTCAGCCGGAAAAGAAGGACGCAGTTCTGGAGGCAATCTTGATCAAGCTTGGCGCTATGGAGAATTCTATGACTTCATTTTCGAGGGCCCAAAAGTCCCTTGAACAACAACTTGCTAATAGGGCGAATGAAGCGCCAAGAGATCCAGGGAAGCTTCCAGCAAAGACGGAAACTAACCCTAAGGGCCAGTGTATGGCCATAACGACGAGGAGTGGGCTCAAAACTGCTGATCCAGTACCTCGCTCGACGCAGACCACCTCGGTCCAGATCCAGTCGAAGAACACCTCGACCGAGATGCCAACCGAGGCGGAGCAACAGAAAGCAGGAGGAACGACAGAAACTTATGTTCCACCTCCTGCATATAAACCACCACTTCCATTCCCTCAGTCCAGAGCCAGAGCACATCTAGACAAGCACTTCGGTAAGTTTCTTGACTTGATGAATAAGCTACATATTAACATTCCCTTCCTTGATGCTATTCTAGGTATGCCCGCCTATGGGAAGTTCTTAAAAGAAATCTTATCAAGGAAGAGGAAGCTGGAGGATGTTGGTGAAGTTAGGATGACATCTAAGTCTTCGGAACTCATAAAGATCATGAAGGAGAAGATGCCACCTAAATTGAGAGATCCCGGCTCATTTTGCATTCCCATTCAAGTTGGGAATGTCACTTGTGAAGCCCTTTGCGATCTAGGAGCCAGCGTGAGCATCATCCCGCTGGAGCTATGCACTAAGATCGGTCTTGGAGAGCCCAAACCGGTCAAGTTTCGACTCTACATGGCGGATCGCTCCATCACCCATCCCGTGGGCATTTTGGAGGACGTTCCGGTCAAGTTAGGTAACTTCTATCTACCTATAGATTTTGTCGTGCTTGACATTCCCGCAGATTATCCTGTTCCCATCATTCTCGGGAGGCCATTTCTAGCAACTTCGGGTTGCAATGTGGATTGCAAGAACGCCAAGTTGAAATTCAACGTTGGCGGCGATGAGGTGGAGTTCGCACTACTTGCAGCCATGAAAGGGGAGCAACTAACTGATGATATCTTCAACATCTACGATGAAGAAGAATCAAGAGAATTGGTGAGCTCTATCCTTATTAACGATCCACTCGAAAGAGTTATTAGCTTCAGTTTAATGGAGGAAGGTATAGATGCTTCTTGTGATGCAGATATACAGAGCTTAAAGGCACTGGAAGAGGATCCAGGAGCTAAAACTGAGAAGCTGGTCCAGGAGACGAAGATTTCCAGCCTCGGATCCAGTAGCAGTACCTCGACCGAGGCACCTTCTGGATAGAGCGAGGCGTCTGAAGAACACCTCGGTCAACGCCTTTGCGCCTCGACCGAGGTCGACAGCGAGACGATTCAAACTGAGACTGCATCTAGTCCAGTTTCTGACACCACTCCACTGGAAAGAGGAAGCACAGATCCCTCTCAGAAAGCACCCCCAGTTGTGGAGCTTAAACAACTCCCTAGTCACTTGAGGTATATCTTTCTTGGGCCGGATTCTACTTATCCCGTTATTGTTAGTGCTTCCCTTTCCGATTCTGAATTAACTAAGCTAATGCATGTCCTGAGAAAGCATCGAAAAGCCATAGGTTACACCACAGATGATCTTATTGGCATTAAACCTTCTTTCTGCATGCATAGAATTCTAATGGAAGATAATCATAAGACTTCACGGGAACCTCAAAGACGGTTAAATCCGATCATGAAAGAGGTTGTGAAGAAGGAAGTTGATAGCATGAATTATAGTCTATATTTTGGGGTTTGTTTGGACGTTTTATCTTTCATAATCTGCATGTTTGTATGTACATTATGTGATTTTACTACCATTTCATCTACCTTTGCGAGAATCGAGGTCTACACCTAGTTTCGTTGTAATTGCAGGTAATATGGTACGTTTTGCATCAAAAAGGAGCAAAAGGAGTCAAGAGTCATTTGGAGCTACATTCAGGAAGCACAACCATGGATTAAAGATTTACTTTGGACCAGTTTTTGAGAGATTCTACACTCAGTTATGATCACCTCGGTTGCCCAGAGATTCATCTCGACCGAGGCGATCCAGAGAAGCCGACTCGACCGAGGCGAAAACCTAGGACGCGGCGAGAATATTTTATTCTTGGCTGAGATCTTTTAAAATTGGAAAGTGATCTTATATTTTTGGGCTGAGCTTCTAGAAGGAAGGAGATATGCAGAATCATATATTTTACCTATATTTATGGGATAATATCTTCTTAAGATTTATTATCTTTGGAGGTTTATTTTTCCTATAAAAAGGGTTGGATTTCCACAAATCCGATGATGCTTAGAGGCTGCATACACCGCATACGATCTCGATTACAGCAAAGAATACGCAGCAGCCGCATCATACTCCAATTTGGGAGAGAGTTGAAGAACCTTTTTGAAGGTTGAAGGAAGATTTGAAGACTATAGCTTTATAGCTTTTTGGAGGGTTTTGTAAGATTGTCTTCAATTCCTTTCCTTGATTGTCTTGTCTTGTTGGATTATTATCCAAGGAACGATTTTGTGTGTTATTTGATTCAGTTATTGAAGTGTTTTCATTAAATTCTTCTTTGTTCAAATATTCACCTTCTTCCCATATATTTAATACTTTCATTATGATGATGAGTGGCTAATTTCCTTGTGTGATTCTAGGGTGATTGGCTGAAGGTTGTGGGAAAAACAATGATAGAATAATCTTAGATTCCAGTAGGATCCTGAAAGTTCGAGTCTTTAACCTTAACCCTAAGCATCTCGTTCGGTTGATGAACATCTCGGCCGGGGTGGAATTCTTCTGACCGAGGTGACTTATCCGACCTAAAACAGAAAGTTAAGTGTTAGAGTTTGCTAAATCCTATTCTTATTTCACCTTCCTGGTTCAATGCAAGCTTAGGATGAGACTTACCCGGTAATTCCTTAGTTTGTGTATTAACGATCATAAGTGTAGGTAATAAAGGTTTATCCTTTATTGGGGTTTGAGTGTGCTTCCATCCCATCTTTGTGAGTTAGCCTGAGACTTACCCGGTAAAGGTTGATTCTATTCCCTTAGATGGTGTGTTAGTTTGAGGTTATAGTTCTTTATCTTGATTCCTTGAGACTTACCCGGTAATAGGAGTTACGGTTTAGGATTAGTGTGTAGTGAGACTTACCCGGTGATCTACTCCACTTTAGAAACGCCTTCCCCACGCAAAAATCTCAGCTTTGTCCGATTATCTATAGATCTTGAGTTGGAACCACAACTTGATGCTTTAATCCCTAGAATTGCATGTTTGCTTGATTGACTTCTTATTCACCTTGATTGTGTTAAATTACTCTTGTGGTTAGCATTGACATTAGCATACCGTATTGACTCTGTTTCACCGAGTCCCTGAGATCGACCCCTGGAATTTTCTTGCTTTTACTACGATTGACCCGTACACTGCGGGTTCGCATCCTTGTTTTAAGCTTAAGTCTAGGGTTATAAATTTAAAGCTTGCACACACCGTTTGGAGCGAACAAGTTTTTGGCGCCGTTGCCGGGGACTTGGTCTAGACCGAGCCGGTACGGTTTGCTCTTGGGGCATTTGCCCCGTTTCATCTAACCACTCTACTTGAGTGACGATCTTTGCAGGTTCTTTCTTAGGTATATGCGAAGAACCCGCGCTGGGAAGGAAATCGTTCCTTACGATCCCGAACCAGAAAAGACATACAAGCGACGCTTGAGAGAAGCGAAGATGGCCCAACAAGACGATCACGATCTTGCGGCCCAATTGAGAGAGACGCAGGAGCTGCTACGTCTCAGTAAAGAAGAGCTAAGGCAAGAGAAAGAAGAGAATCATGCCAGGACTGCAGCAATCGAAGCTGAGATTGCAGCCATTCGGAACCAGATTCTACTTCGACCGATGCAGGATCCAGTAGTTGATCCTCGACCGAGGCAGAATCCAGTACCCGATGCCCCGGTCGATGTACATCCACCTCGGATACCAGTCCGAGATGTTCTTCTTGCAGGAATCCCGCAAACCCTAGGTCAAAGGATGGACCCCAATCAGCAGCTGAGGCGTCCAGGGGTGAACCTAGGAGATCCAGCGGATCATGACTACGAACTTCGACCGCAAGTTCTAGCCATGATTCGCCAATGTCAATTCGGAGGGCTAGAGAAGGAGTCGCCGCATCAACATCTTCAAAACTACGAGATCTTGATGGAGACCTTGCGGCCTTCTAGAATTGAAAATAACAACTACAAGCTAAGACCTTTTTACTTTTCTTTAAAAGATAGAGCTCTTACTTGGTATCAATCTCTTCCTCCAGGAAAAATTAGCACATGGGAGGAGATGACTACAGAATTCCTGACCAAATTCTTTCCACCCTCAAAGACTGCTGAAATGAGGGGGAAGATCAATGCTTTCATCATGAAGGACAAGGAGAGCTTGTCCAAATCTTGGGAGCGGTTCAAGGATATTCTTTTGGATTGCCCACATCATGGGATTCCAAAAATCGAGTTGTTGGAGATCTACTTCAAGGGGCTGGACGGAAACACCCAGTTCAACCTCCAACTACTCTCCGCCGGTACCTTCATGGACATGGCGGTTGATGATGCATGGGACTTCATTGAGAAGCAAGCCTTGCACATGGAGAAGTATACCCACCAAGGAGCCGAAGGTGGAGTTAAAAGAGTCAACTTTCAAGAGACTCAACCCAACAACAATCAACTCTCGTCATTGAAGAATGACGTGAAGGAATTAAAAGAGCTCTTGATGGCTCAAACTAGGAAGGAAGAGCAAGGGCAAAGGAACAACAACAACAACGGGTACCGTAACAACAATAACGGCCCCCGAAACAACAACTACAACAACAATAGAGGATCCAACAGCAACAACTGGAGGGCGAATAACCAAAATAACGGTAACAATCATTCAAACTCCAATTCAAATGATTCCTCTAATCCTTTCCTCTCTTCCCCTTCTTCTTCTTCTACTCCATTGAAAAGCCAAGGGCAAGGATCAAGTTCGTCTCAGCCGGAAAAGAAAGACGCAGTTCTGGAGGCAATCTTGATCAAGCTTGGCGCCATGGAGAATTCTATGACTTCATTTTCGAGGGCCCAAAAGTCCCTTGAACAACAACTTGCTAATAGGGCGAATGAAGCGCCAAGAGATCCAGGGAAGCTTCCAGCAAAGACGGAAACTAACCCTAAGGGCCAGTGTATGGCCATAACGACGAGGAGTGGGCTCAAAACTGCTGATCCAGTACCTCGCTCGACGCAGACCACCTCGGTCCAGATCCAGTCGAAGAACACCTCGACCGAGATGCCAACCGAGGCAGAGCAACAGAAAGCAGGAGGAACGACAGAAACTTATGTTCCACCTCCTGCATATAAACCACCACTTCCATTCCCTCAGTCCAGAGCCAGAGCACATCTAGACAAGCACTTCGGTAAGTTTCTTGACTTGATGAATAAGCTACATATTAACATTCCCTTCCTTGATGCTATTCTAGGTATGCCCGCCTATGGGAAGTTCTTAAAAGAAATCTTATCAAGGAAGAGGAAGCTGGAGGATGTTGGTGAAGTTAGGATGACATCTAAGTCTTCGGAACTCATAAAGATCATGAAGGAGAAGATGCCACCTAAATTGAGAGATCCCGGCTCATTTTGCATTCCCATTCAAGTTGGGAATGTCACTTGTGAAGCCCTTTGCGATCTAGGAGCCAGCGTGAGCATCATCCCGCTGGAGCTATGCACTAAGATCGGTCTTGGAGAGCCCAAACCGGTCAAGTTTCGACTCTACATGGCGGATCGCTCCATCACCCATCCCGTGGGCATTTTGGAGGACGTTCCGGTCAAGTTAGGTAACTTCTATCTACCTATAGATTTTGTCGTGCTTGACATTCCCGCAGATTATCCTGTTCCCATCATTCTCGGGAGGCCATTTCTAGCAACTTCGGGTTGCAATGTGGATTGCAAGAACGCCAAGTTGAAATTCAACGTTGGCGGCGATGAGGTGGAGTTCGCACTACTTGCAGCCATGAAAGGGGAGCAACTAACTGATGATATCTTCAACATCTACGATGAAGAAGAATCAAGAGAATTGGTGAGCTCTATCCTTATTAACGATCCACTCGAAAGAGTTATTAGCTTCAGTTTAATGGAGGAAGGTATAGATGCTTCTTGTGATGCAGATATACAGAGCTTAAAGGCACTGGAAGAGGATCCAGGAGCTAAAACTGAGAAGCTGGTCCAGGAGACGAAGATTTCCAGCCTCGGATCCAGTAGCAGTACCTCGACCGAGGCACCTTCTGGATAGAGCGAGGCGTCTGAAGAACACCTCGGTCAACGCCTTTGCGCCTCGACCGAGGTCGACAGCGAGACGATTCAAACTGAGACTGCATCTAGTCCAGTTTCTGACACCACTCCACTGGAAAGAGGAAGCACAGATCCCTCTCAGAAAGCACCCCCAGTTGTGGAGCTTAAACAACTCCCTAGTCACTTGAGGTATATCTTTCTTGGGCCGGATTCTACTTATCCCGTTATTGTTAGTGCTTCCCTTTCCGATTCTGAATTAACTAAGCTAATGCATGTCCTGAGAAAGCATCGAAAAGCCATAGGTTACACCACAGATGATCTTATTGGCATTAAACCTTCTTTCTGCATGCATAGAATTCTAATGGAAGATAATCATAAGACTTCACGGGAACCTCAAAGACGGTTAAATCCGATCATGAAAGAGGTTGTGAAGAAGGAAGTTCTTAAGTTGTTGGATGCAGGTATTATTTATCCTATCTCGGACAGCAAGTGGGTTAGCCCGGTGCATGTCGTTTCGAAGAAAGGAGGGATGACCGTTGTGACAAATAAGAACAACGAGTTGATCCCAACAAGGACCGTTACGGGCTGGAGAGTTTGCATCGACTATAGGAAGCTGAACACGGCTACTCGGAAGGATCATTTTCCGTTTCCCTTCATTGATCAAATGCTCGAACGGTTGGCCCAGCATTCACACTTTTGCTACTTGGACGGCTATAGTGGATTCTTCCAGATTCCTATCCATCCGGATGATCAGGAGAAGACCACTTTCACTTGTCCATGGGGGACGTTTGCCTATCGGAGGATGCCATTTGGATTGTGCAATGCACCAGCTACCTTCCAGCGATGCATGATGGCTATCTTTTCCGAGTACATAGAGGAGATCATGGAGGTATTTATGGATGATTTTTCTGTATATGGTTCCTCTTTTGATGATTGCCTATCTAACCTTTCTCTAGTGCTTAAAAGATGTGAAGACACTAACCTTGTTTTGAATTGGGAGAAGTGTCATTTTATGGTTAACGAAGGCATTGTGCTAGGACACCTCGTTTCTAATCGAGGTATTGAGGTCGATCGAGCTAAGATCGAGACTATTGAGAAACTCCCTCCTCCTTGTTCTGTTAAAGGTGTGAGGAGTTTTCTCGGGCATGCAGGTTTCTACAGGAGATTCATCAAGGACTTCTCCAAGATTTCTAAACCTCTAACTAACCTCTTGAATAAAGATGTTGTTTTTGAGTTTTCGCAGGAGTGTCTTGATTCTTTTTACAGGATTAAGGAAGCGTTGATCTCCGCTCCCATTATCCAACCTCCTGATTGGACCTTGCCCTTTGAGGTCATGTGTGACGCTAGCAATGTAGCCGTAGGAGCGGTGCTTGGGCAGAAGAAGGATGGACGGACCACCGCCATTTACTATGCTAGCAAGACGCTAGATGAAGCACAACGCCACTACGCTACCACCGAAAAGGAGTTATTGGCGGTTGTATATGCTTTCGAGAAGTTTCGTTCCTATCTAGTAGGGGCGAAAGTCATTGTCTACACCGACCATGCAGCCATTCGTTACTTGATGGCTAAGAAAGATGCCAAGCCGCGTCTTATTCGATGGATTCTCTTGCTTCAAGAGTTTGACCTAGAGATCCGCGATAAGAAGGGATCCGAGAATTCAGTTGCGGATCACCTCAGCCGGCTACCGGAATCTTCCCGCGAGAAGGATAACCCACCCATAGACGATTCATTCCCCGATGAGCACTTGCACGTCTTGGAGCGTTTGATGGATCTACTTACTTCACCCCACGATGGAGGTGAAGTATGGGGTGAGGGCACCTCCTCCCTCCTTTGAGACGCATCATGGTCCAGCTAGCAACCTTAAATCAAGCGCTTCTTGGGAGGCAACCCAAGGTATTGCTCTTCTTTCCCGTTTTCTAGTCTAGCTTAGATAGTTTTTGTTTTTGCTTTGCTTTGCTTTGTTTTTGGCGTTTTGGACAGACAACAGGAAGGAGCACATCTGGAAGGACAGAAGTTCGAGAATCTGAGAAGAGAGAAGCACCTCGGTCACTGTCAGAACATCTCGACCGAGTTGATTCTTGAAGCAACCGAGGCGACTAGGGTTTCTGCAGAACCGCCTCGGTCCACATCACCTCGGTCCAGTCGAGACCATCTCGACCGAGGTGACAGCAGATCCAGTAACAGTATAAAAAGGGAAAAATTACTTTTCACTTTTTATTTACCCATTTCGACCGCGGCGGAACAGCAGCACCTCGCTCTCCCATTTCTCACTCGTTTCCGACGATTTCTGCTTCCAAACTGCAATTAAAGGATAGAAGGATCGATTGCAACTACAGATCTGCAAGAAATTTGAGCGTTTCGACCGAAACGAGGTAAAAACGTTCGAAAACCCTAACTCACTCGTTTACTGCGTATTGGGCTTTGGTTGCCCTTGATTTTGTTGAGGAAATCCATAAGTACCCCTTAGGAAGCATTTGTAGTGATTTTAGGGGGAAAAGAACTGAAAATCAGAGAGTGGAAATCGAACTGTCTTCGCCTCGGTCCAGTCGTTCTGCACCTCGGTCGAGGTGATTCTTGGTATTTGTCAGTCGACCGAGGTAGTCTGACAGTGTGTTTTGAAGATGAGTTCTGACAGATTGTTAGCTCTGAGAGATAGGTCCTCCCCTTCCCCTTCTCCTTCCTCATCCCGTCCCTACCGCCCGGTTATCCACGAGAGATGCCGGGTAGACTATGAGAGGATAGCTGGGCGTCCAGTCATCGCACCGCGATTTCTGGATGTATCAGCTTTTGATTGCCTAGGGTTAGATGCTGACCTTAGGAGGATGATTGCTACCGTTGGGCTAGATCAGTTCACTGAGATCCGAGCCCCAGCCTACATAGAGCCGACACTCGAGTTTGTTAGCTCCTTCTCCTACCTTCCCACAGACCGTTCTGTGAAGTACCGGTTGATGAACCGGAACTTCATAGTTCCTTTAGAGATTTGGAGAGAGATCTTTGGCTTTCCTGACCCCACCGCTGTAGACTTCCCCTCCCGATCAGTAGCTAGGGAGTTCTGGGGACAGATAGCCCACATTACTACTCATGCAGACAGATGGCGCCCTGGTGATTCCAGGGAGAAGGTCATCTTTCACCCGGCCTTCAGACTTGCCCACAGGATCTTCAGTGACATGCTTCTGGCGCGTACTGAGACGCCCCAGAAGATCAGACAGGGGGAGCTCTTTTCGCTTTACTGCATGGTTACAGGAGGCTTCCCGGACTTTGGCTTGCTCCTAGCAGAGGATCTGCATAGGATCAAGGCCAAGGCGAAGGGAGATATCTGCTGTGGAGGTCTAGTCACCCACATCGCCACTTACCACGGGATGAACCTCAGTGTTTGCACATTGGCAGCGGCTGCCAAGCCGCTGGGACTTCAGGAGATGATTACACGGAGGATCCTTGTTCCCCGTGGGCTGACTACACCCTACGTTGCCATGCCTTGGGAGCGGACTGCACCTCAGGGCATCAGATGGTCTGCACAGTTCTCTGTCTCCGATCCGCATTTCTGGCAGACAGCATGGGCTCCACTTATGGAGGATTACAGAGAGGGAGCAGCTGCCCCTGCAAAGGAGGCTGAGGAGGCTGAGGATGAGGATGACGACGATGAGACAGTTGATGAGAGAGGAGGCGGCGTCCCGATGGACACAGGGACAGATACTGCTGGGACGAGCGCGCCTCCCATTATTGATTTAGATGAGGATGAGGAGGACACTGAGCCGGCGCCAGCTGAGACTTCTCCAGTCAGGCCCGCTAGGCGCAGGAGGCGAGGAGTTAGGGACAGAGCTGCACACCGACGGATCGATGACCTGACGGATCAGGTTATCGACTCATATGCTGCACTTTCATTGGACATCCGCGAGATGCAGGAGCGGCAGCATCATCAGCACATGATGGCTCAGCTATAGTTCCAGCATGTCATGGGCTATCCCTACGATCCTACTCAGTTCCCCTACATACCACCACCACCACCGGATCGAGACTACTGAGGAGCTGCAGGGTTTTATTTATTATATTTTTATGCAGTTCGGCTCTTTATCCGGTGAGTCCTCTTTCATTTAGACTTTTATTATACCCACTGGGACAGTGTGTCTCAAGTATGGGGTATTTGTCTGTATTATTTGACTACGTGACTACTTGATGTATTCGATACTTTTGATGTATTATATTCATCGGATATTTTCATATTTATGCTTCATTTGCCTTTATATGATTATCTGATATTACATGCATACCTACAGATTATTTGATTGAGAAAAACGTCGAAACCGAACCGAAAAGAAAAAAAAAAATTTTTTGACCTCGACCGGGGAGATTCTGGCGAAACGAGGTATTTCACCTCGGTTGAACCAAGAACATCTCGACCGAGGTAGCGTAACAGAAAGTTTTCGAAAACGATTTTGTGTTACTTATCTGGATATGATCTCAGTGAAGATCTTGTTTACCTACTGGTTTTAAATTCTTTGTGTGTTTGAAAGGTTTTATAATATGTTTAAGTTGCTAAATGCTTTGTTTGAAATTATTAGCATGTTTAATACTTTGTTTTTATCCAAATTATGTTGAATTTGAAGGTTGACACCGCAGGTTAAGTTCTCTCACATTCTTCTTGGAAAGACCAAGGCATTTCATTCTTCTTCTTCTTCTTCTTCTTGATCATGCTTAGCCCCTCATATACATTTTGCCTCCTTTACCTATCCGGGAAATTGGAAGCAAGCAAGTGGTGAAAGCAAGTTAAAGTTGAGAAGTGGGCTGGAAGTGAAAGTGCTAGAAAGTAATTTTAGGTTTGGGGAAGTCAATCATGAAGATGAGTAACTCGGCACCATTCACATAGCCGGGTGTTTGTGTCTTGCCAAAATCGGATTGAGCGATATTCCTAACGGGTCATGGTATGTGCATCAAGGGTTTGATGCATCTCGAGAAATTGATGATTGCAGATTTCCTAGGCTTCGGTTATTGTGCACCTCTGTCCATGCATCCCAAAAAGTAAAGTAAAAAGAAAAAAAAATGCGAGATAAGCAAAGCTTATTGGTGGAAGATGTTGCAAGTCAAAGTGAAAGTGAAGTTCATCCTTTTCCCGGATTCTAGCACCACATTACCTTACATACATCCCTACCCTACACGTTTCTTGACCTTTTCTTTTGAGAAGACCTTGAGACCTTGAGCTTGTTGATTGACTTAGCGATTTAAATCGGATTATACATGATTAATTTCGATAATTATGATTTATTATGCATTCTATGATTTTATGCAAAGATGAACAACTTTCCTATATTTATAAAATGTTTTGATCATATTGAGTTTTTAATTCCAGGAAGTATTCTCTTAGAGTGATCTATGATAGTTGCACACCATAAAATGTTTTTGAAAGACTTTTTCATTGATTTTCTTGACTTGTAATCCATTCTATCTTATCTTTTATATGAGGAACTTGCTTGGGGACAAGCAAGGGCTAAGTATGGGGTATTTTGATAGCATGAATTATAGTCTATAATTTGGGGTTTGTTTGGACGTTTTATCTTTCATATTCTGCATGTTTGTATGTACATTATGTGATTTTACTACCATTTCATCTACCTTTGCGAGAATCGAGGTCTACACCCAGTTTCGTTGTAATTGCAGGTAATATGGTACGTTTTGCATCAAAAAGGAGCAAAAGAAGTCAAGAGTCATTTGGAGCTATATCCAGGAAGCACAGCCATGGATTGAAGATTTACTTTGGAGCTGATTCGAGAGATTTCACATTCTGTCGTGAGATCACCTCGGTTGACCAGAGGTTCACCTCGACCGAGGCGATCCAGAGACACCGACTCGACCGAGGCGAATACCTAGGACGCGGCGAGAATATTTTATTCTTGGAAGAGATCTTTTAAATTTGGAAAGTGATCTTATATTTTTGGGCTGAGCTTCTGGAAGGAAGGAGATATGCAGAATCATATATTTTACCTATATTTATGGGATAATATCTTCTTAAGATTTATTATCTTTGGAGGTTTATTTTTCCTATAAAAAGGGTTGGATTTCCACAAATCCAACATCACGCTATACCGTCGATCAGGGTTCATACGACGCAGCAGCCGCAGTACACTCCAAGTTGGGAGTGGTTGAAGAACCTTTTTGAAGGTTGAAGGAAGATTGAAGATCATAGCTTTATATAGCTTTTGAAGGGTTTTGTAAGATTGTCTTCAATTTCCTCATTGATTGTCTTGTCTTGTTGGATTGCTATCCAAGGAACGCTTTTGTTTGTGATATTTGATTCAGTTATTGAAGTCTTTTCATTAAATTCTTCTTTGTTCAAATATTCACCTTCTTCCCATATATTTTAATACTTTCATAATGATGATGAGTGGCTAATTTCCTTGTGTGATTCTAGGGTGATTGGCTGAAGGTTGTGGGAAAAACAATGATAGAATAATCTTAGATTCCAGTAGGATCCTGAAAGTTCGAGTCTTTAACCTTAACCCTAAGCATCTCGTTCGGTTGATGAACATCTCGGCCGGGGTGGAATTCTTCTGACCGAGGTGACTTATCCGACCTAAAACAGAAAGTTAAGTGTTAGAGTTTGCTAAATCCTATTCTTATTACACCTTCCTGGTTCAATGCAAGCTTAGGATGAGACTTACCCGGTAATTCCTTAGTTTGTGTACCGACGATCATAAGTGTAGGTAATAAAGGTTTATCCTTTATTGGGGTTTGAGTGTGCTTCCATCCCATCTTTGTGAGTTAGCTTGAGACTTACCCGGTAAAGGTTGATTCTATTCCCTTAGATGGTGTGTTAGTTTGAGGTTATAGTTCTTTATCTTGATTCCTTGAGACTTACCCGGTAATAGGAGTTACGGTTTAGGATTAGTGTGTAGTGAGACTTACCCGGTGATCTACTCCACTTTAGTAACACCTTCCCCACGCAAAAATCTCAGCTTTGTCCGCTTATCTATAGATCTTGAGTTGGAACCACAACTAGATGCTTTAATCCCTAGAATTGCATGTTTGCTTATTTGACATCTTATTCATCTTTGATTGTGTTAATCGCTCTTGTGGTTAGAATTAACGTAGCATACCGTATTGACTTTGTTTCACTAAGTCCCTGTGATCGACCCCTGGAATTTTCTTGCTTTTACTACGATTGACCCGTACACTGCGGGTTCGCATCCTTGTTTTAAGCTTAAGTCTAGGGTTATAAATTTAAAGCTTGCACACACCGTTTGGAGCGAACAAGTTTTTGGCGCCGTTGCCGGGGACAGTTCTGATATGTTTAAGTTGCTAAATGCTTTGTTTAAGTTGCTAAATACCTACAGATTATTTGATTGAGAAAAACGTCGAAACCGAACCGAAAAGAAAAAAAAAAATTTTTGACCTCGACCGGGGAGATTCTGGCGAAACGAGGTATTTCACCTCGGTTGAACCAAGAACATCTCGACCGAGGTAGCGTAACAGAAAGTTTTCGAAAACGATTTTGTGTTACTTATCTGGATATGATCTCAGTGAAGATCTTGTTTACCTACTGGTTTTAAATTCTTTGTGTGTTTGAAAGGTTTTATAATATGTTTAAGTTGCTAAATGCTTTGTTTGAAATTATTAGCATGTTTAATACTTTGTTTTTATCCAAATTATGTTGAATTTGAAGGTTGACACCGCAGGTTAAGTTCTCTCACATTCTTCTTGGAAAGACCAAGGCATTTCATTCTTCTTCTTCTTCTTCTTCTTGATCATGCTTAGCCCCTCATATACATTTTGCCTCCTTTACCTATCCGGGAAATTGGAAGCAAGCAAGTGGTGAAAGCAAGTTAAAGTTGAGAAGTGGGCTGGAAGTGAAAGTGCTAGAAAGTAATTTTAGGTTTGGGGAAGTCAATCATGAAGATGAGTAACTCGGCACCATTCACATAGCCGGGTGTTTGTGTCTTGCCAAAATCGGATTGAGCGATATTCCTAACGGGTCATGGTATGTGCATCAAGGGTTTGATGCATCTCGAGAAATTGATGATTGCAGATTTCCTAGGCTTCGGTTATTGTGCACCTCTGTCCATGCATCCCAAAAAGTAAAGTAAAAAGAAAAAAAAATGCGAGATAAGCAAAGCTTATTGGTGGAAGATGTTGCAAGTCAAAGTGAAAGTGAAGTTCATCCTTTTCCCGGATTCTAGCACCACATTACCTTACATACATCCCTACCCTACACGTTTCTTGACCTTTTCTTTTGAGAAGACCTTGAGACCTTGAGCTTGTTGATTGACTTAGCGATTTAAATCGGATTATACATGATTAATTTCGATAATTATGATTTATTATGCATTCTATGATTTTATGCAAAGATGAACAACTTTCCTATATTTATAAAATGTTTTGATCATATTGAGTTTTTAATTCCAGGAAGTATTCTCTTAGAGTGATCTATGATAGTTGCACACCATAAAATGTTTTTGAAAGACTTTTTCATTGATTTTCTTGACTTGTAATCCATTCTATCTTATCTTTTATATGAGGAACTTGCTTGGGGACAAGCAAGGGCTAAGTATGGGGTATTTTGATAGCATGAATTATAGTCTATAATTTGGGGTTTGTTTGGACGTTTTATCTTTCATATTCTGCATGTTTGTATGTACATTATGTGATTTTACTACCATTTCATCTACCTTTGCGAGAATCGAGGTCTACACCCAGTTTCGTTGTAATTGCAGGTAATATGGTACGTTTTGCATCAAAAAGGAGCAAAAGAAGTCAAGAGTCATTTGGAGCTATATCCAGGAAGCACAGCCATGGATTGAAGATTTACTTTGGAGCTGATTCGAGAGATTTCACATTCTGTCGTGAGATCACCTCGGTTGACCAGAGGTTCACCTCGACCGAGGCGATCCAGAGACACCGACTCGACCGAGGCGAATACCTAGGACGCGGCGAGAATATTTTATTCTTGGAAGAGATCTTTTAAATTTGGAAAGTGATCTTATATTTTTGGGCTGAGCTTCTGGAAGGAAGGAGATATGCAGAATCATATATTTTACCTATATTTATGGGATAATATCTTCTTAAGATTTATTATCTTTGGAGGTTTATTTTTCCTATAAAAAGGGTTGGATTTCCACAAATCCAACATCACGCTATACCGTCGATCAGGGTTCATACGACGCAGCAGCCGCAGTACACTCCAAGTTGGGAGTGGTTGAAGAACCTTTTTGAAGGTTGAAGGAAGATTGAAGATCATAGCTTTATATAGCTTTTGAAGGGTTTTGTAAGATTGTCTTCAATTTCCTCATTGATTGTCTTGTCTTGTTGGATTGCTATCCAAGGAACGCTTTTGTTTGTGATATTTGATTCAGTTATTGAAGTCTTTTCATTAAATTCTTCTTTGTTCAAATATTCACCTTCTTCCCATATATTTTAATACTTTCATAATGATGATGAGTGGCTAATTTCCTTGTGTGATTCTAGGGTGATTGGCTGAAGGTTGTGGGAAAAACAATGATAGAATAATCTTAGATTCCAGTAGGATCCTGAAAGTTCGAGTCTTTAACCTTAACCCTAAGCATCTCGTTCGGTTGATGAACATCTCGGCCGGGGTGGAATTCTTCTGACCGAGGTGACTTATCCGACCTAAAACAGAAAGTTAAGTGTTAGAGTTTGCTAAAACCTATTCTTACTACACCTTCCTGGTTCAAAGCAAGCTTAGGATGAGACTTACCCGGTAATTTCTTAGTTTGTGTACCAACGATCATAAGTATAGGTAATAAAGGTTTATCCTTTGTTGGGGTTTTGAGTGTGCTTCCATCCCATCCTTGTGAGTTAGCCTGAGACTTACCCGGTAAAGGTTGATTCTATTCCCTTAGATGGTATGTTAGTTTGAGGTTATAGTTCTTTATCTTGATTCCTTGAGACTTACCCGGTAATAGGAGTTACGGTTTAGGATTAGTGTGTAGTGAGACTTACCCGGTGATCTACTCCACTTTAGTAACACCTTCCCCATGCAAAAATCTCAGCTTTGTCCGCTTATCTATAGATCTTGAGTTGGAACCACAACTAGATGCTTTAATCCCTAGAATTGCATGTTTGCTTATTTGACATCTTATTCATCTTTGATTGTGTTAATCGCTCTTGTGGTTAGAATTAACGTAGCATACCGTGTTGACTTTGTTTCACTAAGTCCCTGTGATCGACCCCTGGAATTTTCTTGCTTTTACTACGATTGACCCGTACACTGCGGGTTCGCATCCTTGTTTTAAGCTTAAGTCTAGGGTTATAAATTTAAAGCTTGCACACACCGTTTGGAGCGAACACAAGTCAAACATCGGTATACGCACCTTCCGAGGAATCCTCACCCGTGACATCTATAACGAAGCTTGTTTGAGTAGTTTGTTTTCCATACATTCATCTCCCCTCATTTCTTCTTTGAAACTGTACTTTTGAATTTGGAACCCAGTTATCCTTCACCCCGTGAGTCTCTTCTTCTTAATCGTCTATCTTATGTGATTATACTCCTCGCTTGATTTTTTTTATTGCAGAGATTGTTGTAACTTGGTATGTACACCAATTGTTTGATAAAATGCCAAGTTGATTCATTATTTTTTTTTTTTTGTGTTGTGTTAATTCATAGTTCATCCAAGAAATAATAGCAGATGAAGTTGTGAGTGAAGCTTGGGGACTTCATTAACTGAATGCCCGGGAATTCAGATGAATTAGTTCTCGGGATGTTGCTTGGTGCATGCCATAAAGTTCATAATGTAGATATTGGTGAGCAGGTAATAGTTGTTGTTGGAGATTGCACATTCAGACTCTCAACTTCAGAACTATGTAACCTATTTAGTTTGTGAAGCAAAGAGTTGATGGAGGAGTACGTACCAGATGACAATAGATTATAACATATATAGCATGTTCCATTGCTGCCGGTTTTGTGATTTTGAGCATCAAAGATTATACTTGTATAATTTGAAGGTGATAAACGAGTTTGTAATTACTTTAGCTTTTTTTCTTCTTCTGTTTTCTTGCTGAATTATTTTGCTAAACTTTTAACGGTCTCAATTATTTTGCACGGTCTCAATTATTTTGCTAAACTCTTGTTGAATTAATGTCCAACTTTTAACGGTCTCAATTTGAGATGATGTTAAGATATTAATGTCCATTTTTTATTGAGACGTGAACTTTGATTTGGATTTCACGTAAAATATATAGAGTCTCAACGGGCTAGGTTAAACTCGACGCTCGGCCCTTTTATCAGGCGCAAAGAAAATCTGTCAACTGGGCGCAACCAGAGTGTGTTTCTGGGGCACATCCTGAATCCGCCCCAGAGGCGCATTCTGGATGCGCCCCAGATGCATACTTTGGCTACGCCCCAGAGGCGCACTATGGAGGTGCCCCAAATGCAGAATTCGCCCGTGTTGTCTCCTTTGTCTGATCGAATAGCAACCCCGTTAATAAATTATCGATTAAAGTCAGAAAAATAAATATTGGAAACGCTCCCAATAAACTGGGTGTTACAATCAAGACTCGCCCTGAATAAAAAAACACACTAGTATAACTACAGAACTACTCTAAGTTTCTCCTATCCCCTCAGCCCATCGGAGTTGGCTCCGCCGCTCCTCCCCCGTGCGGCCTCCCGGCTGCACCCCACCCTTCCCTCCCGGCTACCCCATGGCTAGCTCGAGACGATCCAAACGCCTCTCCATCAAACTCTCCGACTTACAAGCACGGCCCCATAACACCACCAATACCCGACCACAACCAGCCCATACTCGCTCCCCGGAGAGCCCTTTCGAGCCTATCCCTGAGGAACTCATTCAGTCCAACAACCAAAGACTCATCGCCAACACACAACAGCGCCTCGACGCAACTGCACTCTCCTTTGTAACCCTTTTCCCGCCGCTCTCCCCGGCTGCGTCCCAGCCCTCGAAACCAGCCTCGCTGAACAAAAACTCAAATGCTGAGCCCAACACCATCGCCCACACTCCCCAAACAGATCCTCACCACCCCTCACCCCTCATCCCCTCTCAACCACCTACTCCGGTGATGGACTGCCCTAACTCCAACGTTTCACCATCCCCACTTGAATGCAACCCTTCGCATCCCCTCACTTCTTCCATCCAACATCCCCTGACAACTTTACCCACCCCGCATCCCCAAAAAGACACAATTAATACCACACTACCTTTAGCCGGCTCCTCGTTTTCCTACAAGGACATGACCTCGAGCAACGTCAGCAGTAATCACGTACCCCTTCACTTTGTCCTTGGACTTGATTCCGGTTTCATCAAATTGTCCGAGGATGATATCGTTGAAACGACTCAAAAATGGCTGCTTTCACTAGTAGGGTTTCCACTTGGTAGCACCATCAACTACCAACGAATGGTTGCCTTTATCCGTGTTCACTGGAACACAATCTCCCCACCAAAAATCCTTCGCAAAGACAATGGAGTTTTCATCTTCCACTTTGCCACCGAAGAGGATCTTAACACCATCCTTCAAGGTAGCCCCTGGGTTACTAATAGCTCTACAACTCTACTCCTGAAGCGTTGGACCAAAGATCTACCCCTCGACTACTCATGCCTGAACTCAGTCCCCATTTGGGCCACCCTTCACGACCTGGATTATCAGTTTTGGTCAAAAAATATGCTTGCAAAGATTGGTTCCGCGTTAGGAACACCTATCCTTACGGACTCTTGCTCGGCTAATCAGGAAAGGTTGGGATATGCTCGCATTCTCGTCGATATTCAGGCATCTCGCCCCCTTATCTACGAAGTTACGCTTTCGGGGTCTGATGATGTTATACTCACACAAAAAGTCACCTATGACTGGATTCCCCCACACTGCATTAAATGCCTCATTTTTTGCCATACTTGCTCTCCAACAAGAGCTGTTAACAAGCTTGGTGATGGTAAGCCTCCCCACCATTCTCGCCTCAAATCTCGCAACAATCCCAACCAAGGCCCAATCCTCCCCACCCCGGATCCTTGTCATAAGATTGGTTGCTACCCCTCTAGTCTCCCGTCCGCTAACTTTCAGGCTAATGCCACCACCCAACCGGGACATCTCTTAAACCCTAAAACAACTCTGATACCCCAGCTCCCCTCTACCACCATCATTCACCCTGAACACCCCGTTCCTGCTTTGATCGCAAGTAATGACTCAACATCAGTCCCAAACCCTATCCCCTCTAACAAACCTGCACTCTCCAATACCTCTAAGGAGACGCCCGCAGTGCCCTTAGCCCCCACCTCAAGCAATGCAACTATGACCAATACCATCCCCCACCGTCTGCCCTCCCTGAAAAGCCCCTCTCAACATTCTCTCTCAACCCTATCCTGTCAACAAGTGTTGCCCAGGACATTACACTTGGAATATTAAAGTTTGTTCATGGAACATTAGGGGCTTGAACGACCCTATCAAACAAAAAGCCGTTCAGCACTTGGTGAAGAAGAACGACATTGACATCCTCGCTATTTTGGAAACCAGACTTCGTTCCAGCAAAGAATCCCGTATCTCCAAACACCTATTCCCTACCTGGAGTCAGGCTTCCAACTCATCCCATGCCCATAATTGCAGAATTTGGATCTGGTGGAATCCATCTAAGATTCATCTTACCACTTCCCTCCTCACTGATCAAATCATTCATTGTAAAATCTCCAATCCCCAGTCCCTCCCCAACCTTCTACCTGTTGTTATTATATTCTTTAGATCTAATCGTTTTAAGTTGGAACAACAAAAGAAAAACGAATAACAAGAGAAGAACACGATTTTACGTGGTTTGGTTTAAAACCTACTCCACGGGATCCTCAAGATCCAATCCACTATATAATAGTTGTATCAAAGTTACAATCAAGGAAGAAACGAGATTGACATAAGAACAAGCTCAGAAACTCGACAGATCTAAAACAACAAGAACAAGATCGAAAAGAGAGGCACAAGAAAAGAAGGAACTGATCTTCATAGTCTCTTAGTTGTACGTAGGCAGCCCATGCTTCACCGGAGAGAACAACACACCTCAACCGACACACGGTTTCGATTCGCACGAGTTTTAGAATGAGAGAGAGAGAGAGTTTTCTGTTGTGGAGAGCTCAACACATGAGCAAGATTTTCAGATCTGAAATTGTGTGGCTGTTGGGAGAGAGACATCACTTATATAGCTAGGTCAACTCAGAATGGGTAAAAACACAGCATTTTAATTCTGCAGCCCATGATATTGTAATCTGACAAAGCTAGATGGCCCAATACTTAGTCCTTTTCAGGGCCTAACAAGTCTTGGCTTCTAACTCGTTATGAGTAGCATGCCACCAGCTCATATTAGCCCAAAAATTGGATCAAAAATATGGGCCAAATTCATCATAGCAAGAATTATGTCTTAACAAGTTGCCCTCCTAATTCTAAGCAATGATACTTTAAAATATTGTGGATTGGAATATCTATCATTGAATCCAAAATGGTTCACCTAAGGAGGTACCTGCAAATGAAGAAAATTTTTGCAAAAAATAAATTTGTTAGTAGTAACAATTTTTGTACCAAAATCTGCAGGATTAACTTCACCTTTTATCTTCTTAACAATTAAGCTCTTTTCTTCAACCTGTTTTCGAATGTAGTGGAACCTCACATCGATATGTTTGGTTCTCTCATGGTATACTGGATCCTTACACAAATAAAGGGCACTTTGGCTGTCCATGTGGAGAGTAGCAACATACTTCTTATTTTCAACTTCAGCTAGAATTCCTTGCAGCCAGATGGCTTCTTTACAAGCCTCCGTGGCAGCAACATATTCAGCTTCAGTGGAGGAAAGAGCAACAATGGACTGCTGCTGCGATTTCCAAGATATACAGTTGCCACACCAAGTGTAAACAAATGCAGTAGTAGATTTTCTATTGTCTTTGTTACTAGCGTAATCGGAATCATCATACCCAAACAGATTATTTTCAAAATCATGAGACCCATATTCAAGAGCTAAATCAGAAGACCCTACAATATATTTCAGCAGGAATTTCATTGCAGTCCAATGTTTTTCAAAAGGATCAGACATGAACCTGCTGAGAACACTAACATCAAAAGCTAGATCTGGACGCGTACAAATCATGGCATACATGACGGAACCTACTGCAGCATCATACGGAACAAATTTCATACGAGATTTTTCAACATACGACAGATTGTAGGTTTTAGTCAAGTCAAGGTGCCCTCCTAAGGGTATACTATTAGGATTAGCTTTGGTAAGGTTAAACCTATCAAGTACTTTACTCATGTAATCACCTTGTGAAAGCCATATTTTACGTTTTGATCTATCTCTAGTTATCCGGATGCCTAGAACCTTTTGAGATGATCCTAGATCTTTCATGTCAAAACTAGATTTCAAAGCCCTTTTAATATCATTGATTTTAATCTTTGATTTACATATCAACAGAATATCATTAACATATAAAACCACATACAAGGGGCAATCAGTCTCAACAAATTTTAAGTACAAACATGCATCATATTCACTTCTAGTAAAACCTATCCTTTTCATGCAACTATCAAATTTTATATTCCATTGTCTAGGGGACTGTTTCAGCCCATATATAGACTTTTTCAGCAAGCAAACATGATCAGGTTTGGTTTTATCTATAAAGCCTTGTGGCTAACTCATGTGAATAGTCTCATCTAAATCACCATGCAAAAAAGCTGTTTTGACATCCATTTGTTCAATTTCATAATCATAAACAGCAACCATAGCAATAAGAAGACGCAGAGTTTTATACTTAACAACAGGTGCAAAGATTTCATTATAATCCTCACCTTCTCTTTGGGTGAACCCTTTAGCAACTAGCCTAGCTTTGTATCTAGGTGGTTCTTTAGGAGTAACACCTTCTTTCAGTTTATATATCCATTTACATCTAATAATCCTAGCAGTTTTAGGTTTAGGAACCAAAATCCAGGTTTTATTAGCATGCATGGATTCAATTTCCTCTTTCATAGCAGTTTTCCAATTTTCAGCATGGCTGGTCATAGAAATCAGGAGTATATGTGTTCACAACTTCAGCAATTAGAAAAGCATAGTCCACAATATGATCTAACTTTTGAATATTAGGGTCATAAAAGACATATTCAGATTCAGTCAAATGAATGCCGGGAATCCTAAAATCAGGATATTTAGGATTTGGAATGACATTACGACTTGGTTTATCTCTAGTTAACTGATATTCATTCAAAGTAGGCAAAGCAGGAAGATTATTATGCACACCAGAATCATGCAATACAGGCAGATTATTATGCACATTAGAATCATGCAATGCAGACAAGTTATCAGATTCAGTAGGATTACTATCCTTAACTTCTGTCCTAAACGAATTAGACTCAGTTTGATCATCTAAAGCTTGAGGACTATCAACCTCCCCATCAGATTGTTGAGGTGAGGAACTACTATTAGGAGAGCTCAACAATGGAGCTGTACCAATGTCAAATTCTTCCTCAACAGGCTCATGAGAGTCACTAGGGCTGTAGAACTGAGTTTCATGTTCATTTTGAATATTGTTTTGGGAAGACAAATTGTTCCTATTTTTGAAATAAAATTCAGTTTCTACAAAAGTGACATCTCTACTTGTTATTACTCTATATCCTCCAGGTTGGATAAGTAACAACTTATAACCTTTCACACCCTCTGGGTAGCCTATCATAACACACTTAAGAGCTCTAGCATTTAGTTTACCATCTGAATGTTTTGCATAAGCAACACAACCAAATGGCCTCAAGTGTGATATGTTAGGCTTTGAACCAGTCCACATTTCTTGTGGTGTTCGAAACCCAATGGCAGAAGAGGGGGACTTGTTTATGAGATAAGAAGTTGTGGCAACAGCCTTTCCCCACATACTTTGTTTCATACCAGAAGAAATAAGCATGCACCTAGCCTTTTCTAGAAGAGTTCTATTCATACGTTCAGCAGTGCCATTCTGCTGAGGCGTGCCAGGTACAGTCAGATGGCGTTTTATGCCATTTTCTTCACAAAAAATATTAAAGGCTGCATTACAAAACTCTAACCCATTATCTGTCCTAAGACATTTCAATTTATACTCAGATTGACTCTCTACCTTGGTTTTCCAAAGTTTGAACATGTCAAAGGTTTCACTTTTGGACTTCAATAAGTATATCCAAACCTTTCTAGAGTAGTGATCTATCAAAGACAAAAAATATTTTCTACCTCCAATAGTGTCAACTTGGGCTGGGCCCCATAGATCAGAATGAACATACTCAAGAGGTTTATTAGCTATGTAAGTAGATTTATTAAAGCTAGACCTAATAGCTTTACCAAAAATACAATTTTCACAAATACTCAAGTCAGAGGGTTTTTGTTTCAGATATCCATGTCTAAACAAGTAATGCAAACCTTTATTTCCTATGTGTCCTAATCTAGAATGCCAGATGGTGGTAAGATCTTTATTCATTTTAGGTACAGAATCTAAAGCATTTATCTCAGGAGAACTTACAACATGATAAAGACCGTTTTTCTTAATACTTTTCAGAATGATTTTACCATCTTTGGACACATTTCTTATACCATTGTGAGTGTGGATATGACAATTCAAATCATCAAAAGCAGATTCAGATAAAAGATTTCGTCTAAGATCAGGCACCCACCTAACCTGTTGTAAGACTCTAACTTGGTTATCATGCATCCTAAAGGGCACAATGTCTATTCCTTTAATAGGTAGAGAAGAATGATCTCCTAACCTAACCTCCCCCTCATCAGATTTATGCAGAAAATCAAAATAATGTTCATGGGGAGTGGCATGCATGGTACAACCAAAATCTAAAATCCAATCATTCACATCAGAGGTATGAGCACACAACAACAGTTCATTATCATAAAAGCAAGAAGAAGACTCCACCAAATTTGTATTACCATTTACGGATTTTTCAAACTCGTCTTTCTTCTTCTTTTTACAATCAGGGACAATATGGCCTCTAATGCCACAGTAAAAACACTTCACATTCTTTTTATATGGCTTAGTGTTGTTCCTATTTTTATTAGTACCCTGATTATTGCTAGAATTTCCCTTATTGAACCCATTCTTATGCTGTTGTTGTTTTTTATTTTTGCCCTTAGCAAACATAACCTCCTGATTTTTACTATCCTTCCCACTATTCCCAGATTTCATTTTGAAGACCTTCATATCCTCATTCTTTTGTATGACGGACTCTAAGATTTTATCTTTTGTCAAAGTGTCATTACTATATTATATCACATCCTTAAAATTGTTAAACTGACTGGGAAGCCAATATAACAAGATGACAGTCTGGTGGGTATCAAAAATACTATCCTTACACCTTTCTAAGTCCTGAGTCATTTTCAGAAAGTTGTCCATGTTCTCTTCTAATGTATGACTAACATCCATTTTAAAATTAAACAATCTACACAACAAACTTATCCTAGAGGGCATAGACTTAGTCAGGTAAAGTTTTCTAAAGCATCCCACAACTCTTTAGCATTAGTTTTAGTAAGAACTTGTCTACCTACTTAATCTGTAAGTTGTAACACCCCGAATTCTCAGAACTCGGAGTATTACTGGTTAGGACCTCACAATGGGTCCCGACCTCAGTTTGACAACAACATTACTAGGACCTTGCAACAAGACACAAATAAGGAAACCGAAATTCATAAAAATATGTTTTTAGAGTAATGAATGCAACAAAGTCTAGCAGCCTACAGTACTTAAACAAGAGAAAAGAACAACTGTCTTAACCAAAAGAAAGGAAAGACAACAACCCCAACCCCACTCTAAGGAGTACGGAGACCCGGCTGACCACTACTTCCGGATCACTCAGCTGCTGATCTAACCTGCGGTAAATCTAAAACAACAACAACAATCACCGTTAGCTAGTTATCTAAATATTAGCAGAGTAATAATAGCACAAACACACTCAGGTAAACATAAACACGCAACATGCTTCCAAACAAGTCCGTTTTATTATCTTTCTTTAAATTACTCATTCACTCTAATGATACTTATTTTGTGACACGAGGGTTTCCCAAACCTCGCCTCCGCCCCCGTGTAACCATCAGGAATGGATCCGATGCATCTCACCTTGTACCTGTATGGTCTGGGTATAGAGAACCTCCCAGTCTCCTGTCAGAGCTGGGCAGTGATGTCACGGCCCGTTATACATACACTTGGGCCTTACGTAAAAATAATACAGTCGTCCTAGCAAGTTATTAATTATTAAATCAAGCAATATCACACACCACTACTATCACTCAACTAACACTTAGAAACCGGCTAAGTAAGTCGCAAGGACTTACCTGAGTCAAAATACTCTCTAACACGTCTCACACCGTCTGTACTCGTGGTAACTCAAACTCCTGTCAAATCAGGCAGGTGTGTCAAGACACATCTCACTATCCAACCTCTTGCAAGGAATTACGGAAAAACAACCCTCTTAAGGTAAAAGACCATTTTACCCCTGGTGCCGAAAGTTCTCAAAGTTCACTCTTTCGTCCTACTAAATTCCTTTTAGGATTTGTTCTCTATGATTACTCTCGCTCTTTGATATTTTCCTTAATCCAAACTCGTATTTATGTGCAGATACTCGCATTTTATATATTCTATATATTATGTTATAAGTATACTTTTATATAACAATTTATATGTTCATTAAATTCCAAGTTCTATAAACTTTACTAGGCTTTGAAGATAATTTTGTACTCTTTTAAATTCCTAATAAATATATATATATATATATATAAATATATATGTATATATATATATATATATGTACCCGTATGTATATACGCGACATTCATAACTCTTATTTATATGTCCACCAAACCGCTTTTACTAATCTTCCGCTATTCGAAAATTACAATAGTACCTATATAACCTATATATATATATATATATTCCGACTCTGTTCTTCATACATATTTGCATCCATATTTGCATCCATATTTGCATCCATATTTAATATCGTACTCGTATATTATACGCACACTTGCGTCTTTTATACATATAAATTCCTACATATAATTACGGGTAATAACATCTCTAAATTATATATATATATATATATATGTATACTGCAGGTGGGAGAAGGTCGGAGCGTCGGCTTACCGGTACTGCGATCCGGCGAGCACTGGCGTCAGGAGGCCGCAGCAGTTGGCGGTGGTGACGAGCTCCGGAGATCGGCCGGACTGGAGGCGTGCAGGAGGCCGACTGGTGCGCGGCGCGGCTGCAGCAATTGGCGGTTACAATCACTCGTTCGAAATAGATGCAGCGGAAAAGAGAGGCGGCAGGAAGGTGAAGGAAGAGGGCGGCCTTACCTTCACTGTCGACCGGAGGAGTTCGCTGCGGCGGATGGCGGCGTCTGGCGGTCGACCGAGGCGGCAGAGGGCCGACTGGGTGGCGCGGTAAGGCTGCAGAGAAGCGTGGTTTAGGGTCCTCGGCTCGAACAGAACAGAAGAAAGCGAGGGAGACGGAAGGAATTAACAGCGAACCGGGAAGAGAGAGACGACACTTACCCGGGTTGAGGTCGCCGGCGAGCAGGGAAGGCGGCGAGTGGCGGTGGCTCCGTGTCGTCTCCGGCGAAGGCAGAAGGGCTGCAGTCCAGCGATCTTCAGCAGAGCGAGGGATGGGTAGCGGCGGTAGGTAGAAGAATTAGATTAGGAGGAGATTAATTAGTAGGATGATTAGGAAAATTAGGGTTAGGTTAAATTTAAGAGGTGGGCTGCTGATTGGGCCTCGCAGTGGCCCACATCCGGCCCGTTTTCATTTTAGCACGGAAAAGATGAATTCGTTACTCGTTCGGATTTTAATTAGGTACGGAAGTATATAATACGGAATTAATTATGTATTATCTTTATTTTATTATTTATATATTTATTTTATTACTTAATTTTGTGTTATCATTTTATGTGATTTAAGGTCACATAAAATTATAACATTTAAACTCGCTTTATAGAGTTTATTTATTTATTGAATTATGATTGTCGTATCGGAAATTGGTAAATTTCCATTTGCCGAAAACCTAAAATTTCCGGTTATTACATCAGTGCCCCCTTAAAAGAAGTTTCGTCCCGAAACTTAAATTATTTCCCTTACTCACACATTTCTTTCGGTATATTTTAGTTTTCTCGACATATTCGTTTTCTACCAAGCAGCTACTCAGGCATCAAACAAACAAATATCACAAAAGAGGAACAGAAAAACTCCAACCAATATGAAAACCTGAAAGGTCACACAACACAACATCCGAGTACTAACTCGTCAAACAGAAGTAACCTCTAACCCAGCGAAGAACTCGGGATAGTTACGTCTAATGCTCTCCTCAGTCTCCCAAGTGGCCTCCTCAGCTCCTCTCCTAGACCACTGGATCCTCAGCATAGGTATCTCCTTGGATCGCAGACGTCTAGTACTGCGTTCCAAGACAGCTACTGGGTACTCTACAAATGTATGGTCAGGCTCAACTGTCAGATCCTCATGGCTGATGACGTGTCTCGGATCCGGAATGTACTCTCTCAACTGAGATACATGAAAGACCGGATGGACACTCTCTAGTCTCGGTGGTAATGCTAGTCGGTAGGCCACCTCCCCAACTCTCTCCAGGATCTCAAAAGGTCCGACATATCGGGGACTCAGCTTTCCCTTAATGCCGAAACGCCTGACTCCTCTCGTGGGTGACACTCTCAACCACACCTGAGCACCCACCCTAAACTCCAAAGGTCGACGCCTCTTGTCGGCGTAGGACTTCTGACGACTCTGCGCTGCTAACATTCGCTCTCGGACTAGGGCAATCCGAGCGATGTCATCCTGTATCTGATCTGGAGCTACTCCATCAACTCTGCTAGGCTCATCCCAACATAAAGGTGTACGACATCTCCGCCCGTACAAAGCCTCATAAGGAGCCATCCCAATAGATGCGTGCCAGCTATTGTTATACGAAAACTCTACCAGTGGAAGATGATCTGGCCATACCTGTCCCCAATCAAGTACACACGCCCGAAGCATGTCCTCTAAGGTCTGAATGGTCCTCTCAGACTGCCCGTCTGTCTGTGGGTGATAGGCAGTAGTAAAGTGGAGACTCGTCCCTAAGGCAGTATGTACCTGCTGCCAAAATCTTGAGGTAAAACGTCCATCTCTGTCAGAGACGATAGTCCTCGGTACCCCATGGAGTCTCACAATGTGCCTGGTGAACTCCTCAGCCAGACGACTCACCGGCCACGTTTCCTTAATCGGAATGAAACGTGCGGTCTTCGTCAGGCGGTCTACCACTACCCAAATAGCATCAAATCCTCTGCTGAGTCTCAAACCAGTGACAAAATCCATAGATATATCCTCCCACTTCCACTGTGGTACTGGAAGTGGGTGGAGCTCTCCTCCAGACCTACGGTGCTCAATCTTGACCTGCTGGCAGGTCGCACACTGAGCTACATATCGAGTCACATCGGGCTTCAAACCGCCCCACCAGAAGGACCGTCTCACATCCTTGTACATCTTACTCGCTCCAGGATGTACTGAGTATGGGGCAGCATGAGCCTCACCTAGTATCCTCTGTCTCAACTCACTGTCTGACGGTACACACACGCGATCCTGACGTCTCATCACTCCATCTGCACCAATAGTAAACTGTGGGGCCTCATCTCGAGACATCCTGTCCCGGATCCGGATCAAAGTGGGGCAAGTCTCCTACTTCTGTCGGATCTCATTCAACAGATCAGGAAGTAACTCCATGGTAGACAACTGGCCATCGGTATCGGGAAACTGAACCTCTATCTCCAACCAAGCCAAGTCCCTCTGCAACTGTGGCTGTACTGTCAACCGAGCTATCGCTCTCTCTCTAGGCGTCTTCCGGCTCAAAGCATCAGCTACCACATTCGCCTTTCCGGGGTGGTAGAGGATCTCAAGGTCGAAGTCCTTGATCAACTCTAACCACCGCCTCTGGCGGTTATTCAACTCTCGCTGAGTGAATATGTACTTCAGACTCTTGTGGTCTGTAAAGATCTGACATGTCGCCCCATAGAGATAGTGACGCCAGATCTTGAGAGCATGGACTACTGCAGCCAACTCTAGATCATGTGTGGGGTAGTTCTCCTCATACGTCTTCAGCTGTCGAGACGCATAGGCTATGACCTTACCCCTCTACATCAAGACACACCCCAAGCCCAGCTTGGATGCATCACTGTATACCACAAAGTCATCAATACCCTCAGGCTGTGCTAAAATCGGAGCGGACGTCAATCTCCTCTTCAGCTCCTCAAAACTCTGCTGACACGGCTCAGACCAGACAAACCGAGTAGTCTTCCTCAGAAGACAAGTAAGTGGTCGGGCAATCAAAGAGAACCCTTCCACAAACCGGCGGTAGTAACCTGCTAAACCCAAAAAGCTGCGAACCTCCTTAACATTCTTAGGAGGTTGCCAAGAAGATACTGACTCGATCTTCGCCGGATCGACCTTAATTCCTTCAGCAGTCACCACGTGTCCTAAGAAAGCCACCTCTGACATCCAAAACTCACACTTGGATAGCTTAGCATACAGCTGGCTATCCTGTAGAATCTGCAGCACTGTCCTCAAGTGTCCGGCATGCTCCTCCCGACTCCTAGAATAGACTAAGATGTCGTCAATGAAGACCACTACAAACTGGTCTAAGAAGTCAATGAATATCCCATTCATCAACTCCATGAACACTGCTGGTGCATTAGTGAGCCCGAATGGCATCACTACGAACTCATAATGACCATACCTAGTCCGGAATGCCGTCTTAGGTATGTCCTGATCTCTCACCCTCAACTGGTGGTAACCTGACCTCAAGTCTATCCTCGAGAACACGGACGCTCCATGCAACTGGTCCAACAGATCATCTATGCGTGGCAGTGGATACTTGTTCTTGATGGTTACTTTGTTCAGCTCTCTGTAGTCTATGCACAGCCTCATCGATCCGTCCTTCTTCTTCACAAACAACACTGGCGCACCCCAAGGAGACACACTGGGGCGTATAAAACCCTTCTCTGCCAGTTCCTCTAACTGCTTCTTCAGCTCAAGCAGCTCTATAGGTGCCATGCGGTACGGGGCCTTCGAGATAGGTCTCGTGCCCGGCTCCAAGTCGATGCTGAAATCAACGCTCCTCTGTGGGGGTAGCCCTGGCAGGTCATCACTGAATACCTCTGCAAACTCGCATGCAACAGGTATCTCCTCTATAGTCAGGCTCTTGCTTTCCTTCATGGCATAACACCAGAAGGCTTCGCAACCCTGAGCTATCAGTCTCGCTGCTCTCACTGCACTGATAACTGTACCTGACTTTCCGAGGTCCCAACCTCGGAATATTACCCTATGACCCTCCTCCGTGGCAACGGTCACTGTCCTCTTACCAATGTCTAAGACTGCGCCGTGTTTCCTCATCCAGTCTATCCCTAAAATGACATCCTCATGAGCTAAGGGCATGACTAGAAAATTAACTAGCCAGTCTCGATCTCCCATGCGAACAGGACATCCAAAGATCTCTCTAGTCCCTCTTACCTTACTCCCATCAGGTAAGCCTATCGTAAAAGGTATCCCCTCTACAGTAGCTAAGGACAACCTATCTACGCATGCATCAGATATGAAGGAGTGTGTAGCACCCGTATCAAATAAAACTCGTACAGGTAAGTCATGAATCTGGATCGTACCTGTGGCAGTAGGTGCATCTGGCTGATCAGCATCTCTCAACTCAAACACTCGTGCCTGAGCTCCTCTAGTATCAGCCACACTACCACGTCCTCTACCCCGACCTGATCCCTGCATAGAACTCTGTGGTGGTGTGTGTCCTGGAGCTTTGTAAGACTGCTGCTGACTAGGAGCTCTGTACTGCTGCTGCTGACTAGGATTCCGGTACTGTGGCGGTCTCTGTACACTCCCTGATAAGCCTGCAGGAGAAGAACCCTGCTGAGATGGGGCCTTGCCCTGACGGCAGAATGCAGCTCTATGCCCAACCTTGCCACACTGAAAGCAAGTCACTGCTGGCTTCGTGCAGTTCGATCGGATATGTCCATAACTATTGCAGTTGTGGCACTGCAAGCTACCAGCTGAAGTCTGACCAGTAGCTGTATGGCTCTGTCGCCCCTGAGTCTGTCCCCGTCCAAAAGCAGCTACTCCTGAACCACCACTGGCATAACCTGTCCTCTGCCGCTTATCCGGCCTGTCAGTCTGAGCAGCTCTCCTAGACCCTGGTCTGTCTCTCTCATACGCAGATGCTCTATCCTGATAGTCTGACAGAGTCTCACAGCGAAATCCTGCCAGATAAGACCGAGTGCTCTCTCTCAATCTCCGGGAAAAGAGATAGACATGCTGCTCCTCAGGAGGTGCAGCTGGTCCAAGCAGTGTCA
>BSUD01000003.1:153934613-153989675 GCA_033239045.1 Fagopyrum esculentum | reverse complement strand
TATTTTCTTAATTTTATAAATTAATTTTCTTTATTATATCTTTATAATTAACAAAAAATATAGTCGTGAATTAATTGTGTTTTTATATACTTACAAAATAACTATGATGATGTTAGCTATATTTCACTTTGTATGTACATACAAACTATAGTACTATCATGTTATTGTTCATAATATAAATTCTCATACTTTGAATTTCTGTTATTTCATAATATAATACAATTGCTAGGGAATGAACAAAGATGACAAAAATAGTTAGTGATCATATACGATTTTACCTAACACATATCATATTATTACATAAATCACAATATATACGTCAAATATTTATTTAAAAATATATTTATAATTTTTATCAATTACCTTTTAAAAATTATTTTCTTAATTTTATAAATTAATTTTCTTTATTATATCTTTATAATTAACAAAAAAATATAAGCATACTATTTTTTTTAATCGGGATTTTAAGCATACTAATTACTTATAAGTTACAACCAACAAAGTGCTTTTGTAAAATATCATCGCTTTTGTAAAATGACTTTCTCGAAATACCGAATTGTGAAAGACCGGTCAATTAATTATGAAGGTATTGTTTAAATTAATTATTAATTTTAAATATTAATTTAGAATTATAAATATAAAATTAAATAAAAATTATTAATTACATCAAACTGCGGCTTTGTTGGAAATTAAAAAATATAAAAAAAAGTTTGGTCAAGGACACTCTAAGAATCAAACTCCGGACATCTTATAACCAAAGAGACTACCAAACCACTAAACTAAACTACTTTCTTGTTAATTTCTCGCTAACTTTTATAAACAATAATTAATGTTGAAATTTTAAAATACAAAGAATATTTTTAACTCTTTTGGTCAAAAATGATAGGTTAATCGACCCGACTATTGTGCTTTTTTTATTTGAAATATGAATACGTCAAATTGGCTTAACAAAGGAGACCAACCTATAAATATGAAGAAAAAAACATAATAAGTTTGAACCTGTCGGAATCGGTTTGTCATAAAAAATTAGTCCAACTTAAAAACAATCAAATCCAAAAGTTGTAGACTCGAAAACAATCGAACCTGATTATACCCAAAGTAATTCAACCTGGATTTACCCAATACATAAACTAGACTGACCTGCAATAACCCGATAATTGAAGCGACCCGATCCGAAATAGACCGTGAACCCGAATTTCAATTGTACAAATGATCCCGACCCGATATGAGCCCGACCCGAATTAGCCCGATAATCGATTAAAACAACCCAAGATTGCCAGAGAACCCGATTATTAGTTGTGCAAGGGCAACCCGAATAAACCCGACCCGACCTGAATCAACCCAACATGACATTATAGACAATTTTAACCCGGCTCAAAGTGACCCGAAACAAAATTGACCCGACCCGAACTCGGCCGACCCGCCCGTTTGACACCTCTACCCTATAGTACAGTAGAACCAACACCTAGAACAAAAAGAAAAACAAAAAACAAAAAAAATGAAAAATAAAAGGCTGCAAGGAAAGAAAGAAGACAAAGAAAGCACGTCACCTTTCAAAAACAAAGCTGCAAAAATTACTTGTAAAAAAGGTACAAAAAAAAATATTAAAGAAAAAGATATTAGGCACCTTTAAAAAAGTAAAAGAAAAGGTTACTTTTCTACTGAGAAGACTTGTAGCCACCCTTTTGCAAGATATACAGCTACTTTTACACGTAAAAGCTCAAAACAATGTATAGATCTACCACACGCAACAAATCAGAACGATATACAGTTTCAAAAATCTGGACAGAACACAGAGAAACGAACCAAGCTCGCATATATTCATATATGATGCAGAAGATTCAAGAAAAAAAACTCAGCAGGTTTGGAACTGAACAAGAAACATCATGTAATGTCAGATCTAAGCATGTAAAGACAAATCTACGCATGCGTTGACAGATTCGAAAAACAGATCTGCAGATTTACACCAAAAACTCAACAGATCTAAAAGAAACAAACAACTAACATGCTCTGATACCAATTGTTGTTATTATATTCTTTAGATCTAATCGTTTTAAGTTGGAACAACAAAAGAAAAACGAATAACAAGAGAAGAACACGATTTTACGTGGTTCGGTTTATAACCTACTCCACGGGATCCTCAAGATCCAATCCACTATATAATAGTTGTATCAAAGTTACAATCAAGGAAGAAACGAGATTGACATAAGAACAAGCTCAGAAACTCGACAAATCTAAAACAACAAGAACAAGATCAAAAAGAGAGGCACAAGAGAAGAAGGAAATGATCTTCATAGTCTCTTAGTTGTACGTAGGCAGCCTATGCTTCACCGGAGAGAACAACACACCTCAACCGACACACGGTTTCGATTCGCACGAGTTTTAGAATGAGAGAGAGAGTTTTCTGTTGTGGAGAGCTCAACACATGAGCAAGATTTTCAGATCTGAAATTGTGTGGCTGCTGGGAGAGAGACATCACTTATATAGCTAGGTCAACTCGGAATGGGTAAAAACACAGCGTTTTAATTCTGCAGCCCATGATATTTTAATTTGACAAAGCTAGATGGCCCAATACTTAGTCCTTTTCTGGGCCTAACAAGTCTGGGCTTCTAACTCGTTATGAGTAGCATGCCACCAGCTCATATTATCCCAAAAATTGGATAAAAAATATGGGCCAAATTCATCATAGCAAGAATTATGTCTTAACACTACCCAACCTGGAACTATCATTCATTTATGCCCATAATGAACCTGTTGATAGGATCAGCCTTTGGTCCTCCATTGCTACAATTGGTTTGCTTAACTCTTCCACGCCTTGGGCTCTCCTTGGCGACTTCAACGTCACTCTCACTCCGGATGAGAAGAATACCAACAACTCTCCATGCATCTCACAACAATCTACTGAACTTGCTACCTGCTTTGATCAAAATAACATCATGGATTTACCCTACTCAGGATGCAAGTACACCTGGAACAACAAGCAGATTGGGTCGCGTACATGGTGTAAGCTGGATCGTATCTTAACCAATCTCATTTGGCTCAGAAAATTCCCTCATTCGCATGCCCACTTCGACCTACCCAATGTTTCAGACCACTCTCCTGCCCTTCTCTCAATCACTCCTCCAACCGGCAAGACCAACCCCCCCTTCAGATTTAATAACCTCTGGGCTAATCACGAAAATTTTGTATCAAGCGTCAATAGTGTGTGGAGTGCTGAGATCGAAGGTAATCCCATGTACAAACTCACCAGAAAGTTGAAGAACCTCAAGCCCATACTCAAAAAATTTGGTAGTCGGAAACTAGAAGAGATCCATGAAGCAATCAACCACAACCGAAAAAGCCTTGAAAACATTCAAATCAGACTCCGGAATAACCTCCACAACACCTCACTCCAAACTGCCGAGAAATCTCTCACAACCACCCTCAATGAAAACATTCACGCGCTTAACACCACTCTCGGCCAACTATCCAAAGCCAAATGGATAAACTTTGGAGACCAGTGCTCGTCTTTCTTTTTCAGGAGCATCAAGACCAGAAGAAGCCATAACTGTGTTTTGTCAATCAAAAACCATGACGACAGTACCACAACTGACCCAGAAATCATCGCTTCCACTTTCATATCCCACTTCCAAACTGCCCTCAACCGTCCAGCCCAAACCAATAACCCTACCTTCCCTAACCCACCCCTACCAACCCTCACCCCCTCTAACAAAACTCTTCTTTCACTGCATGTCATGGATGATGAAATCAAAACCGCTCTATTCAGTATTGGCAATAACAAGGCTCCTGGACCAGATGGATTCAACGCTAGATTCTTCAAAGCTTCCTGGGACATCACCCATCGAGACTTTACTAATGCAATCCATGATTTCTTCAAGCATGGGAAGCTCCTTAAGCAAATCAATCATGCTTCTATATCCCTCATTCCAAAATCAGATACCCCAACCACACCTGTTGACTATCGACCAATTTCCTGCTGCACTACCATATACAAAACCATTGCCAAGGTCCTATTTGCCCGTCTTAGTTCAATCCTCCCCCATATTATAGGACCCTACCAAAGTGCTTTCGTCAAAAACCGATCCATTAAGCACAATGTGCTCATATGCCAGGAATTACTCCACAAATACAATCAGAAAAACATCTCCCCTAGAGCCGCCTTAAAGGTTGATCTCTCCAAAGCCTTCGACACCATCGACCATAGCTTCATTATCCACTGCTTGACCACAATGGGCTTTCCCGAGCACTTCATCAGCCTGATCAAAGAATGCATCTCAACGGTAACATACTCTGTTAACATTAACGGCTCTCTTCGAGGACATTTCAAGGGATCCAGAGGATTACGTCAAGGCTGCCCTCTCTCCCCCCTCCTCTTTACCATCGCCATGGAATATCTTTCCCGTCTTATCCTTCTCAACACCACAAATCCAACCTTCCACCTCCACCCCAAATGCCGAACCCCTCGTATCACTCACCTCTCCTTCGCAAATGACCTGATGTTGTTCTGTCGTGGTGATTGCCCCTCTATCAAAATCCTCAAAGACTCCCTTGATGTCTTCAGTGAGATTTCTGGGCTCAAATTTAACCCATCCAAATTATACCTCTTCATGGGCGGCATGTCTTCTCAGGACCAGGCCCAGGCATGCACCATCACTGGCTTTGACAAAGGCTCCCTACCTTTTCATTACCTTGGGGTCCCGGTTGGCTGTAAGAGACTTGCTATTTCCGACTACCTACCCCTCATTCATCGCACCACCAACCGTATCCATTCATGGAGCGCAAAGATGCTTTCCTACGCCAGCCGTGCTCAGCTTATCAAATCCATTCTCCTTGCTGTCAACCAATATTGGAGCTCGATTTTCCTCCTGCCCGCATTCATCATCAACAAAATCCACAGTCTTCTTCGCTCTTACCTCTGGGCTGGGAAAGTGAGCAGCGGTCGTGCCTTGGTCGCTTGGTCTACGGTTTGCTCTCCTAAGGCTTCTGGCGGTCTCGGGTTCCCTGACCTCTACACCAGGAACAAGGTACTTCTCACTAGACTTATGTACGACATTGATCGCAAGGATTGCAACCTTTGGTGCAAGTGGATTGAATGCTACATTCTCAAAGGCCAAAATATCTGAGACTACAGACCCAAATCACATCACAGGTTCTCCTGGAAATGTTTATTGAAAATCAGAGATGATCTACACTCTCCTTTGGCTAGCACCAACGCTATCCCCTCGCTTTCGCATGCCGATGGCACCTTCTCTTCCCGTAAAGCCTATGACCTGCTCAGGCCGGATCTTTCCCTTCTCACCCACCCTCCACACATATCTATCTGGCTAAAATACAACATTCCCAGATGCAGCTACATCTCCTGGATTGCTAGTCACCGGAAGCTTCCCACCTTGACCAAGATCAGAAGATGGAACCTTATTGACTTTGACACATGTAAACTTTGCAACTACATGGCCGAAGATGATGATCACCTTTGGAATGCTTGCAGCTACACTTCCCTCGTTTTGGACATCATTTCCAGATGGACTAGAGTCCCCTACGATGCTCCTTATCTCAACAATTTATGGTCTTGGTTAAGCTCGAACCGTCCTTCCAAGCACAAACTCATTGATAACATACGTACTGCCTCAATCATCACATTCATCTATACCACCTGGAAAGTCCGGAACTCACTCATCTTCAACAACTCCTTTACCAGAGCCATAGACTGCGCCGCTGAAGTCATCAATACCCTTAAGCTCCACTTCGCTCACCAATGGAAGGATCGCTCACCCGAGTCCAGAGCCACCGCTAATATGCTGGGAATCTCCCTTGTCTGCACCCCTCTATAGCTCATGCTATCTTCGTCCATACGTTCCTGACGCTCCTCTCCTTGATTATGTTCTTTGGATTATGTCCCTTTTCTTATGCTCACTGTATCTTGTCCCACACTTGTAAAACCTTCCAATCTCAATATAAGTAAATTTTCAAAAAAAAAAAGACTCGCCCTGAATAGGCCATATTGGAGAATTCCTCCGTCATAAGATCATTCAGTATCAACATCACGTTATCCACTCCTTAAAGTTTCCTCACATATGTTTCAACTGGTTCACACAAACAACACGCTAGATGACTCAAGAACTTGTAGGCAACTTTCTGTAATAGTGGAACCCAAGTATACTTTGACCATAACGTTACTGCAACATTATTTAGAGTTTCAAGTTTTTGTGTCATTCATAATAGACAACACAAACTACTAAAAGATTCAGTTAGTAGACTTACTCGGATGGTTTATTTTCCATTCATGAAGAATCAGTTAGAGGAATCAAGGCTACATATACAAAAGACTCAAATGCGCAATGCATTTCTTGCAATGTTATACATGGATTTGACTGAGCTATCCAAAACGTTGTGTTCCACTAAACTTGATCAGCCCCTGAAAGTTAACAATTTGGTGGCTTATTCTAAATTGTTCAGGTTTGGGCTTGGGAGAGGTTCATGTTGCTGTAAATGCTTATCCGAACCTTCTAAGACTCGCTAGATGGAGCGATCGATGTGGATCATACTAGCATGAAGGCTTTTATGAATTATCCTAAGCAGGGATTTGTGTGGTGTCCTTACGGTGCTTTTGCTACTAATGAAGGAATTAATCTTCTATCATTTGCTCATTGGAAAAAGGACAGTGAGGATGTAAAGTTAAAAGTTCACCCCAATTCATCTCCAAGCTCGGAAACAGATACGAAGCCGAAACAGTTGAACAAGGTTAATGATTTTCCTCCAGTATTCCCTCGGAGGAAATTTGAAATCATAGACATAGTTGATTCAGATTCTAATGATGATGATGACTGCATCATAACGAATGTGAGATCTTCGAAAATTCCGGGTTCACGAATCGGATCAAAATGACCATTTCCTTCTTCAACTTAATCTCCCACAACTTATGTCTTATGAACAAAGTTGAGTCTTCTGCAAAAGGCAAAAATATCATTATACAATGTGCAACCTTCACAACCATGACTAGACTTGCAAAGGAGCTCGCAACTTTCTTAAATCCTTTTTGCTTCAAAGCTGTGTAAAACTTCTCGTTGACATCTCTTACAAATCATCCGCCATAGTACTTGAATTTGTTTTCATATACAAGCGGTGTGTTTTGTACAGAGGCTGACTGCACCGTTGAGCTCATTTACTTGGTACTGACACTCGGCGTGATACGAAGGATCATGTCTAACAAATTGTAATGCGAGATTCTCAACACTGTAAGACATGTTTGGAACAAGGCCATTCAATGCACCCGCTAGATTATCCAAAAACACTTCTCCGTCTTGTTCAGATGTGCATGTTTCAATCAAGATCAATTCTTCCATCTTCTTTTGGTCGAAAACGAAGAAAACGAAACAAGATGCAAGAGAACTTCTACCATGCATCTTCGGCTTCGTTAGTGTTTTTTCTTTCTTTCAGGGAGAGTGCCGGTAACCTCCTTCATATAAAATGGCATGTGCCACTCATCGAGCTCCTCCGGCAACTTACAAATAGTCTCTAAATTATCAGATTAAACTAAATACAACATTTCATGAATGTAAATATATAATTCATACTAATTGGAATTGAATTATAATGCATTAATCTGACTCGCACCTTGATCATTGGATAACAAATCAAAGGGGTGGAGACTTCCGACTAGAGAGTAGGGTGTAGGGTTGTGCATACGGACCGGACCGGGGGACCGTAAAGTGGACCGGACCGGTCTTAAATTATTCAAGTGACCACCAAAATGGGAAAAGTGATCATAAATCAATACAAACAATATTCTGTGGTCTCAGGAATGACATTAGTCCTTAACAAAATGGATATAAAAAAAGTGAGCATATATAGAGGCTGGAACCATTTGGCAACCCCTTTGCTTTCATTTTGATGAGGTGACAATGCTTGTAATCTTGTGTGAATGTCACGAACAAACTTTCCTTTTTCTTTTGGCTGCAAAACAAGACATCATATATGTATGTGTTAGTTAGGCCTGTTGTGAAATGCCTGTTTGATTTGTTTCTAAGAGTATAGAAGACTAACATTTACGGTTGATACCCCCGAACTGCTTCTACAGCGGCATTGAAACGCCTTGATAGGATGATTCTTATCTTTGAAATCAATTTCATAATCCTGCAATCAATATCAGATCTTTGAGTTATCTGTTTCAATTCCCATTTACTATATTGATCGATTGCTTATCATGTCTGTAAAAACTTGTTGCCCTGGAACTTTCACATCCTTCCAGAGAGATACAAACTGTTCAACAAGACAACATACCTTTTCTTCTGCAGTGGGGACTGGCGAGCAGCGAAGTCGGGACTCAGGGTGTGCAGGGAGGTCAAACTGAGACTGAGAGTCGAGAGATTACGGTCCAGCGGCGAGCCGGAGAGCCGGCAAGGGTCAAGCGGCGAGAAAGGGGCAGGCCAGCAGGGTGCGCAATCGGCTTGGTTTCTCTTTCTCTCAAACCTAGTGCGAACTGCGAAGGGGAAGGTGAAGGTCGACTGTCAAACTCAAACACTCAGTCGGCTAATTGGAAAATGAAAACTTTAGGGCTAAAACCAGTCCAATTCGGGTTTTTTTATTTACGAAACTGGTACAAAATCGGAACCGAACCGTAACCCGGATTTTCAGAAAAACATGAACCTTAAACCTGACGGGTTTCGATCCGATCCGATTTTACACAGCCCTACTAGAGAGTAATGATACTGTTTACAAGAAAATAATCAATCGATCAGTTAGTTCTATACTTAATCACAACAAAGTAAGAATGATAAGATAATTGATTTTAATTACCACGTCTACATGAACTAATTAATTAAAACTAAAATATCATACAGAATAAAAAAAATAATATAGCATAGAAAAATACAAGAACTCAAAAACTAATTTATATGTATAATGTATTAAAAAAATATTTGAAAAATTATTAAGAATTAAAAATATAAGTAAAAATAAAATAATAAAAAATAAAAAGGAAAAATATAAAAACAAGAGCAACAGAAAACTAAATACAAGAACAAAAAAAAAAACAAAGAAGAGATAAGGGAACATACTTTATTTGGTAGATTGATAATTCGATACCGGATCTTAATATTGAATGTTAGGGTAACTTCCATCTCGATCGACTCATTGTGATCTTACATGCATAATAACAATGTACTCTTTCTTGCCTTTTTATAAGGAAAATCTTTGTGTACTATCATTTTGTGTTCCGATGTGGGAAACAATCAAGATGCATAAACCGATGTTAGCTTTCATAAAACTCCCTGTTAATTTGATCATAGTAATGTACACCACTTTCATCTATACTAGTTGGATACTAGTATGGTTTTCATTTTGAAGTATTCAATGTTGGATTTGTGTTCTTATAACTTTATTCATACTAGTTTGCATACAAGAGTGTGCTAACTCTATCTAACCAATTTTGGGATTGAACCCGAGATTGCTCAACTCCCGATGGTCATAACTGTCATAAACTCTTTAGCTTCTATGTTGTTCTAACTTTTCTATGAGAGAGTAATCAATTAAATTTATCTCTTATGTTCTAAGTTGCCACAAATTTGTTTATTATCTAAATTTTCTTACAAGAGTGTGTATATGTCTTATTTAGACACAATTACTATACACCTTGAGGTGATAGTAACAATATCATACAGTTCCTTCACTATTGTTGATCGATTTCATAGTTTCATTGCATGTTTGTTTGTCAACCGAAACATCATTGTTTTAATCCATAACCTTAGATCTCTATCCATATATTTGGTCCAATTTTAATTCTACTAGTTACAAACAAATCCAAAGTCCCCCTACTTGTTGAGCTTAACTAATTATAAATTATATTTATACCAAAAAAAAGTTCCTATGATTCGACATTGTTACTATGACGGTGGAAATAGTGAAGTTGTTACCTACACCTAATATAAGGCGGTTCAGACATATCACAAAATAAGTATCATCAATATTTCACAATAAATACCATCTCTCCTTATATCAACTACAACTAAAATGATTATATTATCAACTATGGAAAAGGAGACAAGTCGGAAGAGTCGGTACTCACTCAACTCAGTTAAAATTTTAACATTTAACAAAGTCAATTTCTCTAGAAGAAGGGAAGAATAGGATCAAAGATGAAAATGAAGGAGATAAGTCAGATATCAGAAGAGGTTGTACTCGTCGATTATTATACACTCTTTCGTAGAATCGAAGAAGAAAAAGGCTTGAAGAAGAATGAACTTAGGTAATTCTTACTCGCGATCAACTAAGCGGGAAACTCACGAGATCTATATGTTACACAATCAAATTGGTAATTGAAATGCTTTCTCAAGATGTTGAGATTAAATCTATTGATCAAAGTTGTTTGGAAAATCTAAATTCAAGAGAGGCACATTTTTTTTTGGCAACTTTTGAAAGATTGTTGCTTGACTAATGTCGACAAGATTCGACCCCATATCATTAGTGATTCTTCTTGTAAGATGAACATACAAATTCAAGTTCATGACTGGTTCGGTTCGAACAAGATGAACATTCCTAATCTCAAAACGCCTTTATCCCCGGACGCAAGCTTCAGCAAAACATCCTTGTTTGTCAAGAGGTTCTCCATTATGGCAGAAGAAACTCCCCTCCTGGTTGCACTATGAAAATTGGCTTACCGAAAGCTTTTAATTCCCTCAGGTGGTGCTTCCTTCATGAATGCCCTGAGCATCTCCTCTTCCATCCCAAATCGATCTCTCTCATCATGGCATGTATCACTTCCCACCTATTCCATCTCTTGAAACGGAGAGCTTTATGGCTTCTTTCGAGATAAACGTGGTTTCCGTCAAGGTGACCCTCTTTCTCCCTACTTATATGTTATTGCCCTCGATTACCTCTCTCGTATGCTCTCCAATCTTACTAACATGACAGGGTTTAGTTTCCACCACAAGTGTCAAACTACTCTAAGTTACCCACCTTGCCTTCGCCGAAGACCTGGTATTTTTTGGCAAAGCTGATTTATCTTCAGTTACACTCGTCACACAAGTGCTTGGGGATTTTGCTGCTATCTCTGGGCTTCACCCACTTTATCTTCGATCTTAATGCTCCTAACCCTTCTATTTGCTACACTTGGACTCACTCTAACTTTCTCGGATCCCAATTCTTTTGGAATGGTTTTGCTAGACTTGTTGATAGCCAATTCTGGAAGTAGTTCTTCCATCTTCATGATCAAATTGCCTTGTCCAATTTCTCCACCGCTAGACCTTTCAAACCTATCAATCTCCATGAAACTCTGATAACCACGGGAACCATCACACATTGGGGCTCCATCCTTTGGAAAAAGCCTTGCAGTCCTTGCACTCCAAAATTTTCCTTCATCTTGTGGCTTTCCATCCTTAACCGTTTACCGACGAAAGAGAAGCTCTGCGCTTGGGGGATTCTTGACAACAATATTGGTGTTCTTTTTAACTCTCAATCCCCGGAATGCGACCTCCATCTTTGGGGCTCTTGTCCTTTCACGAGGGAAGTCTTCACCACTATCTTCAAATGGAGTAACCGCCCGACGGATGCTTCTCTCATTCAGGAGGAGTTACTTTGATGTGGTGCGTGTTCATCTAAACTGACTCCCAAGATCTATGCTCAACTTACCAGTACGATCTACTTCATTTGGATGTCAGGAATGCTAACATTCACAATGATGTCTCCCCTTCCTCTACTTTTTGTATTAGGAGTATTATTCACTATCTTAGAACCATTGCACAATCCCGCAACACTCTATTTCTTTAGTTTATTGCCTGGTTGTGCCTTTTGATTTTTGCTCTATATTTTGTTCCTCTCCTTCATGTATACATATACTTACCTTTAAAAAAAAGATATTCATGTTTAGGAATCATACTATGGAATGCGGAAAATCAACGAGAAAAAAATCATTAACATGAAAAATGGTACTGAAAATATTAACAACAATATTTTGTTTTCTATCTTACCTTCCTGATGTTCCAATGAACCTGCAAATAACTTGTGAGGGAAGAAAGTTTGTATAACTGTAACGCTCGGAATTTTGGTTCCGTTGACGAGCGGCGTTAGTAGTCTTTAGTGGAGGCTACGCCCTTGCGGCATAGGAGACCCGCGGTCACGACCGTCCGCGATCGCGGCTAGGACGTTCCGCGGGGGCGGCGACCCGTCAGAGCAGGATTCGAGCTTGTTTTCTTTCGACCTTTCGTGTCCACATTTATGGTGGCCGACCACCATTACTTGGGATGATCTTTGGGCTGCTAGACCTTTGACCTTTCCTCCGGTCTATTGATGCATCCTACCTCCTTACCTCCCTACCTCCTTCATTGACGTTACTTTCTCTCCTCTCCCATCTTCTTCCTCATCTCCTTCACCTCCATTCTCCACCTTGGCTTTTGTCTCATCTTGAAGCTATCACACGAAGGTTGGATTGCAGAGAGATGATCCAGAGTAGGTTCTTTCCTTCTCCTTCTTCTCTTCTCTTCCCTTCTTCCTTCTTGCACCTTTGAAGAGTGAGATTAATGGATTCACCCAAAGAAAAACTTCTCTTGTTCTTGCATGTGTTGATTGCATGCTTAGACCGTGGAGGAGGGCTAGGATCTTGTGGTGGAAGCTAAGAGATGTTCACAACATCAAAGGAGGAAATAGGGGGTTGTTGGACATCGAAGAATCGAAGAATCAGCGTTTCTGGGCTTCAGCCGTGGGGCGGATGAACAGTGCCGAGGGGGCGGCGCCAGGATTTGCAAGGAGTCGCAGGGGCAGATGAACAGTGCCGTGGGGGCCGTGACCTTCAGCACGCAGTTGCGCCTTTTGTTTCCGCGTCTGCATTTCTTCAACAATAGGCTCTTCTTCTCCCTTCTTCTTCTTTCCTTCCTTCGTTGTGAGGTTGATCCATGTTAGTATCATGCCTAGGTTGGACCTAGGATAGTTGCGAATGCCAAGTAGTGGCTTGGCCCTTAGGGTTATCTTAGGAGAGTTGTGAGTATGTTGGTTGTGGTGTTGTAACAAGATCTCTTGGATCGTTTAGAATATCGGTTTGTATGTGAGAGTGGTTATGTTGAGAGCCTTTAAGGCAGTGGGCTGAGAGTGTTAAGCTATCTTATGCGTTTATGATATTGTGAGGATTGTGAGCACTAGAAGTCTAAGGACTTCTAGTTGGCTAGAGTGTTGTTGATTCGTGTGTCTTGTCTTGAACAGGCGTTGCGTGCCTTCCCATAGGAAGTTGAGAGAGTGTTGATCGGGTTTCACTTTGGGACTAGTAAGTCCACAGACTTACTTAGCTGACTTCTTCGTATTAGCATGTTGTGTATTGGTGGTGTGTGTTAGTTATGTTAACAACGAAACCGGAATAGGACGACCTATATATATATATATATTATAAAATTGACCCAGGTGTATGATAATGGGCGGTGTCATCACTACCTAGCTCTTGCGAGAGCTAGGAGGTTCTCTACGACTAGCACATGCAGGTAGACGATCAGATGTATTAGTACCATTCCTTGCTGGTAGACGGGGATAGAGGCGGGTTTCGGGGAGATTCTCGTGTCACAAAACCAAAAGTTGAATTAGTAAGGAATAACGTAAATAAAGATAACAAACAGACTTGATTGTTTGCATGTTGTATGTGTTCGTTATGTGTTTATGTGCCTTTACATTTATTCTAATGCATAGAATGTTAGCTAACGGTAATATACCGCTTTGTAGATGCCTTACAGGTTAGAGAGGCGGTCGAGTGATCCGGCGGTAGTGAGCAGACGGGGTTCCGTACATTATAGGATGGGATTAGTTTATCTTTATTGTTGTCTTAAGACATTGTCATATTGTTGGTTTCGAGAACTCAGCTGGAGTTATGTTTTGCAGTTGTATTTGAGATATTCATCATGCACTAAAACTCTTTACATTTGCCTTTTATTTGTGCCGTGTTGTAAGGTCCGGTGAAGTTGTTGTCAAGCTAAGGGTCGAGACCCATTGTGACGTCCTGGCCCATAGCATCTCGAGTCCATTAGATTTGGGGTGTTACAATAACTCTCAGCATCCAACAGTGAGATGCCTAGAAGAACGAAAACAATTAAATAGTGTTGATTTTTTTGTAATATTTGTATAATTATATAAATTTGATGCATAACAATATTGTATTACAATGAGTCTAGATATTTCAGGACAATACATCAACATTGCAAGTCCAGTAGAAACTTTGCATGTATGTCCTTCAAAAGAACTAAGCTTGTTGTTGGCGAAATCAAAGGTAAAACCCATTATCACACTTTTTCCGCTTCCGCGACATCCTCAATAGTTTTTCGACTTTACCCGTCATGTAGTATAATTGAGTTTGTTGTTAGGGTGACATCATACCAATGCAACTTCTTGCCATGGTGACGTACAAACAATACAATTTCTCTACCATCTTCACATACATATGCCGTCATGTATACTACATCAAGTACACTGAAGTAGCTTCTCATAATTCTCGAGGGATCAAATGTGAATAAATTTTTTCCTGGACTCTCCAACCCCATACTCCTTCATCACCCACAACTCAAACTAAAGTGCAATATTCATATACAAAATACACAAGTTTCCATCAAACTCACTTATCATCGCACTACCAAAACTTTAATCATTTGGCAGAGACATTTTCCAAAAGTTAATGCGTTTACGGACCGGATGTTCGTTGTCACTTGGATCATTATGCATCATCTACACAAGCCGTCAAAGGATAAAAACATTCACGATCAACACAACCATGTTTTACATAATAAAACATAAAAGGCATTGAAATCTTCTTAAGATGACATTAAGAGATCTTCTATCTCTCAATTCCATTTCACAAAACTTAATCTAAGACTTTTTACAAGTTGGTCCCTTAAAATACAACGAATACAAATAATATGTACAACAATTATACGTACAGATCCCACCATTAGTACTCTAATGAGATTTGTGTATGGAAAACCTTTGAGAATTATGAGTTCTTATGATGACCTATAGCAATAGTTTATCAATAAGCTTTTAAATAAAGGAAATCATGCTAGCACTATTTGTATAAAATGGCTAACTAAACCTTTTACCACTATTACTCTATTAAGAGTACCCATAGCATAAACTCATATGGTATATAGATCCTTATTTAACCCAATTTTTTCATCTTGGGAGAATTATATATAAGGTAAATTTAGAGGGATTTACAAAACAAAAACTATAAAAAAAAAAAACTTATTTAACCCAATTCTTTCATAACTCTTAGACTATCTATTCAAATTTCAAATACTTAGGAGAACAAAACAAACTCATTTATAAAAGTTATTTTTCTGTAAATTTGTACTATTTATGGTGTTTTGTATACCATGAGTAGAGATTTTATGTTATTTATAAACCGGCAATAAATATTTACTTTATAATATTTTTAATAAAATAAGTTAAAATAATTGGTATAACGCTAAATCACCATTAAAGCATTTTCTAGACAATGTATTACCTCATTTTGGGTTGAAAGATTTGGCCAAATAGTCCTTTTTTAGGTTTGTTTTAGTAAGTGTACATCATTAATGATAGGTAAAAGTAATTAACCCCTCTATTTATAAAAAAAAGAATAATAGATGTTTGTTAGTTGTTATGTAAGTGTAAGTCTAATTACTCAATTTTTTATTTTTTTTTATTTATTTTTTAACCTTTTTTATTTCTTTATTATTTTCTAGAATGAATGTTTGGTAAGAAATTCATACCAGAATTTTTTCATACTAGAAACTTTTATACCAAAAATTCGTACCAGATTTACATATCAGAAATTTACAGACCAGAAACTCGTATCAGAGTTACATACCAGAAATTTACATACCAGAAATTCGTACCAGATTTACATACCATTATAGAAATTTACATAACACAAATTTGCATACCGAAATTTCATACCATAATTTTTTTATACCAAACTACTAGAATATCTAATATGAATTCTTAGGGCAAGTCACACACAACTGATGCAAACTATAACAAAACTGAGCCACAAGACTCTTCAACTTGGTCAAGTAAACCTCATAAACAACATCACCACTACACTGATACAAAGTCAAATTATCCAAAAGAGGACAAATCAAAATGAACTTTTTCACAATATCGTTTGTAATAGCTACTCGCCTAACACACAACGTTTTGAGGAAATTTAGGTTAACAAATATGAAAATGTTGAATGTGCATGACAAGAGTACAAGTTTACGAAAAGCTTTATACTCATAGACACAGCTAGGTAACTCAAAGTGAGAAAGCTCGGGAATTAAAGGTATAGGGTTTTGGTATTGTATGTTGTGGCGAAGTGGATGAAAGACTCGATGAGTTTCCAAGATACCGAATACCAAATACGCTAATACCGAATACCGAATACGTCTTCAATAAGTGATTTATTACCTCATTTTTGCACAATCCAATTGCTGCAGTAAACCTTCACTTTGAGAATCATATAATCTTTGATTCTATTCATTATTATGCCACATCTGTGATACCAAATCTGCAAAAACCTAAAAATATAGCAATAACAAAGTATTAGCTTCAACAATTTACATATAGTTTGAGGATACCAAATCAAAAAATTATAAAAGATAAAGAGATATTGGTTATAGATTCAGACTATGCATTACCTTATTGCGGTGGCGGTAAAAGAACAACAATGATAGAAAGGTAAATTTGGGCGGTGTTTGAGCTCCGACGATCTCATCTTCGACCGTCCACGTCGAGTGAGTAGAAACTCCAATCTTGTTCCTTGGTCTCCTTCTTAGTTGAGTCTGAAAGGAAGAGAAGAGTGAAGATGTTGGTCAATTTTAGTCTCCAAATCTAGCTTTTCTTGCCTTGAAGTTTGTAGAGTGACAACTCGATCAATCAAGTAGCAAATGATTCGTCAAATCAAGCAAAAAAGAATTCATCAAATCCTCACAATCTGTGGTTAGAACCAATTTACGCTTCGTATCGAAGCTCTTGATCTACCTTTTGAATGTGGAGTTCTCTTGGAGAACAAAGGGAGGAGAAGAGATGAAGTGAGGAACGGCCAAGTGATATTAGGGTATTGAGCTTAAGGGCAACTAACCATTATATATTTCACAAAGAGCCAAAGTGTTGCGTTTTAACCAAAACGTTGTGCTCCGATTAATGAACGTGTTTTCAACTAAGCCGGTTCATATCTTTTTCTCTTCACTAAACCCGATTTTTCTATTCATCATACTTGTATGAGGATTGAGCTCTTGGGATTCTTCGGACAAAGCCCAAAACTTGGATCCAACTTTCCAGCATGACAATAACGAGCCCAATCCTCCCAATATGGAATTGGATCAACTCGAGCATGAATTCAAATAGGTTGATCTTCATCATAACTCAAATATATTTACATAGACCATAACCAGTGATCACAATCTTCGTGTTTTCGGTATTCACATTATTACCCTTTGTGAAACACACAATGTAAGAAACCACCGAACATGTATAAAGAGGTAATCACTTTACTTTTGGGAGTTTATGAGGCCGGTTTATATATTACTCGTTTTGATATCTTTTTTCCAATTTAATACGTCACTTTGCCCCTTCATTAATAAATATACGGTAATATGAACTAACCATGTCACTAGACTAGTTAAACTCAACTCACAAGTGTAAATTCACTAACATGAAAATAATCCAACATTAAGGATGGCCGAAAAGATTATGCTTTGGAAATAAGAAAAAAAAACTAAATGTACCATTAACCTTCCAAACAAAAGAACATCAAGATCAAAAAGTAAACTAATGGTGAAAAAATAAGCATTATGTATGATAGATGTGCATTCGTAGCACAGGCCAAGCCAATGAACGTCAATAAAAGATCATAACAGATAAAAACGTAGATTGAGAAAAACCTCACCTTCAATAACCGGTATAATTTTCTTGTCACTTGGATCATTTTCGCTCGTATCGTCATCTGCACAAGTCATGTCAAAGGATAAAAGAGTTAAAAATGAACACGACCATATTTTACATGGTTAAATGTAAAAACCATACCGTTGCAATCAAAGCAGATAATTGAAATGTTTGTTTCTACTGATACAGACTAGAGAAAAATTGCTACTCTAATGAAGTCTGGGTATGGAACACCTATGAGATTTATGAGTTCTTGTTATGGCAGAGTGTAGTAGCTTATCAATAAGCCTGTAAATAAACGAAACTATGCTAGGAATAGTTGTATAACTCTTAGCCCATCGACCCAAATGTTAAAGGCTTAGAAGAATAAAAACAAACTCATTTAATAGAGTTTTTTTTGAAAGGTTAATATATATGAGAGAAGAATTTACAGGGAGGTCATGCTAGACTCAGGAGAGAAACATAAGAAAGAGAGAGAGGAGGATTACAAAAGATGAATGCCAAGGGCCTATGCCCACATAATAGAGTTTGGAGATCTATCATTTTATTTGCTTGAGGCGTAGTTCTTTGTAGTTGTAATGACGTTATGAGCACATGAGGTGGGATGGGTGAACCTGTGGTTGCAGATGAGATCATTTCTTACTTTTCAGATGAAGTTAATGTAACTAGTGATGGAGGATATGCGGATGTGAGAGATCAGGTCTTGCTTGTGGGTTTTGAGGGAGCTAATCCAGTTCCAAAAGTCAACTCTGAAAGGATAGGGAGCAGCTTGCCGGAGCCATCGGAAGGTGAGGTCAAGTTCTACAGTGGAGAGGTTGCAGTGCTGGAAGAGATGATCCTCGTTCTCTGTGTGTAAGCCACATAGCTTGCATGCATCATTCTGGACTGTATTCAACGAGAGAAGCTTTGTGAGTATAGGGAGTCGTTTATGGCTCGCCATCCATGAGATAAAGTTGCACTTAGGAACATTGGTACCTTTTCAGATGACGCCAAGATGGAAGGAGGGTCGAGGGGCTGGGGCTTCCAGATGAGGTTGTAGGCAGCAGTGGAGAAGGTACCAATTGGCCTAGTTGTGATGTTGGGGAAGAGGGCACCATTACCCGAGTCAATAATCTCATTTCGGACTTTGAGGATCATGCTCCACGTATGCTTATGCTTGTAGTTCTCATTTAATAGAATTATTTTACGGTAGTAGTGTATAACTACGTAAGTTTACTGCATAATTATATTCAAACCTTATTACAAAAGAATAAAAATTAGATCCAAACCTCGTTTAAACTTAACACATAACATTTTATAGGTTTTAGCATTTGGATCAATTTGATTTGAAATTTTTGTGAAGATCATTGCCTATTTTATTCATATATTGGACAAATTTTATCCCAACCAGATATTTAAAGTTAATATTCTTGATATACTACTTCAATCTTCGTGAAATAAATATACTACTTGTGTCAAACAAGAAAGATGTCCAACAATCTGATGATACTTTAATTAGACCAATTGGAAAGGGATATCTGTTTTTTTTTTCGATCTAGAGGTCAAAAACATAACCTAGATCGAATTGATCGAATCAACATTTTATTAAATGATTTAACTTTTTGTGATCGAGCTGTCAAATTAAAAGACTAAACCTAATCTAAAATCCTATTACAAAGGGTGGGCAAACTCGGTCACACATTTCGCGTGGATTTATGCATATATAATAACCTTATAAATTGCATATACAAAGATAACTTTGTAAAATAAAGAAGATTGAAAGTAAAAAAAAAAAAAGAAAAAAAAACTTACTTGGTAATTGTTAATTCAATAATTGATACTCGAATAAGTTTGTTGTCTTCTTTTGATTGTGCCTCACCTTCGAGAGAGATTTTATGCAACGATATGGTGATGTTTGTTTAATTGGTGAATGTCTATAGAAATCATGAATCACTCATATTCATACAAATCACTCCCGATTTGGGAAACAATAGTAAGAGAGATAAAAACATATTAATGTGAACAAAAAGTGCATCCCTTTTCTCTTAGTTTTTTTTAATCTAAATTTGGATTTAATGTATATTTTTATTGGTGAGTAAAGTAATGAATATTCGTCACCAACGATGAACTCCCCCTCTCATCATTAAGTACACACAAATTATAGCATTTTGGATATAAAAGCTATCATTTTGTGTTATTAAGTATTAATTTTCTTCTAGTGAAATACGTCGTATGAACATGACACCATTACATATGCATTGATGTGGAGTGAGTGACCACCCTGATTTGCGTACACAGGGATCATACAACTAAACGTGAATTATTAAGTCCATTTCAACGGTGTATCATCAACTTCAGCCCTTTGGGAGACCAATATGCATCTTGCAACTTTTGCAAGTTTCACTACCGCTAGTGTACTCCCACCATTAACTATTGTGAGCTTCCAAAAACCATTCGGATTATCGAAATCATCAGGCAGATAACTGGTGCCGAGTTTGTCGCTGGTCAAATCAAATGAAAACAAGTCTATAGGACGATCTGGTAATCGGTTTATGCCATATACAATGCCTCGAAGACAGACGCTTTGGGTCTGTCTAAGAACCAATTTGACAATTCACATTAAGACATCAATTTCTACCTTTAGATCCTCAAGTATCTTAGGAATCGTGAGTACTAATTCTTTGCTTTCCTTGCAAGGACCTGAAAATAGAAAACATAATAATCCGTATAAGCATAACAAAAGATAACAGCATTCCATATTTAGTGGATTGGGAATTATAAAGAACATTGATCATGAATAACAATTAAGCATAAAGTATAGGTTGGGAACATTTTTTAGCCCAACACTTTCCTCATAATTCAGAACAATTGAAGTTAACGAGAAGAAGGAAAACTCAAATAATGTCAGATGTGTACCTAGTTTTCTAGCAGCACCGTCAAGTCCAATCGATTCAATCCCAGAACGATTATGCAATCCTAAGAAGCTGCGCAAATCATTGAACGAAGACGTCACAACCACAAAAAATAAATTAATTAAATGCAAGAACTATAAAAAACCAAATATTGAAAATAATGTAAGAAAAGACAGGAAAGCATACCTCGTTTGGTAGATTGATAATTTGATATTATGCTCCCACTTTAAACAGTATGATAATTTCCATCTCGATCTACCCATCGTGATCAATGTGAATAATCACAATGTACTTCATACTCATCATCTTTATACATAGAAAATATATTGGTATTATCATGTCAAGTTTCGATGTGGGAAACAACCAAACTGAGCAAAACAATATTATAATTCTTCAAATTACACATTGATTTGATTGTCAGAGTAATTTGAACCACCTTCATTTACACTTGTTGTATATGGGTTTGCTTTGCAATTTGAGCTTTTAATGTTGGTTTCGTTTCTGTTTCTGCTTAATTTGATGCAAAATATCATACTATTTAATGAAATTATTTTAATGACATAACTAGCGGTGTCGAACGGGGCCGACGGGTCGGGGTCGGGTCACAACAAGCTCGGGTTGGAATCGGGTCACATCAAAAATAGGCTTGGTTTTTAAGTAGTTTGTTTCGGGTCAGTTTGGATCGGGTTACAATTATCCGGGTTGAAACGTCTTATCGGGGGAGCCTCAGTTGTTACTAATGGCGTCAAACGGGGTCAACGACTCAACGGTGGGTCACAACAAGCTCGGGTTGGAATCTGTCGGTGGTTTTGAGCGGTATGTTTTAGGTCGGGTCCAACTGTTCTAGTTGGAACGGGTTATCAGATAGCCTCTGTTCTTGGATCATAACACATCGGTTTAGTTTGTTCACGATTTACGCATATTGGTCGTATCCCACATCAAAATACGGAATGATTATAAACAAAGATTTTCTTTTTAATAGGAAATAATGAGTACAATGTTACTATACATATTAGATCACAATGAGTCGATCATTATGAAAGTCGTTATATCATTCATCATGGAAATATATTATCGAATTATCAATCTACCAAATAAAGTAAGTTTCTTTTTTTTGAAATGTATTTGTATTATCAGAAAAGAATGTACACGATGATCATACTAATGAGGAGTACAAGAGACATAGGAGCATAATGAAGAGAAAGCATGAGAATGATAGAGTAAGCTAAAGAAGCTGAATGCCTAAAATCTTGGCCTAGGAGGTGGAATTAGAGGATCTGTTGGTCCAATTGTTGGAAATGAAGTTTTTAGTGGTGGATATGATGGTATGGGCTGTTGAGGTGGGGTGGTTGAACTTTTGATCAAAGATGAGTTCATTCCTGGCTTTCCAAATGAAGTATATGTAGCTGGTAATGGTTGAGATGCGTGTGTGTGATCGTAGGTCGTTCTTCAGGCAAGTTAGGGAGCTGAACCAGGTCCAAAAATCAGTCCATGATTGATGAGGGGCTGGTTCCCGAAGCTAGGTGAAGATCTGGTCCTGAACAGTAATGGAGTAGTTTCAATGTTGAAAGAGGTGATCTTCGGTTTCAGGTTGGAGGTTGCATAGCTTGCAAGTGCCAGCACTAACAGTGTTCCAGGATAGTAGTTTGTTGAGAGTTGGGAGTCGCCTGTGGCAAGCTAACTAGGAGATGAATCTGCATTTTGGAACGTTGGATTTGTTCCATATTGAGCCATGTAGGAATGGCTGGACAAGAGGGATTGGTTTCCAGATGAGGTTGTAAGCAGCTGTAGTGGAGTAGGTACCGTTAGGTTCACAGTGGAAGGAGAGAAGTTGGTAGCATTCCCGGAGTCTTTGATCTCATCATGAACTTTGAGGATGGCGCACCAAGTATGACTGTACTTATAGCTTGCATTGAGGTCCCAGATGGAAGAGTCCTTTAAGATGTTTTGTTGAATCCAATCAGACCAAATGCTTTGGAAACTGGCAGGGTTATCAAGTTCGAAGATTAGTTTAGCAGTGCAGGCCTTGTTCCTGGAGAGGAGTTCTTGAAATCCAAGCCCACCATCATCTTTGTGAGTGCAAATTGTTGACCATGCTATAAGGGCACGATAGCTCAAGTCAGTATCAGACCAGAGGAATGAGCGTAAGAGGCTTTTGATGTTGGTCATGACGCCCTGAGGAATCAAAAGGACAGCATTCCAGAAATAATTTATAGCCATTATTAGAATGGAGGAAATAATCTGGACTCTACCAGCGTAAGACAAGTTCCTCGCACTCTAGGAGTTTATTTTGCAAGTAATCTTGTTGATGAGAGGCTTGTATTTAGTGGTGCTGAGACGTTTACTACCTATAAAGTAAGTTTCTTGTTTCTCATTCTTTATCATTTTTGTACCTTTTCTTGTATTTAGTGCCCGTTTGGTTGGAGCGGTGGAATGGATACGGAATGAAATTGGATAAGGATAAGGAAAGGATATGGTAATGATGGAATTACTTTCATGTGTTAAAAGTCATCTAACCAAACGTATTTTTTGATTGATTCGGAATCATTCCGTTACCAGGAATGATTTCTAGCGTTTCCAAACGAGCCTTTAGTTTTTTTAATTGTTTTTTTTGTTAATCTTGTGTTCTATTTTTATTTATGATTTTTTTATGTTGTTTTATTTTTTTTCTTTATCTTATATTTTATTTCTATTTATTTTTCAATTATTTTTGCTATAGATTATCAATCTACAAAATATTTTGTTTTTTCAATGGATTGCTAAGAAGAAGTGGACGAAGGAGTGTAAAGTAAGTAACAGAAAGGGAGAACTTTCATATATGACTGAATATGCTTCCTTACACACGTTTATATAGTGCGTGTAGAGTTTGTTATAACCTTCCTATTATTACAAGAATACACCTCTTTACCACCCCCCCCCCCCCCCCCCTCAAGCTGGATTGGAGGCAACCAAACCAAGCTTGCGAGATAGAAAAAGGTGCTGAGTTTCACCAAGGGCTTTAGTGAAAATATCAGCCAACTATAAGGAAGAAGGAACATGCACAGTGGAAATAAAACCAAGTTGAACTTCATCACGAACGAAGTGACAATCAATACGTATGTGTTTGGTACGTTCATGAAACACAAGGTTTGCAGCCAAGTGTTGAGCAGCCTTGTTATCACAATGCAATGGAAATGGCCGAGGAATAGATATGAACAAATCATGGAGCAGCCCATCTAACCAAATTACCTCACTTGTAGTCATTGACATGGCCCAATATTCACTTTCAGCTAAGGATTTACTGACCGTTTTCTGCTTCTTTGTTTCCCATGAAACAAGAGCTTTGCCCAAGAACAAGCAATACCCAGTAATAGAGCGACAAGAATAACTACGGGAACCCCAATCAGCATCACTATAAGCAGTAAGAGTGAATATTGATTGAGTAGGGTAAAAAAGAGCTAAATCCATGGATCCTCGAAGATAATGAAGTAAATTTGTGGCTGCATGCATATGAGGAAGACGAGGATTAGCAACAAACTGGCTAAGTTGTTGTACTGTGAATGCAATATCAGGCCGTGTTAAGGAGAGATACAATAGACGACCAATAAGTCTGCGATAGGACTCTGGATCAGGTAACAATTCTCCTGTATCAGGGGTAAGGTGCAAATTTCTTTGCATAGGAAAGGAAGCAACCTTGCATGTAGATAAATTAGTATCAGTGAGAATGTCCAGAATATATTTCCTTTAGTTGATAAGAAGGCCATTAAAAGTAGAAGCAATTTCCATGCCCAGGAAAAAACGTGCAGGACCCATGTCTTTGATAGTGAAAGCAGTATCAAGGGCAGCTTTAAGAGAGGCAATGGTAGCTGTATCATCACTTGTGAGAAGAACACTGTCAACATATACCAACACAGCAGTAATACGAGAGGAGGACTGCTTAGTAAACAAGGAATAATCGTGTTGAGATTGAGTAAATTGTAACTGAGTAAGGAGCTTAGGGAGCTCAATGTTCCATTGGCGACTAGCCTGTATAAGTCCATACAAGAACTTCTTGAGGCGAAAAACAAAACCAGGAGGAGCTTTGGTGTAACCCAAAGGAGGAGACATATAGACTTCCTCATCAAGAAACCCATGAAGAAAAGCATTGTTTATGTCAAGCTGATGAAGGGGCCAACTACGAGCAGCTGCCATAGCAGAATGACTCGAATAGTAGTGAATTTTACGACAAGGGAGAATGTATGCTTGTAATCCTTGTGCTTAACTTGATTGTAGCCTTTCGCAACCAAGCGAGCTTTATGTCTCTCAATAGACCCATCTGGACGATGTTTAAGTTTATAAACCCAACGAGAACCAATAACAATTTTACTTGGAGGCAAAGGAATGATCTCCCATGTTTCATTCTTTTCAAGGGCAAAGAGTTCTTGATGCATAGCCTCAACCCAGACTGGAGACTCTTTAGCTTGATTATATGTAGATGGTTCAAAGGATATAAGAACAATAGAGAGAGCATGCACAAAATCAGGTGTATGACACGAGAGATCAAAATGTTGGAGGGCCATAGAAGAATTACAAGTGTAATCTTGTAGATAAGTAGGGGGTCGAGTCACACGAGAAGGACGTGTATGGGTAGGGGAAATAATTAAGGGTGAAGATGAAGGAGATGAGGGAACAAAAGGCACAGGTATAGGCTAGGAAAAATCAGGAGAAGATGTTGGACCAAAGGGTAAGTAGAAGAACATATGGATGGTGAGGACATATGCGGTTGTGATGATGGCATAGCAGGAGCAGGGAAAAAATTGTCATCATCAATAGCAGAAGAGACTAAAGGTAGATATGGAATAGGAGAAGATGAGACAGAAGAAGCTGGTTGTTTAAAAGGGAATATGTGCTCTTGGAAAGTGACATGTCGACTAGCAAAGAGTTTGTGTGTCTCAAGATGAAAGAGTTTATATGCCTTTTGTCCAGGAGGATATCCAGCGAGGACACAAGGAGAAGAAACGGGATTGAGTTTGTCTCTATGTGGGTGAAGGCTGAAACAAAGACAACCAATGGTTCATAGGTGACTGTAATCAACAGTGGTATTGTGAAGAAGCTCAAAAGGAATCTTCCAATCAGCACAAGGGTTGGCATTAAATTAATGAGGTATGTTGCTGACAAAGTGCATTATCCCCAAAATGTGATGGGAAGACCAACATGTATACGAAGAGCACGAGATGCTTCAAGAAGATGTCGGTACTTGCGCTCAACCCGAGCATTTTGCTGAGGCACATAAGGTGTAGAGCGTTAATGAATGATACCGGACTTAAGAAAGAGATCTTGTAATCGATGTTGCAGAAATTCAGATCCATTATCTGACCGAATAACTTGTACTCTGGTGCGAAACTGAGTAGCAACATAGGCACAAAAGCTTGTGATCAACCTGAAAATCTGTTGTTTACTGTCCATTAAGAATGTCCATGTACAGCGAGTGCAGTCATCGACAATGGTAAGAAAGTATTTGGCTCCACATAAACATGTTGTATGATATGGCCCCCAAATATCAATATGAAGTTAATCAAAGGCATTAGCAGCATGTGAAACACTAGGTGAAAAAGGTAAACGATGATGTTTTGCAAGAATGCAAGTTTGACAATCCAGTTTAGAAACAGTGGAGGTAGGACAATCATGAATATGATGAAGTTTGGACAATGATAAATGACCTAAATGATCATGTAACAAAAACATATCGATAGGTTTTTTATTGGAACGTGAAGCAGCACAAGCCAAAGGCAAGGAGGTAGGAAGGCAAAGCTTGTAAAGACCACCATCTCGATGACCAGTAGCCACAATAGAATTACTGGAAGGGGCCTGAAAGGAACATGTAGAATAAGAAAAATGAATAGCCAATCGTAAATCATGAATCACACGAGGAACTGAGAGTAAATTATGCTTGAACTGAAGTATATAAAGGACATTATGTAGTGTAAGTGTGGGAGACACAACAACAGTTTCTCGATAATGGACAGTCTTGACTGTACCATCTGGCAGTCCAACAAGAATAGGAGTAGAAAGTTCATGTAACTGAGATAGATACTCCTTCCAAAAAGTAATATGATCAGTGGCACCTGAATCAATAATCCAAGTGCAGGCATTGACAACATTATTGTTCGCTCCAAACGGTGTGTGCAAGCTTTAAATTTATAACCCTAGACTTAAGCTTAAAACAAGGATGCGAACCCGCAGTGTACGGGTCAATCGTAGTAAAAGCAAGAAAATTCCAGGGGTCGATCACAGGGACTCGGTGAAACAGAGTCAATACGGTATGCTAATGTCAATACTAACCACAAGAGCAATTTAACACAATCAAAGATGAATAAGAAGTCAATAAAGCAAACATGCAATTCTAGGGATTAAAGCATCAAGTTGTGGTTCCAACTCAAGATCTATAGATAAGCGGACAAAGCTGAGATTTTTGCATGGGGAAGGTGTTACTAAAGTGGAGTAGATCACCGGGTAAGTCTCACTACACACTAATCCTAAACCGTAACTCCTATTACCGGGTAAGTCTCAAGGAATCAAGATAAAGAACTATAACCTCAAACTAACACACCATCTAAGGGAATAGAATCAACCTTTACCGGGTAAGTCTCAGGCTAACTCACAAAGATGGGATGGAAGCACACTCAAACCCCAATAAAGGATAAACCTGTATTACCTACACTTATGATCATTGGTACACAAACTAAGGAATTACCGGGTAAGTCTCATCCTAAGCTTGCATTGAACCAGGAAGGTGTAATAAGAATAGAATTTAGCAAACTCTAACACTTAACTTTCTGTTTTAGGTCGGATAAGTCACCTCGGTCAGAAGAATTCTACCCCGGCCGAGATGTTCATCAACCGAACGAGATGCTTAGGGTTAAGATTAAAGACTCAAACTTTCAGGATCCTACTGGAATCTAAGATTATATCTAATCATTGTTTTTCCCACAACCTTCAGCCAATCACCCTAGAATCACACAAGGAAATTAGCCACTCATCATCATAATGATAGTATTAAAATATATGGGAAGAAGGTGAATATTTGAACAAAGAAGAATTTAATGAAAAGACTTCAATAAATGAATCAAATATCACAACAAAGCGTTCCTTGGATAATAATCCAACAAGACAAGACAACAATGGAGGGAATTGAAGACAATCTTACAAAACCCTTCAATAAAGCTATAAAAGCTATGGACTTCAATCTTCCTTCAACCTTCAAAAAGGTTCTTCGAAAACTCCCAAATTGGAGTATGCTGCGGCTGCTGCGTATTTCCGGTGTAAGCGAGCTTATGCTGCGTCGTATGCGAGATGTATGCGGGATGTTGGATTTGTGGAAATCCAACCCTTTTTATAGGAAAATAAACCTCCAAAGATAATAAATCTTAAGAAGATATTATCCCATAAATAAAGGTAAAATATATATTCTGCATATCTCCTTCCTTCCAGAAGCCAAGCCCAAAAATATAAGATCACTTTCCAAATTTAAAAGATCTCTTCCAAGAATAAAATATTCTCGCCGCGTCCTAGGTGTTCGCCTCAGTCGAGTCGGCGTCTCTGGATCACCTCGGTCGAGGTGAATCAATGGTCAACCGAGGTGACTCACGACAGAATGTGAAATCTCTCGAATCTGCTCCAAAGTGAATCTTCAATCCATGGCTATGCTCCCTGGATGTAGCTCCAAATGACTCATGACTCCTTTTGCTCCTTTTTGATGCAAAACGTACCATATTACCTGCAATTACAACGAAACTAGGTGTAGACCTCGATTCTCGCAAAGGTAGATGAAATGGTAGTAAAATCACATAATGTACATACAAACATGCAGATTATGAAAGATAAAACGTCCAAACAAACCCCAAAATATAGACTATAATTCATGCTATCAAAATACCCCATACTTAGCCCTTGCTTGTCCCCAAGCAAGTTCCTCATATAGAAGACAAGATAGAATGGATTATAAGTCAAGAAAATCAATGAAAAAGTCTTTCAAAAACATTTTATGGTGTGCAACTATCATAGATCACTCTAAGAGAATACTTCCTGGAATTAAAAACTCAATATGATCAAAACATTTTATAAATATAAAAAAGTTGTTCATCTTTGCATAAAATCATAGAATGCATAATAAATCATAATTATCAAAATCAATCATGTATAATCCAGTTTAAACCGCTAAGTCAATCAACAAGCTCAAGGTCTCAAGGGCTTCCCAAAAGAAAAGGTCAAGAAACGTGTAGGGTAGGGATGTATGTAAGGTAATGTGGTGCTAGAATCCGGGAAAAGGATGAACTTCACTTCACTTCAACTTGCAACACCTTCCACCAATAAGCCTTGCTTATCTCACACTTTTTCTTTCTTTTTTTTTTTTTTACTTTACTTTTTGGGATGCATGGACAGAGGTGCACAATAACCGAAGCCTAGGAAATCTGCAATCATCAATTTCTCGAGATGCATCAAACCCTTGATGCACATACCATGACCCGTTAGGAATATCGCTCAATCCGACTTTGGCAAGACACAAACACCCGGCTATGTGAATGGTGCCGAGTTACTCATCTTCATGATTGACTTCCCCAAACCTATTATTGCTTTCTAACACTTCACTTCCAGCCCACTCTTCAACTTTAACTTGCTTTCACCGCTTCGCTTGCTTCCAAATTCCCGGATAGGTAAAGGGAGGCAAACTGTATATGAGGGGCTAAGCATGATCAAGAAGAAGGAGAAGAAGAAAATGAATTGCCTTGGTCTTTCCAAGAAGAAAGTGAGAGAACTTAACCTGCGGTGTCAACCTTCAAATTCAACATAATTTGGATAAAAACAAAGTATTAAACATGCCAATAATTTCAAACAAAGCATTTAGCAACTTAAACATATTATAAAACCTTTCAAACACATAAAGAATTTAAAATCAGTAAGTAAACAAAATCTTCACTGAGATCATATCCAGATAAGTAACACAAAATTGTTTTCGAAAACTTTCTGTTACGCCACCTCGGTCGAGATGTTCTTGGTTCAACCGAGGTGAAACACCTCGTTTCGCCAGAATCTCCCCGGTCGAGATCAAAAAAATTTTTTTTTTTTTTTTCGGTTCGGTTTCGACGTTTTTCTCAGTCAAATAACCTGTAGGTATGCGTGTAATATCAGATAATCATTTAAAGACAAATGAAGCATAAATACGAAAATATCCGATAAATAAAATACATCAAAGGTATCAAATACATCAAAGGTAGCCACATAGTCAAAGAACAAACACCCCATACTTGAGACACACTGTCCCAGTGGGTATAATAAAAGTCTAAACAAGAGAACTCACCGGATAAAAGCCGAACTGCATAAAAATATAATAATAAAACCCTGCAGCTCCTCAGTAGTCCTGATCCGGCGGTGGTGGTGGTATGTAGGGGTACTGAGTCGGATCATAGGGGTGGCCCATGATACGCTCAAACTGTAGCTGAGCCATCATGTGCTGATGATGCTGCCGCTCCTGCATCTCGCGGATATCCAGCGAAAGTGCAGCATATGAGTCGATAACCTGATCCGTCAGGTCATCGATCCGTCGATGTGCAGCTCTATCTCTCACTCCCCGCCTCCTGCGCCTAGCAGGCCTGACCGGAGAAGTCTCAGCTGGTGCCGGCTCAGTGTCCTCCTCATCGTCCAAATCTATAATAGGTGGCGCGCTCATCCCAGCTGTATCTGTCCCTGTGTCCATCGGGACGCCACCTCCTCTCTCGTCTACTGTCTCATCATCATCGTCGTCATCCTCCTCAGCTGCAACAGGGGCAGCTGCTGCCTCTTTGTGATCCTCAATCAGTGTATCCCAAGGTGTCTGCCAGTAGTGCGGATCAAAGACTGTGAACTGCGCAGACCAGCGGATCCCCTGAGGTGCATTCCGCTCCCAAGGCATGGCGACGTATGGAGTGGTCAAACCACGGGGAACTAGAATCCTCCGTGTGATCATCTCCTGTAATCCCAGCGGCTTCGGAGCCGCCGCCAACGTGCAAACGCTGAGGTCCATCCCATGGTAGGTAGCGATGTGGGTGATCAGACCTCCGCAACAAATGTCTCCCTTCGCTTTGGCCTTGATCTTGTGCAGATCCTCTGCCAAGAGCAAGCCAAAGTCTGGGAAACCTCCTGTAACCATGCAGTATAAGGCGAAGAGCTCCCCCTGTCGGACCTTCTGGGGCGTCTCAGTACGCGCCAGAAACGTCTCGCTGAAAATCCTGTGGGCCAGTCTGAATGCCGGATGAAAGATGACCTTCTCCCTGGAATCTCTAGGGCGCCATCTGTCTGCGTGCTCAGTAATATGGGCAATCTGCCCCCAGAACTCCCTAGCTACGGATCGGGAGGGGAAGTCTACAGCTGTGGGGTCACGAAAGCCAAAAATCTCTCTCCATATCTCTAAAGGAACTATGAAGTTCCGGTTCATCAACCGGTACTTCACAAAACGGTATGTGGGGAGGTAGGAGAAGGAGCTAACAAACTCGAGTGTCGGCTCTAGGTAGGCTGGGGCTCGGATCTCATTAAACTGATCCAGCCCGACAGTAGCTATCATCCTCCTAAGGTCAGCATCTAACCCTAGGCAATCAAAAGCTGACACGTCCAGAAATCGTGGTGCGATAACTGGACGGCTCGCTATCCGCTCATAGTCTATCCGGCATCTCTCGTGGATAACCGGGCGGTAAGGACGGGATGAGGAAGGAGAAGGGGAAGGAGAGGATCTATCTCTAAGGGCTAAACGACGATCTGAACTCATCTTCAAACAACACTGTCAGACTACCTCGGTCGACTGACAAACTCCAAGAATCACCTCGACCGAGGTGCAAGTCGACTGGACCGAGGCGAAGGCAGTGCGATTTCAACTCTCTGAATTTCAGTTCTTTTCCCCCAAAAATCACTACCGATGCTTCCTAAGGGGTACTTAAAGGTTTCCTCAACAGAATCAAGGGCAACCAAAGCCCAAATTTCAGTAAACGAACGAGTTTAGGTTTTCGAACGTTTTTACCTCGTTCCGGTCGAAACGCTCAAATTTCTTGCAGATCTGTAGTTGCAATCGACTCCTCTATCCTTCAATCTCGGTTTGGAAGCAGAAATTGTCGAAAACGAGCAAGAAACGAGGTGAGCGAGGTGCGTCTGTTCGCCGCGGTCGAGGAGGATAAAAAAAAATGTGAAAAGTAATTTTTCCCCCTTTTATACTTTTACTGGATCTGCTGTCACCTCGGTCGAGATGGTCTCGACTGGACCGAGGTGGTATGGACCGAGGCGGTTCTGCAGAAACCCTAGTCGCCTCGGTTGCTTCAAGAATCAACTCGGTCGAGGTGCTTTGACAGTGACCGAGGTGCTTCTGTCTTCTCAGAATCTCGAACTTCTGTCCTTCCAGATGTGCTCCTTCCTGTTGTCTGTCCAGAACGCCAAAAACAAAGCAAAGCAAAGCAAAAACAAAAGCTATCTAAGCTAGACTAGAAAACGGGAAAAGAAAGCAATACCTTGGGTTGCCTCCCAAGAAGCGCTCGATTTAAGGTCGCTAGCTGGACCATTCTCCATAGAATTACTCAATGTACCTTGAACACCATGGAGTGCTCATCACATCCATCATAAAATTCTTCCAAAAAGGTTCCGGTTCCTAATTTCACCGGCAAATGGTAAGATCTCCTACGTACAAGCTTGTACGGTTTGATTCTCATCGGAATCCTTCTAGCCTTCCTGCACTTCAATGGGACATAATCTAGCCTTGCGTCCCTTCCTTTCCTTGATCGAGAAAATAGTTTCTCGAGAATCATAGCAGCTTCCCCATCTATAGCTTGGGGATGGTACAGGATCCTGAGCCTGCGAGGGACCCCATACTTGAACAAATAACACTTCGTTGCCTTAGCGGTGAAGCGCTTGTTAACTTCACTCCTTATAATCCAAGGAGCATCTTCCTCCAACAATTTCAAGAGAGATTTCATCTTGATCTTAGGAGGTTCTTTCGGAAGAGACCTCCAACTCTCTGGTGCCTTCCTGAAAAATTCAAAAATATTAATAGGGAATTCAAATGAAGTAGGAGAATGTACCTTGCAAAGTTCTCCAAAGCTTGAGACAAGTTTCGTGTTGGGTTGATAATCCACCCACGAAATCTCTCTCAGTTCTGCTGGTCTTTCTTCCACCTTGACCACAATCTCAGTAATTTGGCCAAGGTTCTCTGCATCTTCCATTTCTGGTTTTGCAGATTCTTCTTCCATCTCGGTCGAGATCTCTTCCACCTTGGCCGAGGTCTCAACAGTCGGATCGAGATCCTCCACATCCTCCTCTTCCACAAAAACATCAGGAGAAGCTTCCGGTCCGACCAGAAGAATGCTTGGAACGTGCAACACTTCCTTATGCTCCTCTTCCGGCTTAGCATAGGATATGGTGCTTTCCTTGAGCTCCTCCACCTTCTTCATCAACTTCTCCAATCTTGATTCGAGAGAGTCTTCAAAAGGTTGCTCATAAATGTTTTTAGGGACATTCTTCTCATCCCATATCGCAAGTTCATGTTGAATGGCCTCTTCTCTTTCCCATTCATTGTTGAACCAATAGAAGGAGTACTGCTCCTCCAAGTATTCATAATGGTCCGCCCTAGCACTTTGTCTTGCTATCCAGGCTGAATCAAATGTAGTCATCGGAAATCCTGAAAACTACAAAACTCATAGAAAGAGTAGTTAGTAGCAACAGGGGCAAGTGCCCCGAAAGCAAACCGTAACCGGCTCGGTCTAGACCAAGTCCCCGGCAACGGCGCCAAAAACTTGTTCGCTCCAAACGGTGTGTGCAAGCTTTAAATTTATAACCCTAGACTTAAGCTTAAAACAAGGATGCGAACCCGCAGTGTACGGGTCAATCATAGTAAAAGCAAGAAAATTCCAGGGGTCGATCACAGGGACTCGGTGAAACAGAGTCAATACGGTATGCTAATGTCAATACTAACCACAAGAGCAATTTAACACAATCAAAGATGAATAAGAAGTCAATAAAGCAAACATGCAATTCTAGGGATTAAAGCATCAAGTTGTGGTTCCAACTCAAGATCTATAGATAAGCGGACAAAGCTGAGATTTTTGCATGGGGAAGGTGTTACTAAAGTGGAGTAGATCACCGGGTAAGTCTCACTACACACTAATCCTAAACCGTAACTCCTATTACCGGGTAAGTCTCAAGGAATCAAGATAAAGAACTATAACCTCAAACTAACACACCATCTAAGGGAATAGAATCAACCTTTACCGGGTAAGTCTCAGGCTAACTCACAAAGATGGGATGGAAGCACACTCAAACCCCAATAAAGGATAAACCTTTATTACCTACACTTATGATCATTGGTACACAAACTAAGGAATTACCGGGTAAGTCTCATCCTAAGCTTGCATTGAACCAGGAAGGTGTAATAAGAATAGGATTTAGCAAACTCTAACACTTAACTTTCTGTTTTAGGTCGGATAAGTCACCTCGGTCAGAAGAATTCCACCCCGGCCGAGATGTTCATCAACCGAACGAGATGCTTAGGGTTAAGATTAAAGACTCGAACTTTCAGGATCCTACTGGAATCTAAGATTATTCTATCATTGTTTTTCCCACAACCTTCAGCCAATCACCCTAGAATCACACAAGGAAATTAGCCACTCATCATCATAATGAAAGTATTAAAATATATGGGAAGAAGGTGAATATTTGAACAAAGAAGAATTTAATGAAAAGACTTCAATAAATGAATCAAATATCACAACAAAGCGTTCCTTGGATAATAATCCAACAAGACAAGACAACAATGGAGGGAATTAAAGACAATCTTACAAAACCCTTCAATAAAGCTATAATAGCTATGGACTTCAATCTTCCTTCAACCTTCAAAAAGGTTCTTCGAAAACTCCCAAATTGGAGTATGCTGCGGCTGCTGCGTATTTCCGGTGTAAGCGAGCTTATGCTGCGTCGTATGCGAGATGTATGCGGGATGTTGGATTTGTGGAAATCCAACCCTTTTTATAGGAAAATAAACCTCCAAAGATAATAAATCTTAAGAAGATATTATCCCATAAATATAGGTAAAATATATATTCTGCATATCTCCTTCCTTCCAGAAGCCAAGCCCAAAAATATAAGATCACTTTCCAAATTTAAAAGATCTCTTCCAAGAATAAAATATTCTTGCCGCGTCCTAGGTGTTCGCCTCGGTCGAGTCGGCGTCTCTGGATCACCTCGGTCAAGGTGAATCAATGGTCAACCGAGGTGACTCACGACAGAATGTGAAATCTCTCGAATCTGCTCCAAAGTGAATCTTCAATCCATGGCTATGCTCCCTGGATGTAGCTCCAAATGACTCATGACTCCTTTTGCTCCTTTTTGATGCAAAACGTACCATATTACCTGCAATTACAACGAAACTAGGTGTAGACCTCGATTCTCGCAAAGGTAGATGAAATGGTAGTAAAATCACATAATGTACATACAAACATGCAGATTATGAAAGATAAAACTTCCAAACAAACCCCAAAATATAGACTATAATTCATGCTATCAATTATGCACTAAACTATGTGGAATACCTGCAAAATTGACAGATGTAGAAGCCTGCTTGTCTAACATCATTTTCATAAATTTCTGGTATACAACATTCACCATAAGTGGACTGGATCCATAGAAGGAGAAGTAGAAGCTGGAGAATCAAGAGGATTATCTGTAATAGAAGAATTCATAGCATTGACAGTTCTGGATGGAAAATTGGAAGCATAATTCTTCTCATCTTTAGCTTTGAATTCCTTATACCAATCCGGCACTCCAGTGAGCTTAAAACAAGCTTCACGTAAATGACCATGTTCCTTATAGTAAGAACATTGCCTGTCAAGCTTCTCCTTCTTAAAATCTCTACAACTACCTCCTGCCTGTTGATAGGAAGCAGATCTCGACACTGCTAGTGCATCATGAACAGGCAGAGAGGTGCAGGTAATTTCCTTTTGTTTTTCAACTTGTATAACCATATGAAAAACACAATTCATTGTAGGAAGACTGTCAAGAGATAAAATATGGCTCCTAATGTGTTCATATTGATCAGTTAGGCCCATAAGAAATTGCATTATAGAAAGAGTAGCTTCTCTATCTATAACCTTCTTAAGGATCTCACAAGTGTAGTGTTTAATCCCTGTGCAACTACAGGAAGGGACTGAATCAACAGTTAACAATTCATCCCAAATTTTCTTCAATTTACCAAAGTATACAGCCACAAAATGATTTTCTTGTTTTAGAGAAGCAAGTTCTTTATGCAATTGATAAATCAGAGGAGCGTTCGATACCTCAAAACGCTCAATCAAATCATCCCAAAGCGCCTTAGATGATTAAGCATAAGTGAAGAGCTCTACAATATCAGATTTCATAGAATGTAGAATCCAGCAACGAATCATGAAATCAGCTCGAGTCCAGCGAGAAATCTTATCATCTTCTCCAACAGCAGGTTTTTTGTAAGAACCATCCACAAAACCAAGTTTCTGTTTTGCTCCAAGAGCCATATGGATACTGCGCCTCCAGGAAATGAAATTAGAACCATTGAAGAGAATCGGAACTAGCTGCATACCTGGATTATCAGAATTTGACAAATAAAGTGGATCATTGGCATCCAAAGTGAGTCGACGAACTGGATTGGGATCGAGATCCAAATCATCAAATCCAGGTGGATTCAGATTCGCCATGAAGTATAAGGCAGAATATGAAGAAATGAAGGAGAAATTTGAGAAGAGTATATGTGTGCGGAAGAAAATTTTGAAAATGAATCTGAGGAATTACGTGAGCACCATGGCTCTAATACCATGTAAAGTAAGTAACAAAAAGGGAGAACTTTCATATATGACTGAATATGTTTCCTTACACACGTTTATATAGTACGTGTAGAGTTTGTTATAACCTTCCTATTATTACAAGAATACACCTCTTTATTCTACAAATTACATATAGTGTCTATAAGGAGGACAAGGCGAATCTGTGTAAGGGTATAATGCATCAGTTTCTCCATGATGTTGACTGGGATGATCTGGCTTGCACTTATCTTCCTGCGTAATCTCAAACTATTGAGATGCAATTGAAATTCCATTGCCGAATCTCTAAGTACAAATAGGATAGCGTATCAGTACTTGACGAGTTTGATCAAGAGAGAGTGGACTGCGGATGAAGACGAGCAACTCACGAACGCGGTCACTGCTCACGGGAAGAGTAACTAGACGGTTGTTGCTGCTTCAATGGAAGGTAAAACGGCCGCACGATGCTCAAACAGGTGGATGAAAGCCTTGTTGCCGAAAGGGCTGAAATTTAGCTTAGAGATACAGACTTTATTCCAGGATAAAAGTTCCTTGAAACCAAGGCCACCAGTGTCCAAGGGAGATACGTTTTGATCCTCCTCTACCTTCTTCGCTCGTTAGAAGAAGAAGAAAAAAAAGAGGGTACATCATTATGTACATGGCTAGCACAAGTAAGAGACACACTCGTATCTATCAATGAAGCCGACTTGGCCACCACAACCTGCTTGTTCAACGGAGGCATCAGAATTTTACAAAATTAAAACCACAAGCCATGTAAATATGTAGGGTTAAGCATTGTCTTACTCTTCTTGGTTCTCTGGTGGCGTTGGAATTCGAGTCTCTTCTGCCTAGTTCAAAGGAGGTGAACTCACACTTGTAGATGCACTGCTCTTCAATGATATTAAAAGATCTTATTTTTAAGAGAGCACCATCTGAAAGTTTCAGCTGAAATTACTTCCGATTGAGGTTTCACCTAATGAAGAGGGGGAAACTCTATTGCAGATAATTCTACAGTGCTGCAACTCCGGAGTTGTGAAACAACAATCTTTGACCTCCCTACGTTCATATGATTATGAATGATGTTGTGGAAGAACTTATCCACACTCTCGCTTAGATCCTCAAGAGGCAATGCCAAAATGTGCCGCAAAGTTTTAAACCCATACGTCAACGCCAACTTGATTCTGCAAAAGTTTCCTGTAGGAAATTAAATCGCTTTTGCATGAGCTAAAGATTATACAACAAAGCAAATGAAGCAACTTTCAGCTACAGAATGTTGGTTACCGTGGTTGACAGACACTCCGAGGTTATTACCCACTCTAAGAGGATCCATTACATTCAAATACTTAAGACGAAACGTCTCTTTCTTGTGGAAGTTCAACTCCGTGGAAGAAGAATATGCATCTCGGAAGCCATGCAATAATTCATCTGTGATAAGAGGTGCATCAGAAGAGACAACAGGCGCAACTTTCACCATATAACAAAGAATAACATCATTGTCGAGAAAAGATGAAGAATAACATCCAACTGATGATACCAAATTTGCTTACAATCATTTCAGGATTTTCAGGTAGTGATGATATGATTAGCAGGCCGTTTATTGAAAGGCAGTGCGTATCCCAATTAAAGACGTTGTAGTATTGTGAGAATTTGTATAGAACCTATAGACAAAAGCTTCAGACTTAAAACATTGAATCCTAATTAGATATAAGTATGGGAAACAGTGAGAACTCGCATCAAAAGGAGAGTGTAACGACGAACGAAACAGATTGATTACATGGACAACCATTGTTTCCAAGGTCAATCTCACTGGGATTGATCTTGGATTCTTTGACCAAACCCGATACACAGCAAACAAAGAAGGAAGCCAAATTCTCATTTCTCACTGAGCCCACAAATTTTTTTTTGTAAGAGCGTGTCTTAAGACAATATTAACAAAATAATGCATTAACGAATATGAAACAATGCATTTACAATAAGACTTGCATTGACATCCTCTAGAAGTTACTCGTAAATTTATTACCACATAAAAAGTACATTAACTCATGAACTAATTCCTATATAATGTTTAACGAAATAAAAAAAATAACCAAAAAAAAAGAAGAAAAAGAAAAAGAAACAAAACAAAAAAAAATGCAAGACCAATAAAAAAAACCAAAATTAAAAATAATGACAACGAAAGAGACGGGAGAGAATACCTTATTTGGTAGATTGATAACTCGATATGGTACTTCCACTTTGTACGGTATGATAATTTTCATCTCGATCTACCCATCGTGGTCTACTATAAATAATCACAATGTACTCATCATCTTTATATATTGAAAATATGTTTGTATTATCATATCAAGTTTCGATGTGGGAAACAAACAATCAAGATGAGTAAAACGATGTTAGATTTCTTGAAATTACACATCGATTTAATTATCGAGTAATATGAACCACTTTCATTTACACTTGTTGTATATGGGTGTGCTTTTTATTGTGAGCTTTTAATGTTGGTTTTAATTTTGTTTCCGCTTAACTTGATAAAAAAAAATCATATTATTTAATGAAAATAATTTAGTGACATAAGTAAAGGTGTCAAAAGGACAGATTGGTCGGGTTCGGTTCAAATCTCAACAAGCTCGAGTTGGAATCAGGTTCCGTCAAATATAGTTTTTCTTTTAAAGCAATTTGTTTCAGGTCGGTTTGAGCCGTGTTACAATCACTCCGGTTGAAACGTATTATCCGGTAGCCTCGATTTTTTGTAATGGTGTGGAACAGGGCCGACGGGTCAGGTCACAACAGACTCGGGTTGGAATTGGTTGATAGTTTTAAGCGGTTTGTTTCGAGTCGGATACCAAATGTTCTAGTTGGAACGGATTATCGGTTAACTTCGATTCTTGGAACATAACATATGAGTTTAGTTGATCTCGGTTTACATATTGGTTGTGTCCCACGTCAAAACATGACATAATAATAAACAAAATTATCCTTTTAATACGCAAGAAAGAGTACGTACAATGCTATCATACATGTTAGATCGTTGACTCAATTGAGATTGAAGTTACTATAATGACTTGTATACTAGACTTGTGTGTATATATATATATATATATATATATATATATATATATATATATATCCAATAATGTCTTTACTAAAAAAAAAATATATCCAATAATGCTGAAGAGGTAGTTAATTAATCGCAAATATTTTTTAATGACTTGCATACCTACTTAAAGTTGGTAAACCCATTATTCAACAAACACATTCAACAATGTATGATGTATCACTATTCTTCTCGATAATGACAAAGAAGCTTCCTTCTCAACACCTCCTCTCAAAGGCTACAATAATTCCTTCACAATAATTCCTCAAAAAATCAGCATCTCCTCTCAAACACATTCAGGTTGTATTTTATTTCGGGTTAAATCGGTTTCGTCGGATATTTTCAAATATTCATAATTTTTCATTTTCGCATACCGGTCGGATTTTAAGCATGTGGGTCAAGCCGGACTCGACCCGGATATCCGACTCGAGTAATCATCCAATTAAGTCTACTTTGATATTCCGATTCATTATGGCCCAAATACGGTGGTGGATTTCCGCTGTTACGGAAGTTTGCCTATAAGTTCTTGAATCAACCAGCGTTATTTGATACTGATACAAAAAAAGCTAGTGTGACATTATATAATTCAAAGAACGATAATACTTGTACACACCGAGCCCGTTAGAAATTGCTAATACTCATTTTAAGAAATTGAAAATTACTAAACCAATACACAAACATGATCGCTTAACGCCAGTAACGGAAAGATAGACGTTTTTTACCACATAAAAGTACCATAACCAATCCCATTTTTATTTCTTTTCCATTACCTGTTTACATTCGGTTTCCATTTCACCTCTCTAACCAAACGAAAATCAAGTAAAGATTGATTTGAATAATAAAATGCACTAGTACATAGGGTGGAGTTGTTAATTGTGGTAAGGTTGTGCGGCCGTCTAAGAGGTTGGCACATGTCCAAAAAAAAAAAATTTTTAAAGAAAATATATTCTGGATACTTTTAACTATAATAAACTACCATGTTATAAGTTCTGCACTATTCTTATAAACTTTGAACTATTCTCATATAATTCATAAACTATTACTTTATATTATTCATGAATTAGTTTTTTATAACTATTAACTATTCACATATAATTTATAAATTATTCCCTTAGAATATGAATTATCACGATATACTATTAATGAACTACTCTTTTATATACTATATTGAGTATTCTCATGCAATTCATGAAGTAGTACTTCACGATAATCTATTCATGAACAAATATTATATCTCCAATGAACTACTCTTATAAAGTTCATAAACTACTACTTTCAATACTTCATTTTTTAATATGTTATGAACTATTCAATTATTTATAAATTAATCGTTTATATGTTATGAACTATTCAATTATAATTTATGAACTATCCTTTTATAAGTTGTGCACTATCCCTCTATAAGTTTTGCATTATCATTTTAATTCGTTATTGGAAGGAATAAGGGGAAAAAAATTTGGACATGTGTCACCTTTCTAGGTTACCTTGACGGATTACTACCTTACCGTTATGAACTATTCTATTATAATTCATAAACTATCCTTTTATAAGTTATACACTATCCCTTTATAAGTTTTGCATTATCACTTTGCATCATGTGCTCTATATTCCTCAATTCAAGCACAATCTCTTGTCTATCTCTCGACTGATACATGATTATCCCATGAAGGTCATGTTTACTTATAATTCATGTTTATTTCAGGCCCTTTCCAATGACTTCATTATTGGCACTGGGTTCAAGGATGACAACCTTTACAAATTGCAGTCATCTGGATTACCTCATGTTACTTGTGCTGCTTCATTAGTGCCTAAGTCTTGTGATTTGCAATTGCTTCATGACAGATTAGGCCATATGTCCTTGTCTAAGTTTCAGCATTTAGACACTGTTTTTTCTTCTAAAATTACAAACTTGAACTGTCATGCTTGTATTAAAGCTAAACAGCATAAGCTCCCCTTCTTGTTAAGTGACTCTCGAGCTCAAACAATTTTTGGCCTTATTCATATTGATATTTGGGGTCCATATCATACATTATCTTTATGTGGTGCTCGATATTTTCTAACTATTGTGGATGACTTTACTCGCACTACTTGGACATTTCTCATGTCAAATAAAACACAGGTTTACAAGATTCTTCATGATTTCTTTACTTATGTGAAGAATCAGTTCAATACTACTATCAAAATTCTTCGCCCAGACAATGGAGCTGAATTTCTCTCACATAGATTGCAAGCATTATTATCTGCCTTGGGTATCATTCACCAGCGCTCAGCTCCCTATGTTCCTCAGCAAAATGCTTGTGTTGAGCGTAAACATCGTCACTTACTAGAGACAGCTCGTGTCATTCTTCTCCATGCCAATTTACCCCTTTACTTATGGGGCGAGTGTATTCTTACAGCAACACATTTGATCAACTTAATGCCATCTGTAGTACTTGACTGGAAGTCTCCTTATGAGTTGTTGCATCATACCAAACCATCATATGATCATTTGAGGGTTATTGGCTGCTTGTGTTTTAGTCTTCTTCCAAAAAGAGACAAATTTGAACCTGTGTCTACCCCTTGCATTTTGCTGGGTTATCCTCCTGGCCAGAAGGCCTATAAATTACTTGATATCAGTTCTAAAAAGATTATCATCAACAGACATGTTCTTTTTCAGGAACATATTTTTCCATTCTACAGTTCTGCCCTTGCATCTCCTTGTTCACCTTCATCTTCTCCACCTCTTCCGCTTGTTACACCAGCTCCTGATTACCCTATACACTTACCAGTATCTTCATTACCTCCTTCTGATTCTCTACCTCCAACAAATAATGATCATACTACTATCTCTCCATCTAGTTCCCATTCAGATTCTTCCTTTGCTCATCCTATTCCAGTTCCCTTTACTGATACTCATCCAGATTCATCATCTCCCTCCACCAATACTTCCCCTTCTCCTTTAATTATTTCTTCTCCTACACCATCTCCTGTAATTATTTCTTCTCGACCATCTCGTGTTGTTACTCGTCCCACTTATCTTCAAGATTATCAATGTAATACTGCAGATCTCCAGGTTTTTGACCTAGCTTCACATTCTCCGGACTACATACATGCCTTGAACAATGTCATTTAGTCTTGTGAACCTACTTCCTATGGTCAGGCTAAAAATTCTTCTGCTTGGGTTGAGGCTATGTCCAAGGAGATTGATGCTCTTGAGCTTAATCACACATGGGACATTGTCCCTTTACCACCTGAAAAAACTGCAATTGGCTCCAAGTGGGTGTATAAAATCAAGTATAAACCGGATGGCACCATTGAATGTCATAAGGCGCGTCTTGTTGCCAAGGGGTACAATCAAATTAAACATAAAGATTATAAGCACACTTTCAGTCCTATTGCCAAGTTTGCTACCATCCGAGTTGTGCTTGCTATTGCTGTTGCTAGATCTTGGCCTTTACAACAGCTAGATATTAATAATGCATTCTTGCATGGTTACCTTGATGAAGAAGTAATTATTTTGCCTCCCCAAGGCTATTCTAAAGTACCCCCTGGTCATGTATGTCGTCTCAAAAAATCACTATATGGCCTTAAGCAGGCTAGCCGTCAGTGGCACATTGAACTAACTAAATGTTTGCTTCAGCTGCAGTTCATTCGATCTCACCAAGATTATTCTTTGTTTGTGAAGTACTCTTCTACTAGCATTATCAGTGTACTGGTATATGTGGATGATGTTCTCATCACTGGCAATTTGCCTTTTGAAATTGAATCTCTCAAAACTGCTCTTGATCGTGCTTTCACCATTAAGGATCTTGGCACAACCAGATGCTTTCTTGGCATGGAAATTGATTGTGATCACAATCATTCTGGCATGTTATTAAATCAACGTAAGTATATTCATGATATCTTACAAGATACTCATATGCTTTTTGCCACTGCTGCTAGTTTTCCTATGCAGCGAAATTCTCATTTGTCACCAAAAATTGGTGATGTTTATGATGATCCAGACGCTTATAGACGTCTTATTGGTCGTCTTCTTTACCTTACACTAACACGTCTAGACGTAGCTTACACTTTCCAGCAACTTAGTCAGTTCCTTGCTACTCCTCGCCTTCCTCACTGGCAAGCTGCTACTCATCTACTTCGATACCTTCGTGGCACAATGGACTATGCTCTTCATTATCCGGTTCAAACTACTTTCTCGCTTACTGCTACTCATCTACTTCGATACCTTCGTGGCACAATGGACTATGCTCTTCCTTATCCGGTTCAAACTACTTTCTCGCTTACTGCTTACAGTGATGCAGATTGGGGGAGCTGTCCCTTTTCATGTCGTTCGATCACTGGCTATTGCCTGTTCCTAGGCCGTTCTATTGTTTCTTGAAAGACTAAAAAGCAATGCACTGTAGTAAGTCCTCCGCTGAGAGTGAGTATAGAGCTATGTCTATGACTACAAGTGAGGTTATATGGATGGATGGTTTATTGCAGGACCTTCATATAACTCTACCTCGTCCTTTCATGTTATATTGTGACAATAAAGCAGCTCAACACTTGGCTGCCAACCCTGTGTTTCATGAACGAACAAAGCACTTACGTATTGATTGCCACTTTGCACGTGATGAGGTACAAAAAGGCTTGATCTCAACTGCTCATGTGCCCTCTAATCTACAGCTTGCTGATATTCTTACTAAGACACATAGAGCACAGCAGCACGTTTTTCTCTCTCGCAAGCTTGGTCTCGTTCTCCCGATCCAGCTTGAAGGGGGTATAGGTGAGAATATACTTTCATCTTCTTCTTCTATGTGTTTACAGGAGCGTTGCCAACAATCAATGGCCTCATGGCCTGGTTTGGCATTGAACCCGACGACGACGCTGCACATCAGAGGGGCGACTCCCAAAGGGAGAGCCGGAAACAGAAGTTGACCAATTGGTGGAGCGAGATGCAGTTTGTACCGAATACGTCGAAGGGGCCTAGATGGGCGGTGCAGGAGAAGCAGGTAGTTGTGTTACAAGTTGGCGAGTGTTCTCCTATTAAAGGCGAGCTTCCTCTTGAAGTAAGAGGCCTACAAGAACATCAACCGAGACATCCTCGGTTTTCATCATGAAAGCAACCGTGAAGGACCCATATGAGGAGTCGAGTCCATTCAGAGTGAGATCTTCATCGGACACTACGTGGAGATTTTCAACCAAAGAATGGGCAATGGAGTGTTTCCGCTGGATATATTCCATCATGGTGGATGCCCCTTTCGTGAGAGTATGAAGTTGAGACTTCATGGCCATTCGACGGCCCTGGTTTGAGCTTGAAAAGTAAGTTCAACTGCCTGTCAAGCCAGTTGAGATGAGGTGGAGCGAGCAACAAGAGCAGGGCTTGTTCGGACAAAGTAGATTTGATCCATAGAAGGACAAATCGATCACGCTTCTTCCATAGAACACAATCGGGATTTGGCAGCGAAATTCTTTCGGCGATGACGGGAATTGTCTCCTGTGGTCGGTGGGGATCCAAGATGTAGGGCTGAAGATCGAAGGTCTCGAGGGCAGAAATGATAGTTGTACGTCAGAGAGTAATTATCGCGATCAAGTTAGATACTGATCGAATGAATTTGGAAGCTTAGATTGGAGGGTGTGTTGGCTGCAACAAGGAGCTGTTGATTGGTATTTTAGTAGACGAAAAGAATGGAAGGCTGTGATACCTTATAACTCAAGGAGAAGATGAATGAATGCGTTGATGCTTTGTATTGACGAGTATACACGTATACATACAAATAAAGATCCAAAACAAAAACCAAGATAGTGGGCTATTAATAGGGAATAGAGTGCCACTAATCAGGAACTAATCTGAACTAATCTCACTAAAGTAGGAGTATAATATTATCAACTCCTGAAATATAGCATTACTTTATTAGCCTGTCACAAAATGCAAAAAGAATTTTGATTATTTGGTGATTGATTCTACAAAATGCTAAGAAAGGTTGCAAAAACCTAAAGCATAAACTGGAATGACGTGCATGAGCTGAGTCGCTCCTTTGATCAAATCCTTCCAATTCCGCAAGCTTTTTATCTGCCCTCGCATTCCTCTTGATTATTTGTATCAGAACCGGGAAGGGTTTCTTTTTTTCCTTAGGCAACACAAGCGGAAGATCTATAGGTGATCATATATATACAAATATTATAGAATATGTAATAAAGGGAAAGTAGTAACAAACCCTAACAACCTATCTAACAGTGTATACATACGAACACTATTCTGTAATTCATTCAGGCTGGAATACACTTTTATCTTCTTCTCCTATGTGTTTACAAGATCCACATTTTAGTGACATGCCTTATTTTTTTTAACTGATGATTCTTTTCTGGGCCCCTTCCTCCAACAAAGGATGAGAAGTGGATGATTTGACATGTCTACCCTATGGTTGCCATTATTAAACTGCAATAAAAATAAAATATGTATAAAAATAAAAGCCCAAAGGTATTTGTTGCAAGTAGATCTACTGTTCCAATCCAACTTCGGCCAGTAATAGAAGTCATGAACGGGGGACTATGTATAAAAATAAAATATGTTCCAAGGAAACCGACACATATGTCATCTAGAAGCCCAAAGGCAATACTGATATAGAAAAAGTAGGACATTCTATGTGAAGCTTTAGTCACCTTTTTAATTGTATGAAGGATGCACAAAGTGCTAGAGAAAACTTCAAAACCAGAAAAAAGGTATTTGTTGCACGTAATTTCCAAGCATCCCTCCCTTAATCACGTGATCGATTTAAATCCATTCTCCTGTCCCTAATCCAAAAATGGCTTCAATGTACTTATTGAAAATAAATATGAAGTATTGGAGATTGATTTTTTCCTTACATAAGAATGATTTTTCAAGTATCGCAAACATACTTGAAAAAATCATTCTTGTGTTAGTGGTCATTGATACGTTAATGATTTTTCAAATTTATTCATAGAAGTGTTTAAGATGTGGGTCGTCCTTACATTTTGATATTGTAGTTGTTTGAGCAGATGGAAGAACTGTGAAGATGTCAGAAATTTGTATACCAGATGACAGAAAATATATATACCAAAGTGTAGTTATTTGTATGCCAGAAATCTCCAAATAACCGATCACACTGTTCATGTTCATTTCTGTCGTGGCATTTGTAAAGTCTTTCTCATTCTTTTGGCGTTGTAAAGCCTGATTTTCGAGCATTTGAATCCTTCTCGATTGGATCATGGGTTTGAACACGTACCAGAGGCATACATTTATACCAAAAAAGGGAGGTGTAGATGATCTTGACGCTGGTTTTCATGGCTGGACGAGCCCAACTATACGCAACGGATCCCGTGATACCACTCAGCCACAAGCATCCTGGTTCGAAAATCGAACTATGGTTTCAAAACCAAGGCAAGATGATTACGAAATACAAGAAATTGGGAGCAAGAATGGTACGGACGGCGCGGAGCTTGTGATCGACAACCTATTCCTTGAGAGGTGCAATGCTGGTCTTGGTCGCTGCTCAGGAAGCCATGGTCACCGCCTCAAGAAGCAATGGTCGCCGGACCTCAACCTCTCCACCACCGTCCCTACCGCATTCCAAATGTATGCTTAGAGATGAGGAATGAAAATACAGATCGAAGGAGAGGAAGGGTTGAGAGCTTCGTTGAGGCGTGATGCTCGCAGAGGAGAGGAGGGTAAACTCTAGAAGTGTGATTGACGTCGAATCTTGTTTGATAACTATGTTGTCACCCGTTAATCATAAGGACATTTTCCGTGAGTCCAAAATGATTGACTCAAAAACTCTTCCTTTCTATTACACCATAAGTCCTATCCGGATGAAGTACCAAGTACCTTCCTTACTTGCCTTAAGGAACTAAGGTAACGGTTGGAAGACAACCTCTTCCGTCTACTTTTGGAATTCTCCTAACACGGATCCAAACTCTCTGACTCAACCGGAGTTTGATCTTAACCAGCCAGTAAGAAATCTTTAACCCAATTCTCTTCATACCTTTAGATAATCAAAGAAGGTTGTCACTACCTCCTTGAGGAAATCCTCCAAGACGTCGGTAAGGATAATTCATAAATTTACAGTCACAAATATCTCTTCTTAACGGCACATAACTCCTCAATACCAAAAGAAACACTCGCACGTCCTCCGTTGACGTTAGTCAGTCTATAGTTGACTTATTTCAACATCCTGAACTCCCTCTTCTCATGCTCTACTGGCATAAAATTTTGTAAGTATCAACTACTCGTTTAATCCTTTCCCCTTCGTTAGTTCGTTCTATCCTTCCCACTTCCATTTCCTTAGGCCAACTCTCTTTCTCGATTTTCCTAAGTCATTCTCGCATGTTCCTTCATTAGCGTTGTTTATAATATTTCTCTGTTGAACTCTATTGACTCTGCTACCGGCCTCCTACTCCTTTTGATACTAGCGTCGTGATTCCTCACCACTTCTTATCTCCCTGACGAGGTCAAAACTTCTCTATACCTGTGGGGTTCTATCTTCACTCTTACACTCAATTGTAGGTCTTCATTCTGTGCATCTCTTAGTCACAAGGGTCTCTTCCGCCAATATCGTAGGAGAATCATCCTTCTTCCTTGTATGAAGTGATACGCACACTCTATCTTGGCTGACATAGAATCTTATCAAGAGTGTATACTTCTTACTCCTCTAGTTCTCCTTTTAGAATCCATCTGTACTATTTGTGGTAAGTAAATCACTTACACAGTTCCCTTGGTCTCCAATAACATAAGGGGGTCATTCCTGGCTGTCTAGTCTTTCTTCTTAAGTTCTTAATTAGAGTTACTGACTCAACTCACTCCATCTTACTATTAAGGTTACTAGCACGTGTACCAATTTAAATATACATTTGTCGCCGTTGATCTCTTCAAGGGACCTCCAGATGTCTATAAATTCTTCTATAATTCTATGGTTATCCTCCTTATCTACCAACTAGTTACTACTAGTTGACCCGCACATGTTATGTCTCAGTTATTACCAACTAGTTTGTAGTTGACCTTCTATAAGATCACGGACTTATGGTTCTTCTATCTCTTTTGGAGTTTGATACACTTGGTGAAATCTATTTTCTCCAATCCTTCAGCTCCTTCCAAGTCTGCACTTCTCTTGTTCTTTTATGGGGTCACTATACTCTTTTGAGTCTAGTCCTAACATTCATCTGTCGTCAAAGAGTTTAACACACCATTCTTGATTTTCCCAAAAAGTCGCTAAGTTCCGACTTTTACTTAAGATACGAGGCTCACATAAAAATATAAAAATTCCGAAATAAATCTTTAGGTCTTCACTAGCTGAGCTCTACCAGCATAAGAAAGGGTCTTAGCGTTCCATGATTGAACTCGCTTAGTAACCTTGTGGATCAAGGGAAGATAATCGCGGATTAAGAGTCTGCTACTCCCAATCGGAACACCCGAGTAGAGGAAGGGAAGAGTTCCAATCTCCATTCCAGTGATGTTGATAGCTCGAGTGACCTCATCATCCTTCATTCCACCGGTGAAGAGGAGAGACTTAGTAGGGTTGATCTTGAGTCCCGAGACATCACCAAAAACATCGAGAGCATCTTTCAGGATCTTTATTGAGCATAGATCACCCCGACATAGCAGCAAGAGGTCTGCTTCCAATTATGGCGTCCAACCATAATGGAATACTCAGGAAGCCATGCCACACCTCTACCTCCTCTATCCTCCCAAGGCATGGCAGCGGTAGGTGGACCTCTATGCCTAGGAAAGATCATACCTCTAGTCATGAGGCTCTGAAGTCCTAAAGGTCTAGCTGCTATCCTAGTGCACGCAGAAAAATCAATACCCAACTGTCTAGCAATGTGGGTGACCATCCCACCATATCCGATATTGCTGGCTCTCTAAGTGAATATTGTTTGCCATAAATATTTGTCAATCATTCTAACCGAAAACGAAAAGATTAAGTTTTGCGGGGGAAATTGACACCAAAATTTTCTTCATAACTGAAAATAGTTATTTAGAAAATTAAAAAAAATCTACCAAAAGTTTGAAAATATTTCCGAAAATAAATAACAATCCTCTAAATAGAGAATTTTTTTTAAAAAAAATCCAAAGTTTATGATATTCAGATAATTAAAAATATACAAACAAATTATTTTGGAAAAACTAAATCTACTAAATACCGTCCAGCAAAAAACAAAATTATCAAACAAACTTTATGATACCATATCTTTGTTGTTTGATCGAGCTTTTTTGTTGAACTTTAATATCGTGTTTTCTTTAAGTTAAATTTATATTCATCCATTGTGAATACACTATGTTTAGAACACTAATGACTAATTATTATCGTGGATAGCAATAATCTTGACCGTGTTGTTTACTTATCCATAATGCGAGTTAAGTTGCGTTCCAACTACAGTTGATAAGATAAAAAAATAGCGCAAAATATAAGTTGATAAAATTTAAATTGAACACACATAATATTTTTTTTTAATAAATTTACAAATATATATAAGATATTTTATATAAAAAATAAAAACAACACCCGTGCACTGCACGGGTAATACACTAGTAGGAGAAGTAAAACAAAAGTATCTATAATAATATGCTCATAATCAAACAGTTGGTTTAAGAATACAATCGATCAAGACTAGGCCTGAATAGGCCTTATTGGAGAATTCCTCCGTCATAAGAGCATTCAGTATCAACATTACGTTATCCGCTCCTTAAAGTTTCGTCACATATTTTTCAACTGGTTTACACATACAAAACGCTAGATGGCTTAAGAACTTGTAGGCGACTTTCTGTAATAGTGGAAACCCATCAGCATACTTTGACCATAACGTTACTGCAACATTATTTAGAGCTATAAGTTTTTGTGTCATTCATAATAGACAACACAAACTACTAAAAGATTCAGTTAGTAGACTTACTCGGATGGTTTGTTTCCCATTCATGAAGAATCAGTTAGAGGAATCAAGGCTAAATATACAAAAGACTCAACTGCATAATGCATTTCTTGCAATGTTATACAGGGATTTGACTGAGCTATCCAAAACGTTGCGTTCCACTAAACTTGATCAACCCCTAAAAATTAACAACTTTGGTGGCTTATTCTAAATTTTTAAGGTTTGGGCTTGGAAGAGGTTCGTGTTGCTGAAATCGATTTCGAATTTTATAAATGCTGATCCGAACCTTCCAAGACTCGCTAGATGGAGCGATAGATGTGGATCATAGTAGCATGAGGGCTTTTATGAATTATCCTAAGCAGGGATTTGTGTGGTGTCCTTACGGTGCTTTTGCTACTAATGAAGGAATTAATCTTCTATCATTTTCTCATTGGATAAAGGACAATGAGGATGTGAAGTTAAAAGTTCACCCTAGTTCATCACCAAGCTCGGAAACAGATACGAAGCCGAAACAGTTGAACAAGGTTGATGATTTTCCTCCAGTATTTCCTCGGAGGAAATTTGAAAACATCGACATAGTTGATTCAAATTCTAATGATGATGATGGCTGCATCATAACGAATGTGAGATCTTCGAAGATTCCGGGTTCAGGAATTGGATCAAAATGACCATTTCCTTCTTCAACTTAATCTCCCGCAACTGTATGTCTTATGAACAAAGTTGAATCTTCTGCAAAAGGAAAAAGTATCATTATACAATGTGCAACCTTCATAACCATGACTAGACTTGCAAAGGAGCTTGCAACTTTCTTAAATCCTTTTTGTTTCAAAGCTGTGTAAAACTTCTCGTTGACATCTCTTACAAATCATCCGCCATAGTACCTGAATTTGTTGTAGATACAAGCGGTGTGTTTTGTATAGAGGTTGACTGCACCGTTGAGCTCATTTACTTGGTACTGACACTCGACGTGATACGAAGGATCATGTCTAACAAATTGTAATGCGAGATTCTCAACACTGTAAGACACGTTTGGAACAAGGCCATACAATGCACCCGCTAGGTTATCCAAAAACCCTTCTCCGTCTTGTTCAGTGTGCATGTTTCAATCAAGATCGATTCTTCCATCTTCTTTTGGTCGAAAATGAAAAAAACGAAACAAGATGCAAGAAAACTTCTACCGTGTTTGGCTTCGTTAGTGTTATTTCTTTCTTTCCGGAAGAGTGTCGGTAACCTCCTTCATATAAACACCAACCGATGGCATGTGCCACTCATCGAGCTCCTCCTGCAACTCACAAATAGTCTCTAAAAATTATTAGATTAAACTAAATACAACATTTCATAAATGTAAATATATAATTCAAACTAATTGGAATTGAATTATAATGCATTAATCTGCCTCGCACCTTGATCATTGGATATCAAATAGAAGGGGTGGAGACTTCCGACTAGAGAGTAGGGTTGTGCACACGGACCGAACCGGAGGACCGTAAAGTGGGAGATTCTTGGACCGTAGACTGGACCAGGGCCGGACCGGTCCTAAATTATTTAAATGACCACCAAAATGGGAAAAGTGATCATAAATCAATACAAACAATATTCTGTGGTCTCAGGAATGACATTAGTCCTTAACAAAATGGATAAAAAAAATGTGAGCATAGTGGCTGGAACCATTTGGCAACCCCTTTGCTTTCATTTTGATGAGGAGACAATGTTTGTAATCTTGTGTGGATGTCACGAACAAACTTTCCTTTTTCCTTTGGCTGCAAAACAAGACATCATATATGTATGTGTTAGTTAGGCCTGTTGTGAAATGCCTGTTAGATTTGTTTCTAATAGTATAGGAGACTAACATTTACGGTTGATACCCCGGAACTGCTTCTACAGCGGCATTGAAACGCCTTGATAGGATGATTCTTATCTTTAAAATCAATTTCATATTCCTGCAATCAATATCAGATTTTTGAGTTATCTGTTTCAATTCCCATTTACTATATTGATCGATTGCTTATCATGTCTGTAAAAACTTGTTGCCCTGGAACTTCCACATCCTTCCAGAGAGGTTCAAACCGTTCTACAAGACAACATACCTTGTCTTCTGCAGTGGGGACTGGCGAGCAGCGAAGTCGGGACTCAGGGTGTGCAGGGAGGTCAAACTGAGACTGAGAGTCGAGAGAGATTACGGTCCAGCGGCGAGCCGGAGAGCCGGCAAGAGTCGAGCGGCGAGAAAGGGGCAGGCCGGCAGGGTGCGCAGTCGGCTTGGTTTCTCTTTCTCTCAGCCCTAGTGCGAACTGCGAAGGGGAAGGTGAAGGTCGACTGTCAAACTCAAACAGATCAGTCGGCTAATTGAAAAATGGAAACTTTAGGGCTAAAACCGGGTTTTTTTTATTTACGAAACCGGTCCAAAATCGGAAGCGAACCGTAACCCAGATTTTCAGAAAAACATGGACCTTAAAGCGGACGGGTTCCGATCCGGTCCGATTTTACACAGCCTACTAGAGAGTAATGATACTATTACAAGGAAATAATCAATCAGTTAGTTCTATACTTAATCAAAACAACGTAAGAATGATAAGATAATTGATTTTAATTATCACGTCTACAGTAACTAATTAATTAAAATTAAAATATCATAGAATAAAAAATAATATAGCATAGAAAAATACAAGAACTCATAAACTAATTTATATGTATAATGTATTACAAAAATATTTGAAAAATTATTAAGAATTAAAATAATAATTAAAAATAAAATAATGAAAAAGAAAAAGGAAAAAATAAAAACAAGAGCAACAGAAAAACTAAATACTAGAACAAATAAAAAAACAAAGAAGAGATAAGGAAACCTACTTTATTTGGTAGATTGATAATTCGATACCGGATCTCAATATTGAATGTTATGGTAACTTTCATCTCGATCGACTCATTATGATCTTATATGCATAACAACAATGTACTCTTTCTTGCCTTTTTATAAAGAAAATCTTTGTGTACTATCATTTTGTGTTCCGATGTGGGAAACAATCAAGATGCATAAACCGATGTTAGCTTTCATAAAACTCCCTGTTAATTTGATCATAGTAATGTACACCACTTTCATCTATACTAGTTGGATACTAGTATGGTTTTCATTTTAAAGTATTCAATGTTGGATTTGTGTTCTTATAACTTCATTCATACTAGTTTGCATACAAGAGTGTGCTAACTCTATCTAACCAATTTTAGGATTGAACCCGAGACTGCTCAACTCCCGATGGTCGTAGCTGTCATAAACTCTTTAGATTCAATGTTGTTCTAACTTTTCTATGAGAGCGTAATCAATTAAATTTATCTCTTAAGTTCCTTTTTGCCACAAGTTTGTTTATTATCTAAATTTTTTTTACAAGAGTGTATATATGTCTTATTTAGAGACAATTACTATACACCTTGAGGTGATAGTAACAATATCATACAATTCCTTCACTATTGTTGATCGATTTCATAGGCTCTTTGCATGTTTTTTTGTCAACCGAAACATCATTGTTTTAATACCGAAACATCATTGTTTTAATCCATATCCTTAGATTTCTATCCATATATTTGCTCCAATTTTAATTCTACTAGTTACAAACAAATCCAAAGTCCCCCTACTTATTGAGCTTAACTAATTATAGATTATATTTATACCAAAAAAAGTTCCTATGATTCGACACTTGTCATTATGACGGTGGAAATAGTGAAGTTGTTACCTACACCTAATGTAAGGCGGTTAAGACATATCACAAAATAAGTATGATCAACATTTCACAATAAATATGTATCTCTCCTTGTATCAACTACAACTAAAATGATTATATTATCAACTATGGAAAAGGAGACAAGTCGGAAGAGTCGGTACTCACTCAACTCGGTTAAAATCTTAACATTTAACAAAGTCAATTTCTCTAGAAGAAGGGACGAATAGGATCGAAGATGAAAATGAAGGAGATAAGTCAGATATCAGAAGAGGTTGCACTCGTCGGCTATCATACACTCATTCGTAGAACCGACGAAGAAAACGGCGTGAAGAAGAATGAAATAGGAAATTCTTACCTTGACAAGTGAAAGAAGAATGAAATTAGGAAATTCTTACTCGCGATCAACTAAGCGGGAAACTCACGAGATCTATATGCTACACAATCAAATTGGAAATTGAAATGCTTTCCAAGATGCTGAGATTAAATCTATTGATCAAAGTTGTTTGGAAAATCTAAATTCAAGAGATACATTTTTTTGGCAACTTTTCTAAGATTGTTGCTTGACTAATGTCGACAAGATTCGACGCCATATCATTAGTGATGCTTCTTGCAAGATGAACATACAAATTTAAGTTCATGGTTCGGTTCGGACAAGATGAACATTCCTAATCTCAAATCGCCTTTATCCCCGGACGCAAGGGACATGACTCTAGTCTAGAGGTCGTTTTATCTTATCAAAATGTAATCCCGACTTAGCACTAAAATGAGTATAGTGATTAAGTAAGGGTCGAACCCAAGAAAGTTTGGTATTTCTATTAAATGCAATTATTGTTTAAAGAAACAAGTAACAAGGGGGGGGG
>BSUD01000003.1:153892926-153934460 GCA_033239045.1 Fagopyrum esculentum | reverse complement strand
AAAAAGGGGGGGGGGGGGTGATTGAATTGATGCACACAAAAACTTATGAAAACGAATAACGCAACAAGTAAGACAATGATGGGTGAATCTACACGAGGTTGATTCTAAGCATGCGATTGCTACTTTGGTGAGTTCCTTTTACAAGTTTTCAAGTAATCTCCCGTCTCGATCATATATATGTGTTGAGCCAACCGGCATCAACACAACTTAACAGGTTAGTGTTCCGTAAACCTACAAGAACAATTAACAAATTAGCTTTCAAACAAAGACTAAGGGATATAAAGAAAAGATTAAAACCGTTAAACTTATCTTTATATTTGTGTTCCTTTTCTTTAAGCAATTACAACCCGTTATTACTTAAAGTTTACTACTAGATTAAAGACCCGAACCCGGAATCTATTAATCCTAGTTCTTTGCATGCACTTTAGGACCTAAGGTGATCAATCTCAAGTAATAGTAAAACATGCAATTAGACAATGGAGATCAAGGAAACGCAAAGAATTACTGAATGAAAACTTATATTAGAAAGAACTTACAACCAAGGTAACAATGCAACTTCAAACCAACTCAATGTTGCAAGGGAGTTAGCAACTCATTACAAAGGTAGCAAGAAAGTTTTAATGAAAAAGTGAATTCTAAAATTGGATCCTAAGTCTATCAAACCTAAGTCTATTTATACTACAATTGGCACTAAATAGGAGTAAATGGCCGGCCCAAAACAGCCACCTTTAATGCCATAAAGGTGGTGCAAACAGCCGGAGTAAAGCTTTTGTCGTTGAACCGTAGGGGCGGTTTCAGCTCCGCAGGGGAGGTGAAGGCAAAAACGCTTGATCTTCTTCATTGCCGCAGGGGCGGCTAGGCAATTCCGCAGGGGCGGATCTTTAATGCTCTTCAAACATCTGACTCTTCAACTTCCTGTCGTTTCTGATGCCAAGTCGCCGGGGCGTCCCAGTGTCGATGCAGGGGCGGTGACACAGACTCTTCATCTTCCAGCTCCCAGGTTGAGGCGCAGGCAGATGCGCAGGGGAAGGCGCAGGGGCACTAGTCTTCGCTTCTTCAGGGCAAGTCACTGCAGGGGCGCCAGGGGTTGACGCAGGTGCGGGGACAATCTTCGTAGCTGGCGCTGGCGAAGGCGCAGGGGGTGCTCCGGAGTGTGGTGTCACCCACAGGGACGGTGACAACGCTCCGCGGGGGCGGTGAAGCAACAAAAGCTTTTCTTCGTGAACGATCTTCACTCCTAAGTGCTTATAACTCCTTCTTTATCTTCTTTTAGTCTTCTTCTTCTGGACCAAGGAGTTAGTAGCATAAACCGACACTAATGCAATAAAAAGACTCTAAAAACTATCTTAAATGATAGTGATTTCATCACCTATCAGCAAGCTTTAGTAAACATCCTTGTTTGTCAAAAGGTTCTCCATTATGGCAGAAGAAACTCCCCTCCTAGTTGCACTATGAAAATTGACTTACGGAAAGCTTTTAATTCCCTCAGGTGGTGCTTCCTTCATAAATGCGCTGAGCATCTCCTCTTCCCTCCCAAATCGATCTTTCTCATCATGGCATGTATCACTTCCCCAACCTATTCCATCTCTTGAGACGAATTCTTTCGAGATAAACGTGGTTTCCGTCAAGATGACCCCCTTTCCCCTACTTATTTGTTATTGCCCTCGATTACCTCTCTCGTATGCTCTCCAATCTTACTAACATGACAGGGTTTAGTTTCCATGCACCAAAAGTGTCAAACTACTCAAGTTACCCAACTTGCCTTCGCCGATGACCTGGTATTTTTTGCAAAGCTGATTTATCTTCAGTTACACTCGTCACACAAGTGCTTAGGGATTTCGCTGCTATCTTTGGGCTTCACCCACTTTATCTTCGATCTTAATGCTCCTAACCCTTCTTTTTGCTATACTTGGACTCACTCTAACCTTCTCGGATCCCAATCCATTTGGAATGCTTTTGCTAGACTTGTTGATAGCCACTTCTAGAAGCAGTTCTTCCATCTTCGTGATCAAATTGCCCTGTCCAGTTTCTCCGCCGCTAGACCTTTCAAACCTATCAATCTCTATGAAACTTTGATAACCAAGAGAACCATCACACATTGGGGCTCCATCCTTTGGAAAAAGCCTTGCACTCCAAAATTCTCCTTCATATTTTGGCTTTCCATCCTTAACCGTTTACCGACTAAAGAGAAGGTCTGAGCTTGGGGGACTCTTGACAACAGCATTGGTGTTCTTTGTAACTCTCAATCCCCGGAATCCGACCTTCATCTTTGGGGCTCCTGTCCTTTCACTAGGGAAGTCTTCACTGCAATCTTCAAATGGTCTAACCGCCCGACGGATGCTTATCTCATTCAAGAGGTGTTACTTCGATGTGGTGCGTCTTCATCTAAACTGGCTCCCTTCCTCTACTTTTTGTATTAGGAGTACTATTCACTATCTTAGAACCATTGTACAATCCCGCAACACTCTATTTCTTTAGCTTATTGCCTGGTTGTGCCTGTTACGCTAATTTGGTAGCACAAAAAGCTTTACATTTATAAACTCGAACTAAAATCCTAAACTACCTAGCGAAACCCGCAATGTACGGATCATTATGTAGGAAGGAAAGTATTCCGAGGTCGAACACAAGGACTGAGGTGAAATCAAGTCATTCAATGATCAAAGATAGTGTAAATCTAAACTAAGATGAGATGAGGAATAAAGAAAGTGCAAAACACAATGCTTTTGGATGCTTTTGGGTGATCAAACAAGGATCACAAATATATCAACACAAACAAGCGAACTAACACACAAACACAAAGATAAGAGATAAGAGGTAAGAAAGCGGATTCTAGAGATTCGAAATTCCGATTATGACAATGAACTCATGCTTCTAAAGATCAAAGGAAAATCATGGTTGTTTGGAGTTGGGTGTTTCTCTAATGAGAGCAACTACCGGGTAAGTCTCATGCTCCACTAGTCTCGCACCTAAAGTCCTATTACCGGGTAAGTCTCAAGGAACCTAAGGACGGGAATTCTACACAAACCGGCCACTACTTAAGGGTCAAACCCCTCCTTACCGGGTAAGTCTCGGAAAAAGTAAGTCTTAGGTAACGATCCTAGCACACTCAATCCAATAGCGGCTTTTTTGGCTCACTACTACCTAGAGTTCATCATCTTATGTATCTAAGAGAGGAAATTACCGGGTAAGTCTCATCCCTCAAAAAGGTTGCTAACATTAGGTCACCCTAAGCTAGATTAGGCTCAACAAACACTAGGATTTCAACACATCTACATCCTAACATCCAGATTCATCAATACAAGCACAACAGAGAAAACCACGGGCAGATCATCCTAAACCACAGCCGTGGAATCATGAAGAACAAGCCGTGATTCTCTACTGAGTTGGGGGTTCGAACACAAATCGATCCTAAGCTAATATGGAAGTCCATACAATCATAGTCCAAATCATAAACATCATTCCTTTACCCTAAAATCACAATATTCAGCCAACAACATACATTTCAAGATCAAACTTCACAAATAGATCATGCTTGCAAGTCATGGCTAGATAATGAAGAATAATCCAAAGAAAAGACATTAAAAGCTAGAATAGAAGTTACCAAATCTTACAAAGGCTCCAAGAGCTGTTCTAAGTTGTCAACAATGAAAACCTCACTCAAAACCACTCTAATCTCACCTTTCAAATGAAAATCTACACTAATCTCTTCCAAGAACACCCACAAGGGTGCTTGGAAGAGGGGCTACAATGGAGAAGTGTTTTGGGGAAGAAGCTAGGTCAAAAAGGGGGAGAGAGAGTTGAATCTCCCTCATCACAGCCTACAAAGATCACTTAAATACCCCACCAAGAGCAAGAGTCGGCCAAAGAGATCGTGGGACACGTGTCAAGGTGGTCCAGACAGAAACCACGGCCTATTTCCACGCCCGTGGAAGTCCCAGTGACCGTGGTTTTGGTGCCTCAGACTTCTTTGGATCATTAAGTCACGAGATGATGCAAGGCATGCACCAACAAGGTCCCATGTGTTCTCCTTTGCTCCTAACTTGCTTCCCATTGAGTCGGGAAATGTGTCATCACGAGGAACGATCCCCGGATGTATCGATTAAGCTCCAAAAGCTCCCAAAATACCTACAAAACATGCAAAAATCCGTGTAGACGTCTATCTCGACAACATACATGAATTAAGTGTAAACGCCACGAACTAATGCGGAAACATGCATGAATGGAAAGGAAACCTATCTAAAAGAGTGCCTAAACTAGTGTCATAAACTGTGTCATCAGTGCCTTTTGATTTCTGCTCTATTTTTTGTTCCTCTCCTTCATGTATACATATACTTACCTTTTTTTAAAAAAAGATATTCATGTTTAGGAATGATACTATGGAATGGGGAAAACCAACGAGAAAAAAATAATTAACATGAAAAATGTTACAAAAAAAATTAACAAAAATATTTTGTTTTCTATCTTACCTTCCTGATGTTCCAGTGAACTTGCAAATAACTTGTGAGGGAAGAAAGTTTGTATAAATGTAACGCCCAGAATTTTGGTTCCGTTGACGAGCGGTGTTAGTAGTCTTTAGTGGAGGCTACCTCCCTTGCGGCTTAGGTAATAAACGGTCGCGGCTGTCCGCGATCGCGGCTAGGACGTTCCGCGGGGCGGCGACCCCTCAGAGGGGATTCTAACCTGTTTTCTTCCGACCTTTCATATCCACATTTATGGTGGTCGACCACCATTACTTGGGATGATCTTTGGGCTGCTAGACCTTTGACCTTTCCTCCTATTGATGCAGCCTACCTCCTTACCTCCCTACCTCCTTCATTCACATTACTTTCTCTTCTCTCCTATCTTCTTCCTCATCTCCTTCACCTCAATTCTCCATCTTGGCTTTTCTCTCTTCTTGAAGCTGTCACACGAAGGTTGGACTACAAAGAGGTGATACAGAGTAAGTACTTTTATTCTCCTTCTTCTCTTCTCCTCCCTTCTTCCTTCTTGCACCTTTGAAGAGTGAGATTCATGGATTCACCCAGAGCAAAACTTCTCTTGTACTTGCTTGTGTTGATTGCGTTATTAGACCGTGGAGGAGGGCTAGGATCTTGTGGTGGAAGCTAAGAGACGTTCACAACATCAAAGGAGGCAATAGGGGGTGTTTCACATCGGAGAATCGAAGAATCGGCGTTTCTGGGCTTCAGCCGTGGGACGGATGAACAGTGCCGAGGGGGCGTTGCCAGGATTTGCAAGGAGCCACGGGGGTGGCCGCGGGGACCGTGACCTTCAACACGCAGTTGCTCCTTTTGTTTACGCGTCTGCATTTCTTCAACAATAGGCTCTTCTTCTCCATTCTTCTTCATTCCTTCCTTCGTTGTGAGGTTGATCCATGTTAGTATCATGCCTAGGTTGGACATGATAGTTGTGAATGCCAAGTAGTGACTTGACCCTTAGGGTTATCTTGGGAGAGTTGTGAGTATGTTCATTGTGGTGTTGTGGCAAGATCTCTTGGATCGTTGAGGATATCGGTTTGTATGCGAAAGTGGTTATGTTGAGAGCCTTTAAGACAGTGTACTGAGAGTGTTAAGCTATCTTATGCGTTTATGATATTGTGAGGATTGTGAGCACTAGAAGTCTAAGGACTTCTAATTGGCTAGAGTGATGTTGATTCGTGTGCCTTGTCTTGAACAGGCGTTGCATGCCTTCCCACAGGAAGTTGAGAGAGTGTTGATCGGGTTTCACTTTGGGACTAGTAAGTCCACAGACTTACTTAGATGACTTCTTCGTATTAGCATGTTGTGTATTGGTGGTGTGTGTTAGTTATGTTAACAACGAAACCGGAATAAGACGACCTATGTATATATATATATATATATTATATAATTGGCCCAAGTGTATGATAACGGGCGGTGACATCACTACCTAGATCTTGCGAGATCTAGGAGGTTCTCTACGACTAGCCCATACAGGTAGACGGTCAGATGCATTAGTACCATTCCTTGCTGGTAGACGGGGACAGAGGTGGGTTTCAGGGAGATTCTCGTGTCTCAAAACCGAAAGTTGAATTAGTAAGGAATAACGTAAATAAAGATAATAAACGGGCTTGAGTGTTTGCATGTTGTATGTGTTCGTTATGTGTTTATGTGTCTTTACCTTTATTCTAATGCATAGAATGTTAGCTAACGGTAATATACCGCTTTGTTGCCATGGTGACGTACAAACAATACAATTTCTCTACCATCTTAACATACATATGCCGCCATGTATACTACATCAAGTACACTGAAGTAGCTTCTCATAATACTCTAGGGATCAAATGTGAATAAATTTTTCCTGGACTCTCCAACCCCATAATCCTTCATCAACCACAACTCAAACTGAAGTGCAATATTCATATACAAAATACACAAGTTTCCATCAAACTCACTTATCATTGCACTACCAAAACTATAATCATTTGGCTGAGACATTTTTCAAAATTTAATGCGTTCAAAGACCGGATGTTCGTTATCACTTGGAATATTATGCGTCATCTACACAAGCCGTCAAAGGATAAAAATATTCAGGATCAACACAACCATGTTTTACATGGTAAAACATAAAAGGCATCGAAATCTTCTTAAGATGACATTAAGAGATCTTCTATCTCTCAATTCCATTTCACAAAACTTAATCTAAGACTTTTTACAAGTTGGTCCCTTAAAATACAACGAATACAAATTATATGTACAACGATTATACAGATCCCACCATTAGTACTCTAATGAGATTTGTGTATGGAAAACCTTTGAGAATTATGAGTTCTTATGATGACATATAGCAATAGTTTATCAATAAGCTTTTAAATAAAGGAAATCATGCTAGCTCTATTTGTATAAAATGCCTAACTAAGCCTTATACCACTATTATTCTATTAAGAGTACCATAGCATAAACTCATATGATATATATACCCCTATTAAACCCAATTTTTTCATCTTGGGAGAATTATATACAAGTTAAATTTAGAGGGGTTTACGAAATAAAAACTATAAAAAAAATCCTATTTAACCCAATTCTTTCATAACTCTTAGACTATCTATTCAAATTTCAAATACTTAGGAGAACAAAACAAACTCATTTATAAAAGTTATTTTTTTGTAAATTTGTACTATTTATGGTGTTTTGTATACAATCGAGTACAGATTTTATGTCATTTATAAACCGACAATAAATATTTAGTTTATAATATTGTTCATAAAATAAGTTAAAATAACTGGCATAACGCTAAATCACCATTAAAGTATTTTTTAGACAATGTATTACCTCATTTTGGGTTGAAAGATTTGGTCAAATAGGCCTTTTTTAGTTTTGTTTTAGTAAGTGTACCCCATTAATTTTTACCACTTTTATTAAATGGTAGGTAAAAGTAATTAACCCCTCTATTTAAAAAAAAATAATAATAGATGTTTGTTAGTTGTTATGTAAGTGTAAGTCTAATTACTCAATTTTTTATTTTCTTTTATCTATTTTTTACTTTTTTTATTTTCTTTTATTTATTTTTTACCTTTTTTATTTTCTTTATTATTTTCTAAAATGAATTTTTAGTATGAAATTAATACCAGAAATTTTTCGTACCAGAAACCTTTATACCAAAAATTCATATCAGATTTACATATCAGAAATTTACAGACCATAAATTCGTATCAGAGTTACATACCAGAAATTTACATACCAGAAATTTGCATACCAAAAATTTACATACCAGAAATTCGTACCAGATTTACATACCAGAAATTTACATACTAGAAATTTACATACCAGAAATTTACATACCGGAATTTCATACCAAAATATTTTTTATACCAAACTACTAAAATATCTAATATGAATTCTTAGGGCAAGTCACACACAACTGATGCAAACTATAACAAAACTGAACAACAAGACTCTTCAACTTGGTCGAGTAAACCTCATAAACAACATCACCACTACACTGATACAAAGTCAAATTCTCCAAAAGAGGACAAATCAAAATGAACTTTTTCACCGTATCGTTTGTAATAGCTATTCGTCTAACACACAACGTTTTGAGAAAATTTAGGTTAACAAATCTGAAAATGTTGAATGTGCATGACAAGATGTTCGCTCCAAACGGTGTGTGCAAGCTTTAAATTTATAACCCTAGACTTAAGCTTAAAACAAGGATGCGAACCCGCAGTGTACGGGTCAATCGTAGTAAAAGCAAGAAAATTCCAGGGGTCGATCACAGGGACTCGGTGAAACAGAGTCAATACGGTATGCTAATGTCAATACTAACCACAAGAGCAATTTAACACAATCAAAGATGAATAAGAAGTCAATAAAGCAAACATGCAATTCTAGGGATTAAAGCATCAAGTTGTGGTTCCAACTCAAGATCCTATAGATAAGCGGACAAAGCTGAGATTTTTGCGTGGGGAAGGCGTTGCTAGAGTGGAGTAGATCACCGGGTAAGTCTCACTACACACTAATCCTAAACCGTAACTCCTATTACCGGGTAAGTCTCAAGGAATCAAGATAAAGAACTATAACCTCAAACTAACACACCATCTAAGGGAATAGAATCAACCTTTACCGGGTAAGTCTCAGGCTAACTCACAAAGATGGGATGGAAGCACACTCAAACCCCAATAAAGGATAAACCTTTATTACCTACACTTATGATCGTTAATACACAAACTAAGGAATTACCGGGTAAGTCTCATCCTAAGCTTGCATTGAAACAGGAAGGTGAAATAAGAATAGGATTTAGCAAACTCTAACACTTAACTTTCTGTTTTAGGTCGGATAAGTCACCTCGGTCAGAAGAATTCCACCCCGGCCGAGATGTTCATCAACCGAACGAGATGCTTAGGGTTAAGGTTAAAGACTCGAACTTTCAGGATCCTACTGGAATCTAATATTATTCTATCATTGTTCTTCCCACAACCTTCAGCTAATCACCCTAGAATCACACAAGGAAATTAGCCACTCATCATCATAATGAAAGTATTAAAATATATGGGAAGAAGGTGAATATTTGAACAAGGAAGAATTTAATGAAAAGACTTCAATAACTGAATCAAATATCACAACAAAGCGTTCCTTGGATAATAATCCAAAAAGACAAGACAACAATTGAGGGAATTGAAGACAATCTTACAAAACCCTTCAAAAAGCTATAAAAGCTATGGTCTTCAATCTTCCTTCAACCTTCAAAAAGGTTCTTCGAAAACTCCCAAATTGGAGTATACTGCGGCTGCTGCGCTGATAGCGGATGTTTTGCGGGCTCTAAGCACTCCCCGATTTGTGGGAAATCCGACCCTTTTTATAGGAAAATAAACCTTCAAAGATAATAAATCTTAAGAAGATATTATCCCATAAATATAGGTAAAATATATATTCTGCATATCTCCTTCCTTCCAGAAGCTCAGCCCAAAAATATAAGATCACTTTCCAATTTTAAAAGATCTCTTCCAAGAATAAAATATTCTCGCCGCGTCCTAGGTATTCGCCTCGGTCGAGTCGGCGTCTCTGGATCGCCTTGGTCGAGGTGAATCAATGGTCAACCGAGGTGACTCACGACAGAATGTGAAATCTCTCGAATCTGCTCCAAAGTAAATCTTCAATCCATGGCTATGCTCCCTGGATGTAGCTCCAAATGACTCATGACTCTTTTCCGCTCCTTTTTGATGTAAAACGTACCATATTACCTGCAATTACAACGAAACTAGGTGTAGACCTCGATTCTCGCAAAGGTAGATAAAATGGTAGTAAAATCACATAATGTACATACAAACATGCAGATTATGAAAGATAAAACGTCCAAACAAACCCTAAAAACTAGACTATAATTCATGCTATCAAAATACCCCATACTTAGCCCTTGCTTGTCCCCAAGCAAGTTCCTCACATAGAAGACAAGATAGAATGGATTATAAGTCAAGAAAATCAATGAAAAAGTCTTTCAAAAATATTTTATGGTGTGCAATTATCATAGATCACTCTAAGAGAATACTTCCTGGAATTAAAAACTTAATATGCTCAAAACATTTTATAAATATAAGAAAGTTGTTCATCTTTGCATAAAATCATAGAATGCATAATAAATCATAATTATCAAAATTAATCATGTATAATCCAGTTTAAACCGCTAAGTCAATCAACAAGCTCAAGGTCTCAAGGGCTTCCCAAAAGAAAAGGTCAAGAAACGTGTAGGGTAGGGATGTATGTAAGGTAATGTGGTGCTAGAATCCGGGAAAAGGATGAACTTTACTTCACTTCAACTTGCAACATCTTCCACCAATAAGCTTTGCTTATCTCACACTTTTACTTTTTTTACTTTACTTTTTGGGATGCATGGACAGAGGTGCACAATAACCGAAGCCTAGGAAATCAGCAATCATCAATTTCTCGAGATGCATCAAACCCTTGATGCACATACCATGATCCGTTAGGAATATCGCTCAATCCGACTTTGGCAAGACACAAACACCCGGCTATGTGAATGGTGCCGAGTTACTCATCTTCATGATTGACTTCCCCAAACCTAAAATTACTTTCTAACTCTTCACTTCCAGCCCACTTCTCAACTTTAATTTGCTTTCACCACTTTGCTTGCTTCCAAATTCCCGGATAGGTAAAGGGAGGCAAAATGTATATGAGGGGCTAAGCATGATCAAGAAGAAGAAGAAGAAGAAGAATGAATTGCCTTGGTCTTTCCAAGAAGAATGTGAGAGAACTTAACCTGCGGTGTCAACCTTCAAATTCAACATAATTTGGATAAAAACAAAGTATTAAACATGCTAATAATTTCAAACAAAGCACTTAGCAACTTAAACATATTATAAAACCTTTCAAACACATAAAGAATTTAAAAACAGTAAGTAAACAAAATCTTCACTGAGATCATATCCAGATAAATAACACAAAATCGTTTTCGAAAACTTTCTGTTACGTCACCTCGGTCGAGATGTTCTTGGTTCAACCGAGGTGAAATACCTCGTTTCGCCAGAATCTCCCCGGTCGAGGTCAAAAATTTTTTAAAACCAATATTTTTTTTTTTTTCGGTTTGGTTTCGACGTTTTTCTCAATCAAATAACCTGTAGGTATTTAGCAACTTAAACAAAGCATTTAGCAACTTAAACATATCAGAACTGTCCCCGGCAACGGCGCCAAAAACTTGTTCGCTCCAAACGGTGTGTGCAAGCTTTAAATTTATAACCCTAGACTTAAGCTTAAAACAAGGATGCGAACCCGCAGTGTACGGGTCAATCGTAGTAAAAGCAAGAAAATTCCAGGGGTCGATCACAGGGACTCGGTGAAACAGAGTCAATACGGTATGCTAATGTCAATACTAACCACAAGAGCAATTTAACACAATCAAAGATGAATAAGAAGTCAATAAAGCAAACATGCAATTCTAGGGATTAAAGCATCAAGTTGTGGTTCCAACTCAAGATCTATAGATAAGCGGACAAAGCTGAGATTTTTGCGTGGGGAAGGCGTTGCTAGAGTGGAGTAGATCACCGGGTAAGTCTCACTACACACTAATCCTAAACCGTAACTCCTATTACCGGGTAAGTCTCAAGGAATCAAGATAAAGAACTATAACCTCAAACTAACACACCATCTAAGGGAATAGAATCAACCTTTACCGGGTAAGTCTCAGGCTAACTCACAAAGATGGGATGGAAGCACACTCAAACCCCAATAAAGGATAAACCTTTATTACCTACACTTATGATCGTTAATACACAAACTAAGGAATTACCGGGTAAGTCTCATCCTAAGCTTGCATTGAAACAGGAAGGTGAAATAAGAATAGGATTTAGCAAACTCTAACACTTAACTTTCTGTTTTAGGTCGGATAAGTCACCTCGGTCAGAAGAATTCCACCCCGGCCGAGATGTTCATCAACCGAACGAGATGCTTAGGGTTAAGGTTAAAGACTCGAACTTTCAGGATCCTACTGGAATCTAATATTATTCTATCATTGTTCTTCCCACAACCTTCAGCTAATCACCCTAGAATCACACAAGGAAATTAGCCACTCATCATCATAATGAAAGTATTAAAATATATGGGAAGAAGGTGAATATTTGAACAAGGAAGAATTTAATGAAAAGACTTCAATAACTGAATCAAATATCACAACAAAGCGTTCCTTGGATAATAATCCAAAAAGACAAGACAACAATTGAGGGAATTGAAGACAATCTTACAAAACCCTTCAAAAAGCTATAAAAGCTATGGTCTTCAATCTTCCTTCAACCTTCAAAAAGGTTCTTCGAAAACTCCCAAATTGGAGTATACTGCGGCTGCTGCGTGTGTGGGGTGTGCTGCGTCGTATGCGGGATTGTCCAGCTGTAAGCGGATGTCGGAATTATGGGAAATCCGACCCTTTTTATAGGAAAATAAACCTTCAAAGATAATAAATCTTAAGAAGATATTATCCCATAAATATAGGTAAAATATATATTCTGCATATCTCCTTCCTTCCAGAAGCTCAGCCCAAAAATATAAGATCACTTTCCAATTTTAAAAGATCTCTTCCAAGAATAAAATATTCTCGCCGCGTCCTAGGTATTCGCCTCGGTCGAGTCGGCGTCTCTGGATCGCCTTGGTCGAGGTGAATCAATGGTCAACCGAGGTGACTCACGACAGAATGTGAAATCTCTCGAATCTGCTCCAAAGTAAATCTTCAATCCATGGCTATGCTCCCTGGATGTAGCTCCAAATGACTCATGACTCTTTTCCGCTCCTTTTTGATGTAAAACGTACCATATTACCTGCAATTACAACGAAACTAGGTGTAGACCTCGATTCTCGCAAAGGTAGATAAAATGGTAGTAAAATCACATAATGTACATACAAACATGCAGATTATGAAAGATAAAACGTCCAAACAAACCCTAAAAACTAGACTATAATTCATGCTATCAAAATACCCCATACTTAGCCCTTGCTTGTCCCCAAGCAAGTTCCTCACATAGAAGACAAGATAGAATGGATTATAAGTCAAGAAAATCAATGAAAAAGTCTTTCAAAAATATTTTATGGTGTGCAATTATCATAGATCACTCTAAGAGAATACTTCCTGGAATTAAAAACTTAATATGCTCAAAACATTTTATAAATATAAGAAAGTTGTTCATCTTTGCATAAAATCATAGAATGCATAATAAATCATAATTATCAAAATTAATCATGTATAATCCAGTTTAAACCGCTAAGTCAATCAACAAGCTCAAGGTCTCAAGGGCTTCCCAAAAGAAAAGGTCAAGAAACGTGTAGGGTAGGGATGTATGTAAGGTAATGTGGTGCTAGAATCCGGGAAAAGGATGAACTTTACTTCACTTCAACTTGCAACATCTTCCACCAATAAGCTTTGCTTATCTCACACTTTTACTTTTTTTACTTTACTTTTTGGGATGCATGGACAGAGGTGCACAATAACCGAAGCCTAGGAAATCAGCAATCATCAATTTCTCGAGATGCATCAAACCCTTGATGCACATACCATGATCCGTTAGGAATATCGCTCAATCCGACTTTGGCAAGACACAAACACCCGGCTATGTGAATGGTGCCGAGTTACTCATCTTCATGATTGACTTCCCCAAACCTAAAATTACTTTCTAACTCTTCACTTCCAGCCCACTTCTCAACTTTAATTTGCTTTCACCACTTTGCTTGCTTCCAAATTCCCGGATAGGTAAAGGGAGGCAAAATGTATATGAGGGGCTAAGCATGATCAAGAAGAAGAAGAAGAAGAAGAGAATGAATTGCCTTGGTCTTTCCAAGAAGAATGTGAGAGAACTTAACCTGCGGTGTCAACCTTCAAATTCAACATAATTTGGATAAAAACAAAGTATTAAACATGCTAATAATTTCAAACAAAGCACTTAGCAACTTAAACATATTATAAAACCTTTCAAACACATAAAGAATTTAAAAACAGTAAGTAAACAAAATCTTCACTGAGATCATATCCAGATAAATAACACAAAATCGTTTTCGAAAACTTTCTGTTACGTCACCTCGGTCGAGATGTTCTTGGTTCAACCGAGGTGAAATACCTCGTTTCGCCAGAATCTCCCCGGTCGAGGTCAAAAATTTTTTAAAACCAATATTTTTTTTTTTTTCGGTTTGGTTTCGACGTTTTTCTCAATCAAATAACCTGTAGGTATGCATGTAATATCAGATAATCATATAAAGGCAAATGAAGCATAAATATGAAAATATCCGATAAATAAGATACATCATAAGTGTCGAATACATCAAGTAGTCACATAGTCAAATAACAAATACCCCATACTTGAGACACACTGTCAGACTACCTCGGTCGACTGACAACTCCAAGAATCACCTCGACCGAGGTGCAGAACGACTGGACCGAGGCGAAGACAGTCGCGATTCCACTCTCTGATTTTCAGTTCTTTTCCCCCAAAAATCACTACCGATGCTTCCTAAGGGGTACTTATAGACTTCCTCAACAGAATCAAGGGCAACCAAAGCCCAATATGCAGTAAACGAACGAGTTTAGGTTTTCGAACGTTTTTACCTCTTTCCGGCCGATTCACTCAGATTTCTTGTAGATCTGTAGTTGCAATCGGATCCTCCACTCTTCAATTGCAGTTTGGAAGCAGAAATCTTCGAAAACGAGCGAGAAACGAAGGAGGCGAGGTGGATTTGTCGCCGCGGTCGAAATGGGTAAAAAAAAAATGTGAAAAGTAATTTTTCTCTTTTTATACTGTTACTGGATCTGCTGTCACCTCGGTCGAGATGGTCTCGACTGGACCGAGGTGATGCGGACCGAGGCGGTTCTGCAGAAACCCTAGTCGCCTCGGTTGCTTCAAGAATCAACTCGGTCGAGATGCTCTGACAGTGATCGAGGTGCTTCTGTCTTCTCAGATTCTCGAACTTCTGTCCTTCCAGATGTGCTCCTCCCTGTTGTCTGTCCAGAACGCCAAAAACAAAGCAAAGCAAAGCAAAAACAAGAACTATCTAAGCTAGACTAGAAAACGGGAAAAGAAAGCAATACCTTGGGTTGCCTCCCAAGAAGCGCTTGATTTAAGGTCGCTAGCTGGACCATGATGCGTCTCAAAGGAGGTAGATTGGTGCAACCTCCTCAACCGGCGTTTCCGGTTGGTATTTCTTAAGTCTATGACCGTTGACCTTGAAGCTTCCGCTAGTTTCGCCCCATATCTCAACTGCACCATGAGGAAAAACATGTTTCACAACATAAGGTCCGGTCCATCTAGATTTCAACTTACCTGGAAAAAGACGGAGGCGGGAGTTGAAGAGTAGAACTAAATCCCCCTCGTGAAGCTCCTTTGGAACGATACGCTTGTCATGCCATCTCTTCGTCCTTTCCTTGTAGATTTTGGCATTCTCATAGGCGTTCAAACGCAGCTCTTCTAGCTCGTTAAGTTCCAATAGTCGCTTCTCACCAGCATCTTTAATGTCAAAGTTCAACCATTTGATAGCCCAATATGCCTTGTGCTCCAATTCAACGGGCAAATGGCAAGACTTCCCATATACCAGATTATAAGGGGTGGTACCTATGGGAGTCTTGAATGCGGTCCTGTACGCCCAAAGAGCATCGTCCAATTTCATGGACCAATCCTTCCTCGTTCTAGAGACGGTCTTCTCCAAAATTGCCTTGATTTCTCTGTTCGAGATCTCGACCTGTCCACTAGTTTGAGGGTGATAAGCGGTTGATACCTTGTGGGTCACCCCATACTTCGATAGAAGTACTTTAAACTTCCGGTTGATGAAATGTGTTCCCCCATCGCTAATGATGATGCGTGGAGTTCCAAATCGTGGAAAGATAGTTCTATTCAAGAACTTCACAACCACCTTGGCGTCATTAGTGGGAGAAGCAATGGCTTCAACCCATCTAGAGACGTAATCAACTGCAAGGAGAATGTAGAGGTTTCCTCCGGAGGATGGGAATGGTCCCATGAAGTCAATCCCCCATACATCAAAGATTTCCACTTCTTGGATGTTATTAAGTGGCATCTCGTTCCTTCTCGATAAGTTCCCTGTTCTTTGGCATGCATCACAAGAAACAACAAAAGATTGTACGTCCTTAAACAATGTAGGCCAAAAGAAACCGGAACGCAATACCTTAGCGCATGTTTTATCGGTGCTAGCATGCCCCCCACAAGGAAGTGAATGACAATGCTTTATGACGCTATTAACTTCATCTTCCGGAATGCACCTTCGAAGCATTCCATCCGGTCCGCGCTTGAACAGCAGCGGCTCATCCCAGTAGTAATGTCGCACTTCCTTGAAGAATTTCTTCTTTTGAGAGTACGTCAATCCGGGTGGTATTTCCTGGCAAACAAGATAATTCACAATATCAGCATACCAAGGACCTTTATTATCAGATAGTTGGTGGAGGGAATGGTCTGCCAACAGTGGGTGAATGTCAGAGAAAGGAGTAATAAAATTGTTATTCTCGGCAATCTCAGTTTGAATCGTCTCGCTGTCGACCTCGGTCGAGGCGCAGAGGCGTTGACCGAGGTGTTCTTCAATCGCCTCGCTTCGTCCAGAAAGTGCCTCGGTCGAGGTACTGCTACTGGAACCGAGACTGGAGATCTTCGTCTCCTGGACTAGCTTCTCAATTTTAGCTCCTGGATCCTCTTCCAGTGCCTTCAAGCTCCGTATATCTGCATCACAAGAAGCATCTATACCTTCCTCCATTAAACTGAAGCCAATAACTCTTTCGAGTGGATCGTTAATAAGGATAGAGCTCACCAATTCTCTTGATTCTTCTTCATCGTAGATGTTGAAGATATCATCGGTTAGTTGCTCCCCTTTCATGGCTGCAAGTAGTGCGAACTCTACCTCATCGCCACCAACGTTGAATTTCAACTTGGCGTTCTTGCAATCCACATTGCAACCCGAAGTTGCTAGAAATGGCCTCCCGAGAATGATAGGAACAGGATAATCTGCGGGAATGTCAAGTACGACAAAATCTATAGGTAGATAGAAGTTACCTAACTTGACCGGAACGTCCTCCAAAATGCCCACGGGATGGGTGATGGAGCGATCCGCCATGTAAAGTCGAATCTTGACCGGCTTGGGCTCTCCAAGACCGATCTTAGTGCATAGCTCCAGCGGGATGATGCTCACGCTGGCTCCTAGATCGCAAAGGGCTTCACAAGTGACATCCCCAACTTGAATGGGAATGCAAAATGAGCCGGGATCTCTCAATTTAGGTGGCATCTTCTCCTTCATGATTTTGATTAGTTCCGAAGATTTAGATGTCATCCTAACTTCACCAACATCCTCCAGCTTCCTCTTCCTTGATAAGATCTCTTTTAAGAACTTCCCATAGGCGGGCATACCTAAAATAGCATCAAGGAAAGAAATATTAATATGTAGCTTATTCATCAAGTCAAGAAACTTACCGAAGTGCTTGTCTAGATGTGCTCTGGCTCTGGATTGAGGGAATGGAAGTGGTGGCTTATATGCAGGAGGTGGAACATAAGTTTCTGTCGTTCCTCCCACTTTCTGTTGTTCCGCCTCGGTTGGCATCTCGGTCGAGGTGTTCTTCGACTGGATCTGGACCGAGGTAGTCTACGTCGAGCGAGGTACTGGATCAGCAGTTTTGAGTCCACTCCTCGTCGTTATGGCCATGCACTGGCCCTTAGGGTTAGTTTCCGTCTTTGCTGGAAGCTTCCCTGGATCTCTTGGCGCTTCATTCGCCCTATTAGCAAGTTGTTGTTCAAGGGACTTTTGGGCCCTCGAAAATGAAGTCATAGAATTCTCCATAGCGTTAAGCTTGATCAAGATTGCTTCCAGAACTGCGTCTTTCTTTTCTGGCTGAGACGAACTTGATCCTTGCCCTTGGCTTTTCAATGGAGTAGAAGAAGAAGAAGGCGAAGAGAGGAAAGGATTAGAGGAATCATTAGAGTTGGAGTTCGAATAATTGTTACCGTGGTTTTGATTATTCGCCCTCCAGTTGTTGCTGTTGGATCCTCTATTGTTGTTGTTGTAGTCGTTGTTTCGGGGTCCGTTGTTGTTGTTACGGTACCCGTTATTGTTGTTGTTGTTGTTCCTTTGCCTTTGCTCTTCCTTCTTAGTTTGAGCCATCAAGAGCTCCTTCAATTGCTTCACGTCATTCTTCAATGATGTGAGTTGATTGTTGTTGGGTTGAGTCTCTTGAAAGTTGACTCTTTTTACTCCACCTTCGGCTCCTTGGTGGGTATACTTCTCCATGTGCAAGGCTTGCTTCTCAATGAAGTCCCATGCATCATCAATCGCCATGTCCATGAAGGTACCGGCGGAGAGTAGTTGGAGATTAAACTGGGTGCTTCCGTCCAGCCCTTTGAAGTAGATCTCCAACAACTCGATCTTTGGAATCCCATGATGTGGGCAATCCAAAAGGATATCCTTGAACCGCTCCCAAGATTTGGACAAGCTCTCCTTGTCCTTCATGATGAAAGCATTGATCTTCCCTCTCATTTCAGCAGTCTTTGAGGGGGGAAAGAATTTGGTCAGGAATTCCGTAGTCATCTCCTCCCATGTGCTAATTTTTCCTGGAGGAAGAGATTGATACCAAGTAAGAGCTCTATCTTTTAAAGAAAAGTAAAAAGGTCTTAGCTTGTAGTTGTTATTTTCAATTCTAGAAGGTCGCAAGGTCTCCATCAAGATCTCGTAGTTTTGAAGATGTTGATGCGGCGACTCCTTCTCTAGCCCTCCGAATTGACATTGGCGAATCATGGCTAGGACTTGCGGTCGAAGTTCGTAGTCATGATCAGCTGGATCTCCTAGGTTCACCCCTGGACGCCTCAGCTGTTGATTAGGGTCCATCCTTTGACCTAGGGTTTGCGGGATTCCTGCAGGAAGAACATCTCGGACTGGTATCCGAGGTGAAAGTACATCGACCGGGGCGTCAGGTGCTGGAATCTGCCTCGGTCGAGGATCAACTACTGGATCCTGCATCGGTCGAAGTAGAATCTGATTCCGAATGGCTGCAATCTCAGCTTCGATTGCTGCAGTCCTGGCATGATTCTCTTCTTTCTCTTGCCTTAGCTCTTCTTTACTGAGACGCAGCAGCTCCTGCGTCTCTCTCAATTGGGCCGCAAGATCGTGATCGTCTTGTTGGGCCATCTTCGCTTCTCTTAAGCGTCGCTTGTATGTCTTTTCTGGTTCGGGATCGTAAGGAACGATTTCCTTCCTAGCGCGGGTTCTTCGCATATACCTAAGAAAGAACCTGCAAAGATCGTCACTCAAGTAGAGTGGTTAGATGAAACGGGGCAAGCGCCCCAAGAGCAAACCGTACCGGCTCGGTCTAGACCAAGTCCCCGGCAACGGCGCCAAAAACTTGTTCGCTCCAAACGGTGTGTCCAAGCTTTAAATTTATAACCCTAGACTTAAGCTTAAAACAAGGATGCGAACCCGCAGTGTACGGGTCAATCGTAGTAAAAGCAAGAAAATTCCAGGGGTCGATCACAGGGACTCGGTGAAACAGAGTCAATACGGTATGCCAATGTCAATACTAACCACAAGAGCAATTTAACACAATCAAAGATGAATAAGAAGTCAATAAAGCAAACATGCAATTCTAGGGATTAAAGCATCAAGTTGTGGTTCCAACTCAAGATCCTATAGATAAGCGGACAAAGCTGAGATTTTTGCGTGGGGAAGGCGTTGCTAGAGTGGAGTAGATCACCGGGTAAGTCTCACTACACACTAATCCTAAACCGTAACTCCTATTACCGGGTAAGTCTCAAGGAATCAAGATAAAGAACTATAACCTCAAACTAACACACCATCTAAGGGAATAGAATCAACCTTTACCGGGTAAGTCTCACGCTAACTCACAAAGATGGGATGGAAGCACACTCAAACCCCAATAAAGGATAAACCTTTATTACCTACACTTATGATCGTTAATACACAAACTAAGGAATTACCGGGTAAGTCTCATCCTAAGCTTGCATTGAAACAGGAAGGTGAAATAAGAATAGGATTTAGCAAACTCTAACACTTAACTTTCTGTTTTAGGTCGGATAAGTCACCTCGGTCAGAAGAATTCCACCCCGGCCGAGATGTTCATCAACCGAACGAGATGCTTAGGGTTAAGGTTAAAGACTCGAACTTTCAGGATCCTACTGGAATCTAATATTATTCTATCATTGTTCTTCCCACAACCTTCAGCTAATCACCCTAGAATCACACAAGGAAATTAGCCACTCATCATCATAATGAAAGTATTAAAATATATGGGAAGAAGGTGAATATTTGAACAAGGAAGAATTTAATGAAAAGACTTCAATAATTGAATCAAATATCACAACAAAGCGTTCCTTGGATAATAATCCAAAAAGACAAGACAACAATTGAGGGAATTGAAGACAATCTTACAAAACCCTTCAAAAAGCTATAAAAGCTATGGTCTTCAATCTTCCTTCAACCTTCAAAAAGGTTCTTCGAAAACTCCCAAATTGGAGTATACTGCGGCTGCTGCGTGTGTGGGGTGTGCTGCGTCGTATGCGGGATTGTCCAGCTGTAAGCGGATGTCGGAATTATGGGAAATCCGACCCTTTTTATAGGAAAATAAACCTCCAAAGATAATAAATCTTAAGAAGATATTATCCCATAAATATAGGTAAAATATATATTCTGCATATCTCCTTCCTTCCAGAAGCTCAGCCCAAAAATATAAGATCACTTTCCAATTTTAAAAGATCTCTTCCAAGAATAAAATATTCTCGCCGCGTCCTAGGTATTCGCCTCGGTCGAGTCGGCGTCTCTGGATCGCCTCGGTCGAGGTGAATCAATGGTCAACCGAGGTGACTCACGACAGAATGTGAAATCTCTCGAATCTGCTCCAATGTAAATCTTCAATCCATGGCTATGCTCCCTGGATGTAGCTCCAAATGACTCATGACTCTTTTCCGCTCCTTTTTGATGTAAAACGTACCATATTACCTGCAATTACAACGAAACTAGGTGTAGACCTCGATTCTCGCAAAGGTAGATGAAATGGTAGTAAAATCACATAATGTACATACAAACATGTAGATTATGAAAGATAAAACGTCCAAACAAACCCTAAAAACTAGACTATAATTCATGCTATCACAAGAGTACAAGTTTACGAAAAGCTTTATGCTCATAGACACAGCTAGGTAACTCAAAGTGAGAAAGCCTAGGGAATTAAAGGTATAGGGTTTTGGTATTGTGTGTTGTGGCGAAGTGGATGAAAGACTCGATGAGTTTCCAAGATCGAATACCAAATACGCTAATACCGAATATTGAATACGTCTTCAATAAGTGATGTATTACCTCATTTTTGAACAATCCAATTGCTGCAGTAAACCTTCACTTTTAGAATCATATAATCTTTGATTCTATTCATTATTATGGCAGATCTGTGATACCAAATCTGCAAAAACCTAAAAATATAGCAATAACAGAGTATTAGCTTCAACAGTTTACATATAATTTGAGGATACCAAATCAAACAATTATAAAAGATACAGAGATATTGGTTATAGATTCAGACTATACATTACCTTATTGCGGTGGTGGTAAGAGAACAACAATGATAGAAAGGTAAACTTGGGTGGCATTTGAGCTCCGACGATCTCATCTTCGACCGTCCACGTGGAGTGAGTAGAAATTCCAATCTTGTTCCTTGGTCTCCTCCTTAGTTGAGTCGGAAAAGGAAGAGAAGAGTGAAGATGTTGGTCAACTTTGGTCCCCAAATCTAGCTTTTCTTGCCTTGAAGTTTGTAGAGTGACAACTCGATCAATGAAGTAGGAAATGATTAGTCAAATCAAGCAAAAAAAGAATTCATCAAATCCTCACAATCTGTGGTTATAACCAATTTACGCTTCGTATCGAAGCTCTTGATCTAACTTTTGAATGTGGAGTTCTCTTAGAGAAGGAAGGGAGGAGAAGAGATGAAGTAAGAAGCGGCCAAGTGACATTATGGTATTGAGCTTAAGGGCAACTATCCAATATATATCTCACAAAGAGCCAAAGTGTTGCGTTTTAACCAAAACGTTGTGCTCCGATTAATGAACGTGTTTTCAACTAAACCGGCATGAACCGGCTCATATCTTTTTCTCTTCAATAAACCCGGTTTTTCTATTCATCATACTTGTATGAGGATTGAGCACTTAGAATTCTTCGGACAAGGCCCAAAACTTGGATCCAACTTCCCAACATGACAACAACGAGCCCAATCCTCCCAATATGGAATTGGATCAACTCGAGCATGAATTCAAATAGGTTGATCTTCATCATAACTCAAATATCTTTGCATAGACCATAAGCAGTGATCACAATCTTCGTGTTTTCGGTATTCACATTATCACCCTTTGTGAAACACACAATGTAAGAAACCATCGAACATGTATAAAGAGGTAATCACTTTACTTTTGGGAGTTTATGAGGCCGGTTCATATATTACTCGTTTCGATATCTTTTTGCCTATTTAATATGTCACTTTGCCCCTTCATTAATAAATATACGGTAATATGAACTAACCATGTCAGTAGACCAATTAAACTCAACTCACAAGTGTAAATTCATTGACATGAAAATAATCCAAAATACTACTAATGATGTCCATTAAGGATGGCCAAAATACTACTAATGATGTCCATTAAGGATGGCCGAAAAGATTATGCTTTGAAAATAAGAAAAAAACTAAATGTACCATTAACCTTCCAAACAAAAGAAAATCAAGGTCAAAAAGTAATCTAATGGTGAAAAAATAAGCATTATGTATGATAGATGTGCATTCGTAGCACACGCCAAGCCAATGAACGTCAATAACAGACCATAACAAATACAAATGTAGATTGAGCAAAACCTCACCTTCAATAACCGGTATAATTTCCTTTTCACTTGGATCATTTTTGCTCATATTGTCATCTGCACAAGTCATGTCAAAGGATGAAATAGTTAAAAATGAACACAACCATCTTTTACATGGTAAAACATAAAAACCATACCGATGCAATCAAAGCAGATAATTGAAATGTTTGTTTCTACTGATACAAACTAGAAAAAAATTGCTACTGTAATGAAGTTTGGGTATGGAACACCTATGAGATTTATGAGTTCTTGTTATGGCAGAGTGTAGTAGTTTATCAATAAGCCTATAAATAAACGAAACTATGCTAGGAATAGTTGTATAACTCTCAACCCATCGACCCAGATGTTAAGGGCTTAGAAGAATAAAAACTAACTCATTTAATAGAGTTTTTTTGAAAGGTTAATATATATGAGAGAAGAATTTACAGGGAGGTCATGCTAGACTCGGGAGAGAAACATAAGAAAGGGAGAGAGGAGGATTACAAAAGATGAATGCCAAGGGCCTTTGCCCACATAATAGAGTTTGGAGATCTATCCTTCCATTTGCTTGAGGCGTAGTTCTTTGTAGTTGTAATGACGTTATGAGCACATGAGATGGGATGGGTGAACCTGTGGTTGTAGAACTGCAGTGGAGAAGTTGTAGTGCTGGAAGAGATGGTCCTCGTTCTCCGTGTGTAAGCCACATAGCTTGCATGCATCATTCTAGACTATATTCAACGAGAGAAGCTTTGTGAGCGTAAGGAGTCATTTATGGCTCGCCATCCTTAGATAAAGTTGCATTTAAGAACATTGGTACCTTTTCAGATGACGCCAAGATGGAAGGGAGGGTCGGGGCGAGCTGGGGCTTCTAGATGAGTTTGTAGGCAACAATGGTGGAGAAGGTACCATTTGGCCTAATTGTGATGCTGGGGAAGAGGGCATCATTACCCGAGTCAATAATCTCATTTTGGACTTTGAGGATCATGCTCCACGTATGGCTATGCTTGTAGTTCTCATTTAATAGAATTATTTTACGGTAATAGTGTATAAATACATAAATTTACTGTATAATTATATTCAAACCTTCTTACAAAAGAAAAAAATTTAGATCGAAACCTCTGTTAAACTTAACACTTAACATTTTTATAGGTCTTAGCATTTGGATCAATTTGATTTCAATTTTTTTTTGTGAAAAATTACTTGTATTATAGAAGAGGAGGATTTACAAGATAGGTCAGATACAAGGATCATAAGGGGAGGGTGGAATCGAGTGGAATCATCTAAGATGGATGCCCAACATTCTAGCAGTTACAATCGAGTTGACGGATTTGTCTTTCCAGTGATGAGCGAGGTGGAGTTTGGTTGCTTGGATAACTTCATCAGCACACTCAATAGCCCTAGTGAAGATTTTGTTGTAGACTAGGTTATTTCTGGCCTTGCAAGAGTAGTAAATGATGGCGATGATTGTAGCAATAAGGGTGTAGTCGAGAAGGTTGTTTCTGGGGGTGTTGTCCGCTCCAAGCCATGTCCAAAGGTTGGTGAGGTAAGGGGCGGGGTAGGGGTCGGGTGCGAGTCCACCTTGAGATGATGTCAAGGGTGAGGGAGGTGTAAGAACATACGGTCCAAAGGTGTTCATCGTCTTCATGGCCAGAGTTGCAAAGCTTGCAGGTGTTTGATTGGATAATGTTCCATTGGAGAAGCTTAGTGAGCGTTGGGAGTTTCCTAAGGGTGGCCAGCCAAGCAATGAATCTACACTTAGGTATGTTATAGTAATTCCAAATAACTTTGCAAATGGGAGCAGCAGGGGGCAGAGTATTAGTACGGATGAGTGTGTAGGCCTTATGGGATAAGAAGGTGCCATTAAGGTTCGATATGGAGTGAATGCGGTTGGTACCAGAGGGAGGGTTTGGTAAATCATCTCTAACGTTGATGATGCACTTCCAAAAGTTGTTGTTGTTGTTGTTAGGATTGTAGCTACAGATAGTATGCCGCTTGAGAATGTTGTAGTTGACCCAAGAGCTCCACACATTGTCATCATCATTGTTGAGATCGAAAATGAGTCGAGTAAGGCAAGCTATGTTTCTGGCGCTAAGGTCAAGGAAGCCAAGTCTTCCATGGTCCTTAGGGGTGCAGACAAGATTCCAGACGACTAAGGGGCGATTGCTACTGTCCTTACCAGACCATAGGAAGGAGCGTAACAAGGATTGGATTTTGTTCAAGATAAAGGGAGGTAGTTGAAAGATGGTGCGCCAGTGATGATTCATCGCCATAAGGATTGACGAGATCAGTTGAGTACGTCCAACATATGAGAGGAGTTTAGCGCTCCAAGATTGGATCCTAGTGGTGATCTTGTGGATAAGCGGGAGGTAGTCTGAGATGTGAAGGCGTTTACTCCCTATAGGAATACCATGATAGTGCAAAGGGAGGACGCCTGGGGTAAAGTTGGTGGGTTGTGTGATTTGGTCTTTGATGGTGCTGGTAACTCCACCAAGGAAGATTGAGAATTTGGTGAGGTTGACTTTGAGGCCGGATAGGTCAGCGAAAGCATCTAGGGTGTTTTTGAGGATGCTGATGGATTGAAGGTCGCCTCTACTAAATAGCATGAGGTCGTCGGCAAAGCAATGGTGTGTTATGCGAGGGTTATGACATTTACGATGGACTTTGAACTCAGGTTTGGAAGTGTTAGATGTGATCATGGCTGACGCGAATTTCATGACAATAATGAAGAGGGGTGGAGAGAGTGGACATCCTTGTCTTAAACCTCTAGAGCCCTTGAAGTGACCCTCAAGGGAACCGTTGATGTTGATGGAGTATGTGGTTGTGGTGATACATTCACGTATGAGTTGAATGGTATGGTCAGGGAATCCTATTTTGTGGAGGCAATGAAGGATAAATCTATGGTCAATGGTGTTAAAGGCTTTGGAGATATCGATCTTCATTGCAGCACGTGGGGATATGTACTTTTTGGTATATTTGAATTTTTTGTGAAAGATCATTTCCTATTTTATTCATATATTGGACAAATTTTATCCCAACCAGATATTTAAAGCTAATATTCTTGATATACAACTTCAATCTTCGTGAAATAATTATACTACTGTGTCGAACAAGAAAGATGTCCAACAATCCGATGATACTTTAATTAGACCAATTGGAAATGGATATCTGATTTTTTTTGTTTTCCGATCTAGAGGTCAAAAAACATAACCTAGATCGAATCAACATTTAATTAAATGATTTCAATTTGTTATGATCGAGCTGTCAAATTAAAAGACTAAACCTAATCTAAAATCCCATTACAAAGGGTGGGCAAACTCGGTCACACATTTCGCGTGGGTTTATGCATATATAATAACCTTATAAATTGCATATGCAAAGATAACTTCGTAAAATAAAGAAGATTGAAAGTAAAAAAAGAAAAGAAACTTACTTGGTAAATTGTTAATTCAAAAATTGATAATCGAATAAATTTGTTGTCTTCTTTTGTTTCTGCCTCACCTTCGAGAGAGATTTTCTCCAATGATATGGTAATGTTTGTTTAATTGGTGAATGTCTATAGAAATCATGAATCACTCATATACATACAAATCACTCCCGATTTGGGAAACAATAGTAAGAGAGAGAAAATCATATTAATGTGAAAAAAAACTGCATCCCTTTTCATTTATTTTCTTTTTATCTAAATTTGGTTTTAATGTATATTTTCTTGGTGAGTAAAGTAATGGATATTCGTCACCAACGATGAACTCATATCCCCCCTCTCATCATTAAGTACATACAAATTATAGCATTTTGGATATAAACGCTATCATTTTGTGTAATTAAATATTAGTTTTCTTTTATTGATTGCGTCGTATGAACATGACACCATTGCCTATACATTGATCTAGAGTGAGTGGTCACCCTGGTTTGCGTACTTATTAGGATCGGGTTGTGATTACTATTATTATTATGATGCATTTTATTCCGACTAGTGTTATAATTAACACTAGGTGTTATTGATATTGAGTTTGATAGTTTCATTGTTGTACTTTGATTTCCTCATAATAAGTATACATTGTCTGTTGTAAAATCTACTTTTTGTTATCGTCAAGCTAGAGTTAGGACTCATTGATGTGAGGTCCTTTTTCGTAGTATTCTAGCTTGAAAAAATCCGGGGTGTAACATTTTATCGCCCACCACTCAAACCGAATGCAATATTCTTATACAGAATGCACACGTGATAGGTGATAGCTAGATTCTCTATCACAATATCATAGTTCTAGCATACATTTGTAGTTGTTTAGCTTGTATATGGTGTTATTTATGTAAATCTAGCCAAGGAAGCTAGCCATCAATGAAGAAATCCAAGGAATCAGCAAAAGAATCAAGTGAAGAAACGAAGAGACGTTCAAGGAAAAAACCTTATGTCGTCAAGCGCATCTGCAACAAGAAGTTAGTGCACCCGCGGTGACACCCCACCCCGCGGCCATATGCCAGCGTCCCCGCGCCATGTGTCGTTGTACCCACTACGGTGGCCCATGCCCGCGGTGACACCCCACTCCCGCGGACTTGGTTTTTGCCTTGCTAACTCTTCGCATCTCCGCCCCACGACTTCATTCCTAGAGACCCCAACTCTTCGGCTTCACGCACCCCTGGCACAAAGTGGATGCCCCACGCTTCTAAACATAAAGTGAAGAGTCGTAGTTGTTTCAAGAGTTGATCGATTCCCACACATGCGGCCATTCACAGCCGTGATCGCGACAAAAGTGAAACGATTCTTTTGGATTTCACTATCCCGCACCTGCGGCTCCTAGAATCCGCGCCCGCGGGTAATCAATAGTTGCAATAAACTCGACGGTTTCAAACCTACACTTTATGCAATATTAAGATACCAGTTTGGGCTATTCGTTTTCCTATGTTTAATTCCTAGAGTAGTATAAATAGAGGTCCTACAAATTAAAATGTGTTAGATCATCTTATCACACACCAAAAACCTCTTTTTATTTCTTGCTTTGTTATTTTGTTTAGAACTCTTTATGAAGAGCTGAAGTTCTCTTGCTACACTTGGTTGTTGAAGCTTTCATACAAGAGCTTGGTGGTAAGTTTTCTACTATTTGAAGTTTAACCTCAAGATTTATTTGTGTTACTTTCATTGTTTCTAACGTTTGTTTGCAGCTCATCGTCTACCTAGTTTGATCACCTAAATAGTTTGCTCTTTTACAAAGTGTTAGGAATTGTTGCTTTCAGGTTCGGGTCACTCTTTCATGTAGCAAAACACAATTCTTTGCATCTCCAACTTGTTATAAACATCATTTCTACTTGCTTGCTTTTTTTTTATTGTCACTTTAACAACACAACTCCCCTGGTTATATTATATTTCATAGTTCTAATTATATATTGTTTTTATTGCTCAAATCTCTCTTGAGTTTGACCCTTAAAGTGTCGACTCAATCCGATCTAGGTAATGTTATTTTACCTCTAGATCCATTTTTTTTACATGGACGTCCATCACGCCATATTGGTTTGTAGAATTGCATTCGGCCTATTTAAAATATCATCAGAGTGATGGACATCTTGATTGTTCGACATAAGAAGTATGTTTGTTTCACTAACATTAAAGTAGGATATAAACACAATGAGTTTTACATTGTTCCGAGTTATACCTTTTACCATTAATAAGTTAACATTTATTAACATTTTCAAAAATAAAAAGATAAGTTATTCATTCAAGAAATTATCTATACCTTTAAAAATGATTATTAACAATAACTAGCAAACACATAATTTTTTTTTTGCCTCAAAATATTAATTTATAAATGGTAGAAGGTATAAACCGAAAAAAATGTAAACTCAAGGACACCGTCCGAAATTTTCCATTATGCTTTTATATTTCTAGATTGTTGATAGTATGATGACATTAGAATTTTCAAAAAGGCGGGACACTTGGTCAGATTTTTCATACTCCAGGATACATCATATGTACAGGTAAGTCAACAGGGTTGCGGACAGGATTGCGATGTACGGACACTTGGTCAAGCTGGACGTCAATGCGATTCCCGAAGATGTTCGTCACCTCATCCGTATGGATGCTTTAAGGCGATTGATTTTTAGAAATTGATCCGTCTAATTGTTTACCTATTTATCAAAAAAAAAAATTCAAAAAGGCTATCAATTAAGCAGATGATGGAATTGTTGAGTCCCTCGTCAAATAAAGAGGTAATAAAGAGGTGATAATTATGAATACCGAAATAAGAAGCTACTCCTTGAACAACAACAATGGGCTAATGGGCCGTTTCATATTTATTATTTTTATCAAGATAGATTTAGATTTGGATATTTTATATTTATTATTTTTATCGGGATATATGAGAGTGGACATCCGGTCTTTTATAAAACATTAAGCCTATTTATCCAGACTCAGGTCGGGTCCGGCTACCGGGCCTGAAATGGTTGTCGTAGTCGGCCAGGCGGGGTGAGCATGCAGATACCCGTTTTTTATTTTTAAAAAATTATTTTTAAAAAGTATTTTAATATGATTTTTTAAAAATAAATTATATTTAAGATATTTTATGTAAAATATATTAATTTATGATAATTATACTAAATATTTTATATTTATACTTGATATTTATTATAATTTTTTATTTTTTACCCGGGCTAATGGGACGGGCTTTAGGTCAAGTCGGGCCTAGAATGGTGCATGGATCCGGCCCGTCAAGCACACCGAAGCGGACTTTTCGGCCCGATCGGACTTTTTCCTCTGTTCATACCCGCCCATTTTTTCGGGTGGGCTATCCCAATATGATTAGATCTATTTGAGAGTGACTATATTTGTAAGTTACAATGTAGTTTTTTTTTTAATATTATTTAAATATTTATAGCTTTTGTTTTTCAGGTATGTTTAGGTCCAAAGCCTAAACCGGTCATAATAGGTTCGGTTTTCGGTTTAAATATTTTAAGTTTTGATTTTAGGTCCAATAGGTGCCATTAATCATCAAGTTCATTTGAAGTAATTATACATTTAGGAAGTTAAACAACAATACTTTATCTTGACCCACGTTAACAACGGATATCTTTCGCGCCGTAACACCCGGCGATTTTCTCTCAAACTCTATTTGCTAATGAAATGGCAGCAATTTCTCAATGCTTGTGTGCCAATAATTGCCCACATTAACGAACTCTCCAACTTCCAAAAGAACTACTATTAAACGCGTAATCTTGCCTGAACCGGTCTTACTATGCAATATTGTCACGTGCATCGCAAACTATATTATGCTCATTAGGAAGTTCCTAACAAAGGTTGACAACTTTTTTCCAATTATTTAGGATAATGAAAGTCAAAAGCAACGAATGTTGATCAAGATTTGATGTCGTTAGCCACCATGAAATTCTAAGCAAAAAAGAAGAAGACGATTAGGGGGTCAATACACTATATATGCGGTTTGTAGTTCTGTTTGGTCCGAGAACTGCGGTTTAGGTTCCGTTCAGGTGGACCGACTGACTTTTGCTCAACTCTATATATTATTGATAAGAGATAAGATCTAGAATTGTCAAAGTCGAAACTTTTTTGGTTAGGAGGCCCGGTACTCTCCCGCACAACTAACAACTAATTAACGCGCTTTCCATAAATAAAAAAATGGGCTAAGTAATACACAATCAAGGAATAGCCCTACCCATCACATAATCATCAATAAAGGTTTTAACACCCACCGACGGTTCACATAATACAAAAAAAGTTCATAGACAAGTTTATAGAAAAACTAACAAAGTAATCCGTTGTTCTATTAGCTTCGAGGAAAACATGACGAACCCACACATTTTTTCTTGAAGATTAAACTGACACAATACTGATTTGTTATTATCGAGATTAAACAACAATGTAGTTGTTTGGTAGGAGTATTCCTACGCACGTCTTTTTTTTTTATTTTTTTGAAATTGTAATTGTATTGAGAAGGTAAGAATGTACATATTACATAATCAGGGGAATTCAAGGGCAAGAGTGACAATCATAAGCACAAAATTCAGACCAGGGAAGGGGAATCCAGTTTTTCAATGTTCAGGTTATGAGCCATATCAAGGGAGAGATGTGATCGGTCCTTCCAATTATGGGTGAAGTGAAGCTTGACAGATCGAATGATCGTACCAGCACATTCAATGGGGTTAGTGAAGGAATGGTTATAAACCATGTTGTTTCGTGCAGCCCAGATATGGTAGATTGAAGCAACAACGGAGGCAATCCGGACACTGTCCATCGGACGGGGTTTTAGCATAGTCCAGGTAGCCAACCAATCCCATATATTGTTGGCATAAGGAGGAGGGTAGGGTGTCCTTGTCCAACGAGAAACAATGTCCAACACCGTCGTACCGTAGCTGTAGTGGTGCCATAAGTGCGTACCATCCTCCGGGTTTAGGTTACACAACTTACATGTATTGTCATTAATCAGGTTCCAGGATTGGAACTTCACAAAAGTTGGGATCCGATTCAGGGCTGCCAACCATGCAATGAAGGAAGTCTTAGGGATGTTAGAGTGGAGCCAGATGGCCTTGAAGGGGGTAGAGGGATTTGCAGGGGGGCGAGGCTTGAAGATATCATAAGCTTTCTTACTCGAGAAAGAGCCATTGGGACCGGCAAAGGCATCACCTCTCGAAATGCCCGAAGGAGAGGACGGAATCTCATCTCTAACCGAGAGGAGAGACTTCCAAAAGGCATATGATGGGCCTTAAAGGAGCAGCTCCAGATTGTATCACCCTCCTTAATGAGGTGGTGGTTGACCCAAGACGCCCAAATGTTGGGACTTCCTCTATCCAGATCATGAATGAGCTTGGAGATAGCAACTTTGTTCTTGGTTTCAATGTCAGGGAAGTTAAGGCCACCATACGCTTGAGGAGCACAGATGGAGGACCAGGCTACCAGTGCACGTCTGCTGCTAGTAACACCAGACCAGAAGTATGAGCGCAAAAGGCCATTTATAGTGATGATAACATTTGCAGGAAGCACAAACATTAAACACCAATACTGGTTGGTAGCAAAGAGTATAGATTTGATAAGCTGGGCTCTTCTTGCATAGAACAAGGTTTTAGCACTCCACGACTGGATACGCCAAGTGATTTTGTGGATCAAGGGGAGGTACTCAGGGATTGTTAATCTTTTGCACCCAATCGGCACTCCAAGGTAGAGGAAAGGAAGGGATCCCACATTCATGCTCGTGAGAGTAACATCATCATCAATCATAGATTAACTCATTCCACCAGTATATAAATGAGATTTTGTAGGATTGATAACAAGTCCAGAGATGGTACCAAACCCCACCAGCGTATCAAATAGGATCTTGACGGAATTGATATCCCCACGACAAAGGAGAAGAAGGTCATCAGCAAAATCTAAATGAGTGATGGTAGGAGTAGAGCATCTAGGATGATAGTTGAAATCCGGGTTTGATGTACTCTTTTCGATCATTTTAGACAGAAATTCCATAGCAATAACGAAGAGAGGAGGGGAGAGTGGGCATCCTTGTCGCAACCCACGACTACCAGCGAAGTGCCCATGGAGGGAACCGTTGATGTTGACAGAATAGGAAGCAGTTGTGATGCATTCCTTGATCAGACGAATGAAGAGTTCCGGGAAGCCCATCTTTTGGAGGCAATGCAGTATGAATGCATGACTCACAGTGTCAAATGCTTTGGAAATATCGACCTTCATCGCAACTCTAGGTGATATGTGCTTTCTACCATATTTATGGAGCATCTCTTGGCATAGTAATACATTGTGTTTAATGGATCTCTTGGAGACGAAGGCACTCTAGTTAGAACTGATGAGGCTCGGAAGGATTGAGTTGAGCCTCCTTGCCAGGATCTTTGATATGGTCTTGTATATTGTGTTGCAGCAGGATATTGGTCTGTAATTTGAGGGGGCAAGGGGGCCATTCGTGCTTAGCAATTAAGGAGATAGAGGCATGAATAACCTGTCTAAGCATGCAGTCATTAATGAAGAAGTCCTGGATTGCATCAGTAAAGTCATTGTGGATGATACTCCAGGCCTCTTTGAAGAAGAATGAACTGTATCCATCAGGCCCAGGCGCCTTGTTGTCACCTATGCTGAAGATAGCATGCTTGATCTCATCCGTAGAAACCACCTTGTTTAGGGTTACAATATCATCCATGTTAAGAGTGGGGAGGCTGACATTGGGGTAGGGGTTGGTAGGGTAACTAATCTGGGGGTTTAAGGCCTTGCTAAAGTGGCTCACCAACGTGCTATCAATAGCGTCAGGCTCATATACCATTGCCCCCTCATTGGACTTTATAGCAGTGATGAGGTTTGCACACCTTCGAGATTTCACACTCCTAAAGAAAAAAGACGAGCATTGATCACCATGGGTGATCCATTTCGCCTTGGAGAGCTGGGCAAGAGTGGAATGGAGCATATAATAGCTATCTTTAAGATCAAGAGATCGCCTCTTCTCCTCATCTTGTAGTACATTGTCAAGAAGATTTGCCTGCAGCTGAGTCTGTACATCATTGAGGAGCTACTGTTGCTTAGAGATATTAGCCTGTAGATCTTCCAGTTTTGCACTGGGAAATTTTTTGAATATAGGTTTCAGGATCTTCAGTTTACTAGTGAGTCTAAACATAGGGTTCCCATCAATCTCTGTATCCCAGGCATTCTTCACTGTCTCTAGGAAATCCTCATGCTTAGTCCATGTGTTATTGAATCTGAACGGGAAGTTCCTTTTGGCATCCAAACACTCAGTGAAGAGTAGTGCTGGAGAGTGGTCCGAAATATCTGCGTTGCCAAAGTGAGCTTTAGAGTTTGGGAAATTGGTAGTCCAGGCATTGTTGGACACAATCCGATCAAGCTTGCTCCATATTCGGGTTCCACTTTGCTTGTTATTCCATGTGTACTTGCAGCCAGAATAAGGGAGATCCGAGAGCACATTTTGCTCAAAACATGCCTCGATCTCGTTGGAGGCCTGAGTGAAGTTATGCTGGTTATTTAAGAGCTTCTCTTCTGGAGACAAGGTGACATTAAAATCCCCTAATAAAGCCCAGGGACGATGAGTGTTGAGTAGGCGCAAGGTGGAAATTGAATTCCATAGGCTTGATCGATCCTCCTGGACATTATGAGCGTAGATGAAAGAGACTTCAGCAAAGGTGGTCTGGTTTGGGTTTGGGAGTGGGTTGGTTATGTAGCAGTGAATGAGTTGGTCATTTATCATAGCAGTAGAGAGGTTCAGCTTAGCCGGGTTCCACCATATCCAAATGCGACAATTGTGTGAATGGGGGGAGTTGGATATATGATACCAAGAGGGGAAAAGTAGAGTTGAGATCCTTTTCTCGTTTGTAGGACGAAGACGAGTCTCAAGGATAGCAATAAGGTCAAGTCTATGCTTCTTAACAAGGGATTGGATAGCTCTTTGCTTTGTGGGATCACTTAGGCCTCGGATATTCCATGCACACATTCGTACTATCATTGATCAACCTTCTCTTGGATATTGATAGCACTTGCAATCAATGGGGAAGCTAGGATGGGGGGTAGTATTAGAATTATAGGCTGGGGTGGGGTGAGAGGGGTGGAAAAACGAATGATGATTGGGATCATGGCTAGGGGAAGGATCAGAATCATGTTTTGGATGAGGTTGGGAAGATGCGAGGGAGCTGGTTTTTGATATGTTAGTAGTGGGTTGGTGGGGAGGAGTATCTAATTGGAAGATAGTAGCGCTAGGAGCAGGAAGGGCCGCTGGAGGGGGGTCACAACTTGTGAGATGATATGGTTCAGGTGGCTGGTAGAGTCATCAAGATGAGTACCAGCAGGTTTGGGCACACCAGGCTCGATCAAAGAAGGGGTGATCCTCAGGGAGGGATCTGGGGTGGGGAGGAGGGGGGTGGTATTAAGGTTAGGATTAGGAGTAGAAACCTTGGTGGTGAATGCAGGCTTGGCAGTTGGGGGTTTCCCATTCAAGTGATTCGACTTTGGGGACTTAGCTTACAGCTATGCCCAAAAATCAAACATGAGTCACAACGAGGGGGAAGCCAGTCATACGTGACTTCTTGTACAAAGGAGGCACCCTCAGGGCCCTTTAAGGGTGATCTCACGTAAGAGAGGACGAGATGCATGAAAGTCAACGAGTATCCTAACATATCCCAAACGTTCTTGGTTAGCCGAGCAGGCATCAGTGCGTATAGGGGTTCCCAGGGCAGATCCAATCTTAGCAAGCATTAGTTTGGACCAAAATCTATAGTCCAGGTTGTGGAGGGCGACCCACGTCGGCACTGAGCTGAGGCTAGAATAATCAAGGGGGAGGTCGATGGACCATCGTTTCAAAAGTATGGTGGTGGAGCCATTAGCAACCCAGGGACTTCCTAGCAAGATTGTGTTAAGGTCATCTTCACACGAAAAGTGAAACACGAAGACTCCCTTCTCATTACGAATCATCTTAGGCGATGATACTGTGTTCCAGTTTTCAGTGACGAATTTGAACATTCGTTGGTAGGATATCGGGCTTCCTAAAGGGCAATCCCACAAGGGATAGCTTCCATTTTTGCATAGTATCTTCAATGTCCTCATTGGTGAATGGTATTAGGCCAGATTCTAGCCCTGGAAAGTAGGGGAGCGGGACATGGTGCCAGTTAATGTTTCTTGAAACAATGTCCTTGTAGGAATCCAAGGGGTCAACGTGGGGATTGTGCCCATTAATGCACGCATGCAGTGTGGGACAGGATGGGGTAAACGAAGAGTCGGGTTGATGTAGGCTTGGCATTGCATGGGGAGTAACAGTCACGGTCTCAGCATTCGTGCTAACGTAGGGAGGCAGAGGGACACCCTCATTAACAGCATGCGAGGGGTCAGAAGGGACTGGAGCTTCAGGAGTACCAGCCGCAGGGGTAGCGGACGGCAATGTGGTTGGATATGTTCCGGCAGGAACAAAAACTGTCCCACCGGGGACTTGGGGGTCAGTCTTATACCCCACAACAGCGACCGGATTAGTGGACGATGGGTTCAGCGGTGGGAACATCACTTCAGAGGATAAGACCGGAGGCATAAGAGACTTAGGGTAGAGTCTGTTGTTGTTAGAGCGTATTAGCTCATCGGGGATAGGCTCTGGGGTTTTTTCGTGTGGGGAGGCGGAGGGAGAGCTGGCTTTGGCTTTGGTGTGAGGGAGATTATAAGTGGTGGATGACGACTTTGTTAGTTCCGAAATTTTGATGTTTAGGCGTCGGGACCTCCTAGAACCAACCTTGGGGAGGCAGAGCAGGAGTGGGCGGGCACGGCCTGGGGACCGCACTAGGGTGGAGCAAGCGAGCTTACACCGGAGTTACCAGGAGAGAGAACAGCGCATTTTTGAGATGTGACTTTTACGCACGTCTTTTACCCATTTAACAAGTTATATGTAATGTTTTTTTAAATTTTTATAGTAAATAGTATTCGTTCAAAATAAAACACCCAAATTATAAATGCCCATAAACTAAAAATATAATAGTCACATGATAGCCGAATTTCAAATCAGACTGTACCCTAAACAGCTAAACTATATACCGAGATTTAACCATTGTATTAAAGTCTAACAAAAATCTAACACCCAAAATCTTAATCACGCCATTTAATACTAAATATTCACACGAGTAAATATAATGTACTAAAGTTTGATACACGAAATGTAATATCCGAATCAATATATTGTATAATAAACCAAAATAAAACCAAAAATACTATTTCGATAATTTAACGGGATCAACATATCATACTAAACTACTAAAGTCTAATACACGGCATCTAATGCCGTAACATTAATATCACAAACACTATACACACTATATCCGAATCAATACACCGTCATAAAAAAGTTTAACAAACACCTAGTACCGAAAAAATATTTTAAAACACTACACGATATTTTTATACTAAATATGATACCCAAATCAATATACTTTATTAAAATCTAATAAACCAATATTAAACTGGAATCACAATACGCAAAACATTTTTCCGGAATAAATAGCGTGTTAAATACTTTCCCAAATATATTACAGAAAACATTACAAATAGGGTTCATCCTGGATAATTAGTTGTGTAATGGTTATACAAAATGGCGGAAAGATTGAAAATATTGGCGGAAAATATGAAGTTTCACTCATGTTACTCAATGTGGAGATTGTGAAAGAAAAGCCACGTATATATGCAAAAGTTAACCCTAATTAAAGTAATCCTTAAATGACAAATATAACCCTATAACCCTAGCTGTAACATAAGTACATTAACCCACTCCTCTCTCCTCATTCCCCAATCTCCAAGCTTCGACTCTTTCTTCAGCCGACTCTTCATTCTTTTTTTCTTCTATTGACTCTTCAATCTTCCTCATATTCTCTTATCATCTCCTTCATTTCCACCTAGATCTGCTGCACTTTCAGTCCGCTCGTCTCCGCATCCAAGTAGTGCAAAAATGGTGAGTTTCTATTTCTCTTACTTCAGGTTTCTATTTCTACGGTTTTCATTTACTCTGTTGAATTTGGGCTTTTGAGTAGTATGTTTTGCTGATGTCCATCTTTTTACTTCTCGTTCCGATCTTATACTCTCTTTCAATTTGCTTTCTTTTCTAATATTTTTGGTAAATTTGATGATGGTTTGGTTCAGTAGGTTAATATATTGAATTCCATCTATTTTTTAGTGGTTGGGTTTGTTTGAATTCAATTAGGTTTTGTTTGAAATAGTGTTGAATGGTATGTTTATATGCTCTACTGATTTGGTTGCTCTACAACTAGTGCTCATACTTGATAAGTGCTGAATGGTTTTGTTTGAATTCAATTAGGTTTTGTTTGAATTTAATTAGGTTTTGGTCGTTGAATGGTAATTGATTTGGGCAAATAACTAATTGTTGTCACCGTCCATCTTTTTACTTCTCTCCGATTTTATACTCTCTTTCAATTTGCTTTCCTTTCTAATATTTTTGGTGAATTTGATGATAGTTTGGTTCAAGAGGTAATATATTGAATTCAATCTATGTTTTAGTTGTTGGGTTTGTTTGATTTCTAGTAGGTTTTGATAATGGTATTTTATATGCTCTACTGATTTTAAATTAGTGTATGAATTATGTTTTGTTTGTTGAATTCAAATTAGTTCTTAATGTCAATATATTTGTGTCTTCCTTAATTCTTTTTGTTTTGTTTTTTTTGAACACTAATGATTTCTTCTTTTAATTTTGCAATAACTTTCTCTACAATTAGTAGTAGACTTGATTTATAATTTGTGAAAAGGGCTTTGTTAGGGATAAAGTGCATAATTGTTGGCTGAATTTGATATGTAGGTCTTTTACAATGTAGAGTTTAGATTTTGGGCCTTTCATAATTTCATTTAGAAAATGGGCTCCTATTGCAGAAAAAATCAAAAAAGTAAGGGACATAGGTATCTAGACTGATTTGATGGGTGACATGTAGAAAAAATCAGAAATTAGACCAATCAATTCAGCCAGTCCATCTTCTGCCCTCCATTGTCCCTTCTTCTTCCCTTCTTTCAAACGTAAATTTATATTTGGGTATCCATATGCAGCTCTTTTCTTCTTCCCATTGAAACGCAGGAATCTGGACTACTTACATATCCCTATTCTATTTCTGGGTAAGCAGTGTTTGTTTCTATTTCTGGGTAATCTCAAACTTCCTGGGTAATATATTTGTGGGTAATCTGAAACTTCTCATCTTTTGTTTTTGTGAATCTAAAACACTGAAACTTCATGTTCTATTTGTGGGTAAGCAGTGCTTGTTTACATTTTCTATTTGTGGGTAAGCAGTGTTTGTTTGTATCCATGGATAATCTCCAACTTGTCATCTTCCTGGGATCGCCCTTTTTGGTTGAAGTAGCCACGACTTTGGTCGTAGTCAGTTTAAACACATAAACTTAGTAATTTTTATCAACATGGCTGCAATTGGACTAAGTTTAATTACTTTACCAGTCACCCGCCCTCGTATTTGTAATAGCTAGGATTTCGAATTCTAATTAATGTTGATTAACTTAATCGTTGATAGTAATTAACATATAACTCGCGAAGACTTCGCAAGTGATGAGTAAGAGTCCCACCGTTATGTTCCTGACGTAATTTTGGACGTTTGGGGAAATTTTTACTTTTTCCCCCGGGTAATTATTTTTACCCTCCGGTGTTATTTGGAGCATTTGGGAGCTCCAATTAATAAAAATGCAGTTGAGAGAAATGATCAGGACATCGGATATGTCCTAGATATGAAATAACATGGAGAGGCAAAACGGCCAAAAGAGTCGCTATTTCGTTTCTTAACGGCTAAGAAAGACGGCTTAGGAATACACGTTTTCCGAGGTACTTGTGGAATAATTATCCCTACAATATTCCAGATTTAATGTTCCAATCTCGAGAAGTTTGGAGAAAGAGGTTCGATCCGTCTTTTGATCGGTTAATGGATAATTATCGACTTTACTAAAGGATAATTATCGTCTTCACTATAAATAGCGGAAAATCATTTATTAATTCATTTCCTTTCACGTTTTCTCGTAAAAGCTCTGATTTCTCTCAACCTTCAAACTCAGATCTACTCTCCGTTTCTAATCCGATTTCAATTCCGTTTGAGTTTCTGGATTCCTCTCTTCATTCTCTTCATAACGGTATCGAGTTTCTGCATTTCCGACTATATGGAGGGCTGGTCGAGCATATATGTCACCAGGACGTTTCCGTCGCTCAGATTCCGATGAATTTGATGTTGTCCATGCGTAGCCTGCGTCGTTGTGATTCCGAATCTTCTTTCAGATCGTCAATCGGGTTAGTAACGAATAAGTTATGAATTTATTCGTTTTTCGTACTGCGATTTGGCCTAAATTGAGTTTAGGCTTGTCAAATAGGACAATTCGAAATTCCATTATGGTCGTTATATTATTCTGGTGATTATGGGTTGTTTGTTTGATGAAATCTGATGACAGGGGGTTTAGAAATTGCCTGCGGGCAAAACGTTATTCTGGCAAAATCTAATTAATTAATTAAAGGTTAATTAATTAAATTAGGATTAGAATTGAGATTGAGGAATGTTGATTAGATAGTACCTTGAGATTTGAGGAATTGTGAGTTATGTTGAAATATTGAGGTTTAGTTGGTTGTGAGGCTTATAGATTGATTATGATCCTTATGGATCCCTTGGGTCTAGATGTGACCTTTTTGATTGATAGGAGTATTGATTTCTCTTTATGCCTTGTTAATAGGCAGTGTCCCTCTCAGGATTGGAGGTTGATCGTGGTTGTGATTGTACGAGGTTGAGGTAAGTCCGTAGGACTTACTTAGCTGCCATCCTTATATTGGGTGTTTGCATGAGTGGTGTGTCTTATATGTTTGCTATGATAGCATGTGATGTCGTATTTACCGACCTATGTTTTATTGATTGCCCCACTGCGTGGCTGTGATAACCTTTCCCTTTCATCCCCGCGGAGTCTGGGAGGTTCTTTGATGTCAGGCCAGACCGGTTTACAGGAAGGGCGCAATCCACTCCCATAGGGTACACGGATTGTGTGATCGATACTAGTACGGCTGGCTAGCAGGCTCAGAGGCGAGGATGTATCGGTCTTCGTGTCACCTAGTTTCATATATACTATATCTATACGATTTGAGTGAATGACCATTATATTGAGATGAATAAATGGGTAAATGTGTGATAGCATGCTGATGTGTTTATCTTTCATGATTGTGCTTATGCTTATGCATTACCTTATATATGTATGGTTAGCTAACGGTTTCATACCGTGTTGTAGATGTTTACAGGTTAGGCGCTATTGGGTGATCTGGTAGGGTGACAGGCCGAGGACTCTCGTACATTAGATGGTTGGTTTGGGGTTGTTGTGTTTCCCCTCCTGCGTGAGGATGATCTTTTGTACCTCCTATGTGAGGATGTCGTTTTATATACTCGGCTATGTTGTTGTTTACTTTGGGTCGTACAGTTTATACTGTTTTATGTATTTGTTTTATATCTGTCAGTGCCATGTTGTAAGGTCTAGTGAACTTGTTGTCAGGCTAGGGTCAGGATCCATTGTGAGATCCTAGCCCAATGTGACATCCCGAGTCCCGCGGATTCGGGGTGTTACAGTATTAGAAGATCATCTTACCCTGTGGTCGACATTCTATTCTTTGGAACGTACTACTTAAGTGGACAAGCGAGATCTTGAAAAAGATCTTTAGTCAATTTCATTTGAAACGTTGTCAACGTTGTGAAATATACTTTTGTTTCTCGTGAGATAAATTAAAATAAAAAATATACTCAAAAAAAAAAAAAGAATTCGATTCCCCATTCCCTTTTATTAGAGAAAGTAGGAACCGCGGTGAAAGCGAGAACACTTTATTTGTATATCTATTTTGTGTATATGTATAATATACGATAAGAGCAATCTCTATTATTATTAGTTTACTTCTTTGTTATTTTATTTGAAAAGGAAAATTAGATTCCAGCCAATGAATCGTGAAAGGATATATGTCTCGCGTTAAACAAACGAAACTGGGGGATTCGGTCAAAATGAATTGTTGTTTTGACGAAACAGTTATGGATGACTTGACAATTCCAAGTAAAATCGTCTAATTCGTTATATTTTCCACATTCATAGGAGTGCATCTATGTTTCTGCTTTATGAATATGATATTTTCTGGGCATTTCTACTAATATCAAGTGTTATTCCGATTTTGGCATTTCTACTTTCCGGAATTTTAGCTCCGATTAGAAAAGACCCAGAGAAACTTTCTAGTTATGAATCAG
>BSUD01000003.1:153846122-153887270 GCA_033239045.1 Fagopyrum esculentum | reverse complement strand
AAAAAAAAAAAAAAAAAAAAGATTGAAAATATTGACGGAAGGTATGTAGTTTTACTCAAAGTGGAGATTGAGAAAGAAGCAGCTACGTATATACACAAAAATAAACCCTAATTTAATTTCACTGAATGACAAATATAACCCTATAACCCTAGCTGTAACATATATAACTACATAACCATTCCTCTCTCCTCATTCACCAATCTTTCTTCAGCCGACTCTTCATTCTCTCTTTCTTCGATCGACTCTTCATTCTCTCTTTCTCTCTTTCTTCGATCGACTCTTCATTCTCTCTTTCTTCGATCGACTCTTCAATCTCCCTCATATTCTCTTCTCATCTCCTTCATTTCCATCTAGATCTGCCGTACTTGTAGTCCGCTCTTCTCCGCCTCCAAGTAGTGCAAAAATGGTGAGTTCTCGATTTCTCTTACTTCGGGTTTTCATTTACTCTGCTGATTTGTGCTTTTGAGTAGTATCTTTCGTTTGATTTGCTGATGTCCATCTTTTTACTTCACGTTCCGAACATATACTTTCTTTCAATTTGCTTTCCTTTCTACTAATTTTTTAATTCTATCTAAATTTTAGTTGTTGGGTTTGTTTGAATTCAATTAGGTTTTGGTTGCTGAATGGTTTGTTTATATGCTCTACTGATTTCAAATTAGTCCTTAATGTCACTGTCCATCTTTTTACTTGATTTGGTTGCTGTATGGCATGTTTAAATTCACTTAGGTTTGAATTCAATTAGGTTTTGTTTGAATTAGTGCTGAATAGTATGTTTATATGCTCTACTGATTTGGTTGCTCTACAAATAGTGCTCATACTTGATAAACGCTAAATGGTATGTTTAAATTAAATTAGGTTTTGTCTTCCTTAGTTCCTTTTGTTTTGATTTTGCATCTATTATTTTTGCAATAACTTTTTGTACAATTAGTAGTAGACTTGATTTACCTATATATATAGTCTACAACTTAATTTATAATTTGTGAAAAGAACTTTGGTAGGATAAAATGCATAATTTTTATATTTTTACATTAATAAAATATTATTTTCTCTCTTACATTTCTTTTTCATATCGGAGATATCTTTTCCCTCACAGAGGATTTGTATAACTATATGTGGTTCATGTTCTTATAGACATTCACATATATATTAAACACAACTTAACAACTTACCATATCCATACAGGAAAACTATGATGTCGCCGAAGAAGATGCAAAAGATGACTACAAAGTTCTTTGATTAGGAATTATCGAATTAACAATTTACCAAGTAACGCTCTTGTTTACTTTCAGTCTTCTTTATTTTATAAAATTATGTTTATTACTTCTGTATAAACATGGGTAAAAGGTCTGACCTAGTTTGTCAACCCTTTGGAATGAGATATAGATGAAGTTGTTCTCTTAATTCAACTGTCTAATAAAAACAAATCCGAAATTGAAGTGTTGGTTTGTTCTAGTTATGTTTTCTGGCCTCTAGATTTAAATTATATATTTTAATAATTGAAAGTTTTTTGAAACAATTTGGTTTACTAGGCTTTTTCTAGTTTTGTGTTTAGTAAATGTACCCCTTGAGAGGAGTGTGTAGAGTTTGAGAATAAATATAAAAGGTTGGGGTATATTTATTTAAGAGAAAACATTAAAAAGCCTAGTTACTACTTTAGTTCTTCAAAAAGGCCTAGTTACCAAAACTGCCCAAGTTTTTTTTCGTTATTTACAACAAAATAATATTTTCAGTTTATTTGTAAAATTTTAATTAGTTCAATTAATTGTTTTTCCATTTACTTCGGTTCTGCAGTTTCAAATCCAACCTTGGAGGGACGTACTGTGCAGTCCTGACTGCCGAGTAAGTATTTTTTTTCCCCTTCATGCTTCCACCTTTGCGTTTACCTGATTATTATTTATGTAACTATTATTCCCCGATCATGCAGCTCAAGAATTGTTTCAACAGCAGTTTTCCGTATCCTTGGGAAGGAAATTGCAGAACTTCCTTTAGTGGCAACATCTTCTGGGTGGGAAAAGATGGTAATCTTATTCTTCCTTGAGAAAGTTAAGTTTATATACAAGGGAGGATTTACAAGGTCACTTGACCAATACAACAACAGAAGAAACATATAACAAGGGGATCGTTTCAGCAGGAGAGAGATAGAGAGAGAGAGAGACGAGAATAGGGAAGGGGCAGCCAATCAACAAAGCCGACCAGAAGCTTAAGGGAGAGAAATGCCAGGCAGTTTAGCCCACCAGATCGTGTTTGGGGACCTGTCCTTCCATTTGAAAGAAGTGTAGTTCTTGACCGTATTGATGATAGTGTGAGCACAGGATTCGGGTGAGGTGTAGATGCCTCCGTATAATAGGTCGTTTCTAGTTTTCCAGGTGAAGTAGACGTTGGCGGTGATGGAAGAGAGACGGATGTTTTGAAGCAGGTTTCCATTTTCTGTTTATAGTTAACAATCGAAGACCAAAGATCATTTGCATAAGGGTAAGGAGTTCCGGGTGAGAGTCACAAAGCCTGCAGGTTTCGTTTGGGGTGATGTTCCAAAGCTTCAACTTGGAGAGCGTTGGCAGCTTGTTGTGAAGACCGATCTAAGCGATGAACGATCCAAGCGATGAAACTCTACTTGGGGATGTTAAGCCTTTTCCAAATATGCTTGATGGGTAAATGAATCATTGAAGATGAGGCGCTGTTGAAGAGCTCATACGAAGCTGACGTGTTGAAAGCCTTTTCTTTTTTTTCTTTTTTTTTTGAAAATTTAATTTGTATTAGAGGGGGGGATATGTTACAAGATTTGATAACTTAGCAGAGATCAAGTTGACAGTAATTTAGTACAGAATCAGTGCCAAAGGAGCATGAGGGGGCCAGGGAGAGGGAAGGAAAGATCATTGGAGGGGAATGCCAAGGTTGAAAGCCTTTTCTTATTTGCATTTTCAATTTCCTATAGGGTTATAATTTCCATGTTCTTTTTTTTTTTTTTTTGAAAATGTAATTGTATTAGAAGGGGTATTTAACGTTTTACAAGGTACGAGGAGCAACAACAAACTTAGCGTCTAGGATCAAAACCATCTGTTCGAGAGAGAAAGGATGAGGTGCAAGCGGAAGCGAGCACGCCCAAAACAGGTTAAGAGAGAATCAGGTTGAGCAACCTAGCAGTGGCAAGAGAGGGGGCTGTTCTGTCCTTCCAGTTGTGTTCAAAATGAATCTTTGTGGAGCGGATGATGGTGTTGGCGCAATCAATCGCACGAGTGAAGGTGTTTTCGTAAAGCAGCTTATTCCTGGCGTTCCAGATATGATAGACGGACGCAATGAGCGAGGCAATTCGGATTCTATCCAGGAGGCTAGGGTGCTTGTGGTTCCAGGAGGCGAGCCAATCCCATGGGTTACGGAGGTAGGGGGCAGGATAAGGGGTTTTGGTCCAACGAGATACGATGTCCAGAACAAGGGAACCGTAGCTGCAATGGGTCCAAAGGTGATCGCCACTTTCGGCAGCATTACAGCACAGCTTGCAAGTGTCTACGACAGTTAAGTTCCAAGTCTTTAGAGTAGCGAGAGTTGGAAGCCGCTTGAGGGATGCCAGCCAAGCAACGTAGCAGCACTTGGGGGTGTTGGATTTGAGCCATATAGCTTTGAACGGGGGTTGAGAGTACTGGGGAGGGGTCGGTTGGTAGCATGTGTATACTGTTTTGAGGGAGAAGGGTTTAGGATTGGTTAGGGTAGCTGATCTTCTCAGGCTTGCTGAGAGGGTAGTGGGCATTCCATTCTTGATGGTGAGGAGAGCTTTCCAAAAGGCGATGTGGTGTTGCTTAGGGTTGCAGTTCCATATGGAGGTTCCTTTGATGAGGTGGCGGTTGGCCCAGGTAGTCCAGATGTTGTCTCCACCACTATCCAACTCGTAAATAAGCTTTGTGAATGCAGCCTTGTTCCTAGCCTGAAGATCAAGGAAGCCGAGTCCTCCATCATCCTTGGTATTGCAGAGAGATGACCAAGCAACTAAGGCTCGGTTGTTGTTTGCAGAGCCCGTCCAAAAGTATGAACGTATGAGGCTGTTAATTGTGTTGATCACTTTGGAGGGGAGCATGAACATGGAGCTCCAGTAGTTGCTGATTGAGAAGAGGATGGACTTGACAACTTGCGCCCTACCTGCATAAGAAAGAGACTTTGCATTCCAAGAGAGTATACGGTTAGTGATTTTGCTAATGATTGGTTGATAGTCGCTGATCAACAGGCGTTTGCTTCCCATTGGGACTCCAAGGTAATGGAAGGGGAGAGATCCCCAGGACATCCCAGTGATGCTAACGGCCCTATCCCGTTCGGTAGTCCCCATCCCACCAGCAAAGATGCGAGACTTGGAGTGGTTGATCTTCAGTCCAGAGATTTGCCCAAAATGGTCAAGGGTATCCTTGAGGATTTTTATGGAAAGAGTGTCACCTCTACATAGGAGAATAAGGTCATCAGCGAAGGTGAGGTGGGTGATGGCCGGTGTGGTGCATTTAGGGTGGTAGTTAAAATCAGGAGTTGAGGTATTTGTTTGGATCAATCTTGTTAGGTACTCCATAGCGATAACAAAGAGAGGGGGGGAGAGAGGGCATCCTTGCCTCAATCCACGTCTACTAGTGAAGTGCCCATCCAAGGATCCATTGACATTCACCGAGAATGACGCAGTAGTTATGCATTCTTTGATCAGGCCAATGAAGTGAGGAGGGAAGCCCATTGTGTGAAGACAATGGATGATGAATTCATGGCTCACAGTATCAAAGGCCTTGGATATGTCAATTTTCATCGCGAATCTTGGGGATATATGCCTCCGTCCATACTTGTGCAGCAACTCTTGACAAAGTAATACATTGTTCTGGATGGATCTTTTTGCTACGAAGGCTCCTTGGTTGAAGCTGATGATGTTTGGAAGTATGGAGTTGATGCGCTTTGCTAATATCTTGGCGATTGTTTTGTAGACAGCATTACAGCAGGAGATTGGGCGGAAGCCGGAAGGCTCCAGGGGGCAATCGCTCTTGGCTATAAGGGATATTGTGGTGTGATTGATCTGCTTCAGCATGCGGCCGTTGGTGAAGAAGTCGGAGACAGCCATAGTGAAGTCTCGTTGAACAATGCTCCAGGCTGACTTGAAAAAGTGGGCGCCGAACCCATCAGGTCCGGGCGCCTTGTTGGCCCCAATACTGAATAATGCTGTTTTGATTTCCTCCTGGATAACATCCCGATCAAGGAGGGCAGCCTCGTCAGAAGTGATCCTGGGGAGGGTGATATGAGGGATGGTATTTTGAGGTTGATGTGCAGGTGGGTTGAGAACTTGTTTGAAGTGGTTTGTAAGGGTATTTGAGATGATCAAAGGGTCCATGGTCAGTGTACCATTGCTGGCCCTGATTGCATTTATGTGGTTTGCGCTCCTACGGTTCTTGATGCTTCTGAAGAAGTAGGAAGTACACTGGTCACCATGTTTAGACCAATTGGATTTTGAGAGTTGTGTAGTCATGGTCCTGAGGGTATTGTTGCTTTCTTTCAAGGCAATAGAGATAGATCTCTCTTCCTCCTGAAGGTCAGTGTCGTGGGGGTTGGTTTGGAGTTGGTTCTGGGAGTTGAGGAGCTGGGCCCGAAGGTCTTTTATTTTTGAATCAATCTCCTCCATCCTCATACTAGGGAACTGCTTTAGCATTGGTTTCAGGGTTTTCAGTTTCCTGGCAAGGACGTACATTGGGTTTCCCTCAACAGTTGTGTTCCAAGCTCTACCAACACAGTCCAGGAATTGTTCATGCTGTGCCCAGACATTGTTGAACCTGAAGGGGATATTTCTCTTGGCCGAGACAGTATCAGTGAGAAGGAGTGCTGGGGAGTGGTCAGAGGTCTCAGGAGGGTCGAAGTGGGCTTTAGCATGGGGGAACGCCAAATGCCAAGCATCGTTAGTGATAATGCGGTCGAGCTTGCACCAGATGCGAGATCCCACCTGCTTGTTACTCCAAGTAAACTTGCATCCGGAGTAAGGGACGTCAGAGAGTCGGTTTTGCTCAAAGCAAGAGGCAAGTTCAGATGAAGTTTGGGAGATGCATGGTAGGCCATGGACTGATTTTTCATCGGGTGAGAGAGTAACATTGAAATCACCCATTAAAGCCCAAGGAGAGGAGGAGTTGAGTTGTCTGAGTGTTGATATTAAGGGCCAGAGAGTCATCCTATCCTCGGGCCGATTGTGAGCGTAGATGAAGGATAACTCAATCGTGGAAGGAGTGATTCCAGTAGGGAAAGATTGTGTAATTTGGCAGTGAATGACTTGGTCTGTTATGATGGTTGTGGATAGGTTGATTCTTGCGGGGTTCCACCATACCCAAATCCGGCAATTATGGGCATGGGGAGAGTTGGAGACGTGTTTCCAGGAGGGGAAGAGGGATGTGGCAATGCTCTTTTCATTGCAAGGCCTGAGTCTTGTTTCTAGGATGGCAATTAGATCGAGGTTGTGCTTCTTAGCTAGGGACTGAATCGCTCTTTGTTTTGCGGGATCATTTAGACCCCTAATGTTCCATGAACATAGGCGGACTAACATGAGACATGTTGGGTATTGCCTTGAGAAGCACTTGCTGTCAAGGATGGGGAAAGAGAGGTTATTGCTGTTTTATTAGGAGGGTGGAGTGAAGAGGAGGGTGAGAGGTCGTGAGGGATGGGTTTGTTGAGTTGTAGATCTTCTGGGGGGGGTGGGTTCGAGATGTCCGAGTGGGGGTTGTTTGAGGGTTTTTGGGAGATGGGAATCTTGGGTGGGAGAATTGTGGGGAGGGTAGATTCTAAGGCTCGTTTAGGAGCCAGGGTCTGCATGGAATGGGGTGGTGCTCCTTTAGGAGTAGCATGCACACGGGCAATCCTTCTGGACGGGTCAGGAGTGGGAAGTATAGGGTCACTGTTAGGGTAGCGGTTAGGAGGAATTGGAGGGCTGGTTGTTTTGGAGTAGGGGAGCTTAAGGGGATCGCCATTCTCCGTTCCAATCTTGCAGCTATGGCCAAAGATTTTGCAGTTATCACAGCGCTGAGGGAGCCATTCGTATGTGACCTTCTGAGTGAAGACGAGTCCTTCAGGTCCAGTGAGGGTAATCTCACGGAGCAATGGGCGAGCTGCATGTATTTCCACTAGGATACGCGCATATCCAAGCCTCTCGTGATTGGCGGAACAGGAGTCTGTGAGTATGGGGGTACCCAAAGCGGAGCCTATCTTTGCAAGCATATGTTTGGACCAGAACCGGTAATCTAAGTCATGTAGAGTGACCCAGATGGGTAGTGACGAAAGGCTCGAGTAGTCCAGGGGAAGGTCCTTGGTCCAACGTTTCAGCAGAAGGGTGGTGGAACCATTAGTGGTCCAAGGGCTTTCAAAGAGAACAGAGTTGAGGTCATCCTCTGAGGAGAAGTGAAACACAAAAATACCCTTGTCGTTGCGGAGGATCCTGGGAGGAGTAACTGAGTTCCAGTTTTCTGATACGAACTTAGTCATGCGTTGGAAAGAAATTGGGCTCCCTAGTGGGAAACCGACCAGAGATAACTGCCATTTTGTTGTGACTTCCATCACATCGTCCTCAGTGAACGGGATGGTTCCTGAGTCGAGGCCAGGGGTGAAGGTGAGGGGGATGTGATTCCAGCGCAGGTTTTTGGAGACAATGTCACTGTAGTTAATTTTAGTTGCTGGTGGTGTGGTTTGTGTGCTTCCAGGAAGGTGGGGGACAGCACGCTTGCAGGAATATGGACTGTAGGGGAGGAAGGTGAAGAGGTAGGGGTTAATTCTTCCGACTCCTGGGGAACCTGGCCCACCAAACAAACTACAGGATTGGTGCAAGGGGGAGAAGTAGGGTTTGCGGTTGCTTTTTGCATGGTAACTGAAGGGTCGGTTATTAATGCTGAGCAACAGGTACCAACGTTGGGAAGTATCTCAACAGGCACGTCGGGGCCTTTAGGTGGGTCGGTAGCCTTATCCCTTGCCACCGGAGGGTCGTTTGTCTCAACTGGGGTTGCCTGGGAGGGGTTCTGGCCGGCCTTTTGTATGGGTTGGGTCAGGGGTGGAAAGAGGGCCACTGAGTCAAGAATCGGCGGGGAGGTGTTTGAAGAGGTTAGTCGACGGTTGTTTGAACGGAACACTTCGTCAGAGTATGGTTCGACCGGAGTATCGGGTGAAGCAGGGGTCTTGGCGGTGGCTTTGGAAGTTGGGGTGTGGTTACTTGCAGTTGGGGGGCGGTGCAGTTCAGATAGTTTGATGGTGTGACGCCGGGATCTCCTTGATCCAGCCATGGGAGGGCAGACCAAGAGGCGGGGAGGGGGCACGGCCGGGGGGCCGTACTGGGGTGCGGCGGCGAGTTATGCCTGAGCCGCCAGGGGAACGAATAGGAGAGAGAACAGAGTGATATGTAATTGTGAAATAATTTCCATGTTCTTTACTCGTGCGTTGAGATATTGTTTGGAGAGTTTGATGTTAATTATCTCTGGTTGGCTGCTGCTATTGAAGCAAAAGCGTTTTGGACCAACAAATTCTAATTCTTTGGTTTCCCAAAACAAGAGGTAATGCATTTATATTTATGTTTGAAATTTGAATTAGGGTCTCCTTGGATGCCATGCTAACAAAATTATGCAGCACGGCTTTATGCAGTAAAAATAGTAGATTTGGTATTCCACTAAAGTGATTAATGTTGGCAATAAGATATTATATTGTAACATATCCAAACATCACTTTAATTTGGCATAAAACTTTGTTTTGCATCCAAAAAGCCCTTAATATAGAATGCCAATTAACTCCTTATGGTAATCACAAATTTACACTCTACTATCTCTACCTTGCAGTTTGAGGCATCTAGAAACGGTACTTATTGATGCTCTTTGATGGAACGTGCGCATGGTGCAAGTCTGTCCCCAAGAATACCAAGCCAGGGATCTTCGAATGCTAACATCCCGGGTGTTACATAGTTGCCAGATTCAATCTATATCATATAGCACTTTGCTAGGTTAACCGAGGGAGTTCTTTAAGGACGGAGATGGATTATTTGATGCTGGTATTACCCAAGCTGTAGTGTTTACTGATCGTTTGATGTTGATATCCATCTAGAGGAGGAAAACCCGTTCGAAGGAAACGACACCCATTCTACTGGTTCGACGACCATCTAGTATTTCGAGACGGAGCATCGTTGGCGATGGGCTGACGAAGATAAGAACGCTGCTTGACGGTGTTTGGTGAGAGACGACGGTGAGTTGAGTGTTGACGATCTACTTGTGAGTTGGTGGCGGAGTTGCTGCGGCAGGCGGTGAAGATCTACTTGTGGTCAACCACATATCAAAAGTTATAGTTATAAATTTTATAATAAAGATTTAGGACTTTTATCCATTCACCCCAAATTACAAAGGATAGTTAATCGGGATTTAGGGCTTTTTAATCTTTCTATTACAATAGGAGTACACGTATACTTGTAAATAGATAGAATAAGTGGGATAGTTTTGTAAATAAAGCAAAGTGCTAACATATTATGATTCTGTTATCACAAGGCTATATAAAGGACGTGCAGCTCATGTATAGAGCATGATGTAATACACGAATTGAATACAGTTCTTTTCTTCAGCTCAATTAGTCTTACTATTGTTCAGATGGTATCAGAGGGAGATTGAGAACTCCTCTCAATCTCGAACACATTCCCTTTATGTTCGATTGATCTTTTTTCTTCTTTATCGATTTCTTCTGAATTTCTCTTCCATTCGTTATGAATTCTGGAAGCAATCGAGATGCTACACCAGGATCTGGTCATGTCAATGCCAATGATCCTCTTTCCTTTCTAATTCAGACAATCCGGGTATGCAACTTGTCTCTACTCTATTTGATGGTTCTAATTTCCATTCCTGGAAAAGAGGAATTCGTATGGCTCTTGAAGCCAAGCTCAAACTTGATTTTATTGATGGATCGTGTACCAAGCCTGATAAGGATGACGACAAGCTCTCTAGGTGGATTAGAGCCGATTACATGATCCGCTACTGGATCATTCATTCTATGAAATCGTATCTTGCTGAGATTTTTAACATATGTGGAATCTGCTCAAGCCTTATGGAATGAGATTATTGAGCATTTTGAAGTGTCCAATGCTCCATTCATATATCAGATTCATAAAGAACTTACTAACATTCGACAAGATAACTTGAGTGTTGTTGTTTACTTCAGCAAACTCAAGAAACTATGGGACGAATTACACTCTGTTGATAGTGTACCTTCTTGCATCTGTCGAGGGATATCACATTGCTCTTGTGACATCCTTAAGAAATTAGCTGTAAGGGAAACTAGAACTCAGATTATGCAGTTCATAATGGGCCTTAATGATCAATTTGAACATATAAGAAGCAACATTTTGTCCATGGAAGTATTACCTTCTGTTAATCGAGTGTTTCACATGATTCTGCAAGTTGAAAAACAGAAACAACTCACCTGTCATTCTTCTTCTTTACAAACCATGCTCTCTTCTGTCAAGTTTGTTGTTGATGATGATAAGTAGGCTTTAGCTGTTGATCAATATGTCCCTTACAAACAAGCTGGAGGAAGTCGGAAAGATTTCAAGAAAGATAAATCTGACATAATGTGTGCTTATTGCAAAGAGAAAGGCCATCTCAAGGAATCTTGCTTCAAATTGATTGGTTATCCCGACTGGTACAAAGGTTCCAAAGGCAAAGAAGATAAAAGTCATGTAGCTCATGTTCAAGAATTCTCTAACACACATCTTGATCAAATTCAAGGCTCTCACACTGTTGATTCCAGCCTGGTACATGCTGTCTGTCAAGAGATGATGAAGATGATGCAGTATATTCCATCCTCCTCCAATACACATCATCCAGATGCAAATGTTAACTCTGCTAGCTTTGTAGGTACAATAACTGCCTCTGCATCATCTTTATGGATTATTGATTCTGGAGCCACTGATCATATTTCTTATTGTCAAGAAATATTCTCTAACTTATTACCTCTAGCCAAGCCTGTTTTGATTGGTCTTCTAGATGGTACCATACAAAAAGTTCTTCATCGAGGCACAATTCAGCTATCTCCTAAAATTGTGCTTACAAATGTTCTCTATCTACCTCTCTTTAAGCACAATTTATTATGTGTCTCCAAATTGCTGAAGTTCTCTCATCTTGAAGCACATTTTGCAGATTCTCTATGTGTGTTTCAGGACCTTACTAAAGGCACTATTGTTGGTCAAGCTTTCGTGGAGAATGGCCCGTACAGATTCCAATCTGATTCAGCTGCAGTTTTTACTTCTGTCAAAAATCATGTAGTTACTCAAGATTCTATTTCTTCGAGTCTCAATGTAAATAAGCATGATGTACACTTGTTTCATGCTAGACTTGTTCATACTTCCCTTACTAAACTTCATCATATACACATTTGTAAAACTCATCACTTTAGTTCTCTTGAATGTGATACTTGTGTTTTGTCTAAGCAACACAGAGATCCTTTTCCTGTCAGTAATTCACATGCTAATGCCATATTTGATCTGGTTCATGTTGACATATGGGGCCCTTACCATACACCATCTATCTGTGGAGCAAGATATTTTTTAACCCTTGTTGATGATCATTCCAGATGTACATGGACTTCCTTGATGGCCAACAAACAACAAGTGTATTCCTTCTGGCAAGTTTCTTAAAGTATGTCAGTACTCAATTTCAAGCTAATGTCAAATGCTTCAGGACAGATAATGGCTTGGAGTTTCTACAACACAGACTTCAGTCATTGTTTCTAGCTAAGGGTATATTGCATCAGAGATGTGTCCCTTATGTCCCTCAACAAAATGGAAGGGTGGAGAGAAAGCATAGACACCTTATTGAGACAGCCACAACCATAAGAATTCATGGTCATCTTCCACTCCAACTCTGGGGAGATTGTGTGTTGACTGCCACTTACCTAATTAATTTATTACCTTCATCAGTCATTCGATGGCAAATCCCTTATGAAGTTCTACACCACAAAAAACCATCTTATGACCATCTTCGAGTTGTTGGCTCTTTATGTTGTTCCTTACTTCCACATAAAGACAAATTTCAATTAGTTTCTAAGCCCTGTATTTTTCTTGGATATCCTCCAGGACAAAAAGGATATAAACTCCTTGATATAGCTGTCAACAAGTGCTTTGTCAATCGACATGTGCATTTCAGAGAGAATGTTTTTCCATTCCAGTCTCAATCTTCAGTTTCTAAATCTTCACCATCATCATCTCTTCCCTTGGTTTCTCTTGTCATAGACCCCTGCCATATTCCCTATCCTTCATCTTCCTTGCCTACTTCTTCTTTTTCACCTCATATCACACCTATTATTTCTTCTTCACCTACTTTACCCAATCCCTCCCCATCTTTTAATTCACCTATTCAGGTTTCTTTTCAATCTTCACATGACATATCCACTCCCTCTTCTCTATCCCCTCACCATAAATTTCCCCACCTCGAAGGTCATCTAGAATCACTAAGCCTCCTTCTCACCTACAAGATTATGTGTGTCATTTATCCACACATGCTCCAACACCTCCTGCCCTCAATATGTTCAATCTAGTTCACTTACCAACTGAATATGTTCATTCTCTCAACAATATGATAACTACCTGTGAGCCATCTTCCTATAATCAAGCTTCTGCAGACCCTAAATGGCAAGATGCTACACACAAAGAGTTGCAAGCATTGGAAGATAATCATACATGGGAAGTTACTTCTTTACCTTTGGGTCACAAACCAATAGGATCTAAGTGGATTTTTAAGATCAAATATAGACAAGATGGTTCTGTAGAGAGATACAAGGCCAGATTGGTAGCAAAAGGGCACAATCAAATCAAGAATACAAATTACAAACACACATTCTCACGAGTGGCTAAGATTCCTACTGTTCGAGTACTCTTAGCCTTAGCTTCTGCCAAGAGCTGGCCTCTACATCAGCTTGACATAAAATATGCTTTCCTTCATGGCTTTCTAGATGAAGAAGTATACATGACACCTCCTTCTGGCTATTGTCTTGCATCTCCTGGTCAGGTCTGCCGATTGAAGAGATCATTATATGACCTGAAGCAAGCAAGTCGACAATGAAACTTTGAATTAACCAAAGCTCTTACATCTTTGGGTTTTCAATAATCTAAACAAGATTACTCTTTGTTTGTTTATGTAAACATCATCTATCATCACTGTTTTCTTAGTATATGTAGATGATATGATCATCACTGGTAATTCTCCTTCGGAAATAGATTCTCTTAAAATCTTTCTGGATACCACATTCACCATCAAGGATCTTGGTCTAGCTCGATATTTTCTGGTCATGGAAATATCCAGAACAGATTCTGGCATTTTTTTTAACCAAAGAAAGTATATCTATGATATACTCAAAGATTCTCATCTTCTAGAATGTAAGCCTATGTCATCCCCAATGCAACCTCATCTCAAATTATCTCCAGATTCTGGAGATATATTTGATCAGCCAGAGTCGTACAAAAGATTGGTTGGGAGACTATTATATCTCACTTTAACAAGGCCTGACATAGCCTTTGCAGTTCAATAGCTTAGTCAATTCTTATCTTTCCCCCGTATGCCTCAGTGGTTGACTGCAATTCATCTTCTCAAGTATCTCAGGGGCACCATGGATTTAGCATTAAGTTACCCTTCGGACAACAATTTTTGGGATCAACTTTGGTATCGAGCCATGTCACCACAACTTCTAAAATAATTTGGATGGAAGGCCTACTTCGAGATTTATCTGTTTCAGTACCACTGCCTATTACTATGATGTGTGACAACAAAGCTGCTCAATATCTAGCAGCTAATTCAGTGTTCCATGAATGAACCAAACATCTAAGAATTGATTGTCATTTTGTACGTGATGAAGTCCTCAAAGGCTTCATATCTACAACACATGTGAAATCCTCCCTTAAGCTCGTTGACATATTCACCAAGGCACTCCCAGCTCCTCAATTTAGCTTCTTATCTGGCAAGCTTGGATTAGTCTTACCTACTCTAGCTTGAAGGGGGTATATAGGAGTACAAGTATGCTTGTAAATAGATAGAATAAGTGGGATAGTTTTGTAAATAAAGCAAAGTGCTAACAGATTATGATTCTGTTATCACAAGGCTATATAAAAGACGTGCAACTCATGTATAGAGCATGATGTAGTACACAAGTTGATTACACTTCTTTTCTTCCGCTCAATTAGTCTTACTATTGTTCAAAATTACAATGTGGTATTGAATATGTGTTCATGCCACAATATGACTCGACCTCTTTTGGGTCATGTGATAGTGTCCTTGAAACATTGTCTTATTTTAAATTATTTGTTCCCTTGGTTCCATGTTGTTGGATTCTTGATTGTTTGTTTTGATTTAAATGTCACAATCCCTTGCACCTGTATGGCGTTGTTTAATAGTTTGAATCATAATCCATATTCTTTTGATTTTGTATCCTTTGCTAGGAAATGTGTGGAGGAGGCAAAGTAATTGTTCTTTGCTATTGGAATGACGATATAAGCGAGTGGATGAAGAAATTGACTATAATGAAGGAAATAGCCAACTGACTAAATAAAGTCCATACTCAAAACCTCAAACCCTGATTTCAACCATCACCCTAAATGCAATAACCCTAAGCTCACCCACCTTTATTTTGCTGACGATATGCTTTTTTTTGCAGGGCTGATTTAATCTCTATTTCCATGCTGATGAACACTCTCTCTGAATTTTATTCATACGTAGGTCTCAAGATCAACATCGAGAAATCTTCGATCTTCCTTGGGGGTGTCCACCCTACCTCCCATGATCAGATCACTCTTTCTACCGGCCTCCCCATTGGTTCTCTTCCTTTCCACTATTTAGGAGTCCCAGTTGGTAGCAAGCGCCTCAACATCTCCGATTACAATCTTCTCATCAACAAGATAGTCTCTAGAATCAACTCCTGGAGTGCTAAAATTCTGTCCTACGCCGGCCGCAAACAAATCACTACTTCTATCCTTATGGCCATCACGCACTTCTGGTGCAATGTTCTCCCTATCCCCTCCTCGGTCGTTCAACACATCCACAGTCTCCTCAGATCCTTCCTCTGGTCTGGCTCCTGTACCAGTAACCGTGCCCTCATCCCTTGGGAAACTATCTAGTCCCCAATTTCTTCTGGCGGGCTTGGTTGCAAGGAGTTAATATCCTGGAACCAAGCATGCTTTGCCAAGCTTGTTTTTGAGCTTGACAATAACGTCCCTAGCCTCTGGAGGTCCTATGTCAAATGTCATATCCTCAAGCATCATTCTATTTGGACCATTACCCAAAACTCCTCTCAGTGCTTCAACTGGAGTCAGTTGCTTAAGATTCGAGACAAGATCCTTTCCTTTGGCTTAGGCTCTCGAGCCCTCACCACTTCTTTTGGCTCCTTTTCCAACTCTATTGCTTACCACCTTTTCAGAAACCATAACCCTACCCTTGCCTCAAACAAATTCAAGAACATCTGGCTTAACACTAATATCCCCAAGTGCCGGTTCATTGCATGGATCGCTTGCCATCAAAAGCTTCTTACGCTCTCAAACTTCGCCCATGGAACCTTGTTTCTGATGACACCTGTAGGTTCTGCGGCTCCTTCCTTGAATCTGAGCACTACTTGTGGAATCAATGTAGTTACTCCTCCACTATTCTTGACATCATTTGTCGATGGACCAAACTGCCACAACCTTACCCCTATTTGGATCATCTTTGGAACTGGATTGAAGTTATCAAACCCCGCAAGAACGACCTCATCTCTTGCACCCGTGTCTCCTCACTCATGGCTTACATTTACTTCACATGTAAGGCTAGAAACAATCTCATCTACAACAACATTCTCACCTCTACTATGACCTACGCTCATGAGGCAATCCTCGTCAATAAGAATTACATCTCCTTCAAATGGAAAGATCGATTTCCTGAATCTATAAAGTGTGCATTTTTGCTTGGTATTCACCTTGTGTAATCCTTCCCTCCTTTCTTTGTAACTCCCTCCAGCTTAAGAGACAATCTGTGCATCCCTTTCTTCAATACACATAATCTTTCAAAAAAAAAAAAGTCCATACTCAAATAAGTTTCAATGAGTTGGTGGATATTGTAACATATTCTGCTGTTATACCACCAAGACTTGGAGATTATCATACCCAATATCGAAAAATGACATTCTTGATTTTAACATTAGTTGGGGCCTTTGTTAGGTTCATGTTGTCTTCGTTGCTGACTTTATTTTTAATAAGATGAAGTTTATCTTCTAAGATAGATTGATATAGTTGGATTTTAGTGAATTTTATCACGAATTCTGTTTTGACTTATAAGAGGATCTCGGTTTCAAAAGAGAGTGTAGTACCATTTCTGGTTACAAGTTCTTTTAGGTGTTTGCGGTTTTTTCTCCAATTAGCAATGAGGTGAAAATATTCAGAGTTGGAGTTCATTTTTTTAGATCTCTGCTTCCAATATATTTTGTGAAAGGATGGTAAACGGTTTTGTTTACTCAGGAGATTCCTTTGAATAAATATGTCTTTGGTTCAAGATATAAGGACTAAGACCTTGAATTTCCTGGACATTTCAATATCCTTAAGTTTCTTAAAGATGTTTTCGAAGTTAGTTTTACTCCATTATTTTTTCTTTGTTTTAAGCAAATAGTTTTTTTTGTGAGGTTATATATTTCATTTCCAATAAAATTGGAGCACCAAGTTTGTTTTACAATATTCAAGAAAGATTTCCGTTTGGTTCAGATCATTTCAAATTTGAATGGTTGTGGAGTAAAAGTACCCAACACCGAAATTTCCGGATAAATTTGGTTGTGGTTTGATAGAGTAAAGGCGTGATTTTTGTTTTTAAATTTGGGCACCATTGAAGAATTTGGTTGTGGACCATCGCATGATCAAGTTTCTCAAGGATGTTATTCGGTCCGTTACGATTTTTCCTCCACGTAAAGAAATTACCTAAAGTTTGTACATCCTCAAGTTTGCAAAATTTTTTGAAGTTTATCAATCTATTAAATATGTTTGTGTTGATCGGGGCACTTCCTTGTTTTTCAGAGTGTTTTTGAATCTCGTTAAGGTCACCAAGGATAATAATGGAAATCCATCACCATATTTCGACCATATGGTAAATGCGACATCATTTGGAGCTTTAACTTTAGAGATTGAAATGAAAGCACACATTCTCAATAGATTTCCGGTCATTAGACTTGGATGATTTGCTTCCCATTCAGAAATGAAGATGGTTTGAGAATACAAATGGCTAACTAAAACAAAAGTATCTATAATAAACTCATAATCAAACCGATGGTTTGAGAATACAATCAAGACTCAGCCTGAATTCCTCCGTCATAAGCACATTCCATATCAATATCACGTTATTCGATCCTTCTACTTGTGCACACAAACAACACGCTGGTTGGCTCAAAAGCTTGTAGGCAACTTTTCGTTACAGTCGAAACCCTTCACCGTACTTTGACCATAACATTACTGCAATATTATTTAGAGTTTTAAATTTTGGTATCAATCATAAAAGATAAGACAATCTACTAAAAGATTCGGTTAAGTAGACTTACTCGGATGGTTTGCTTTCCATTCGAAAACTGAGATGTGTGCGAATGGGTTGCTAGATTTGATACTATACGCATACAGCAGCAACTTCTTTCTCATCATCATCATAAGCTTCAGTAACACGACATACCACATTGAAACTACTTCAAAGTCAAGGCTTTAATTTCTAGCACAATTCTTTTGCATTATCAATAGCCAAGTCTAGATAGACAAGCTTTGAGTTCGAACTCCACTGCATAATCATGAATAGACTTGCAAACGAGCTTGCAACATTCTCGAACCCATTTTGCTTCAAAGTTGTGTACAACTTCTCGTCAAAGCTGTGTACAACTTCTCGTCGGCGTGATACTAAGGATCATGCCTAAACACCAGTTGATGGCATGTGCCACTGCTCAAGATCCTCCGTCAACTCACAGACAGTCTCTGAATTATCAAATTAAATTAAATACAGCATTTCATGAATGTACATATATAATTCAAACTAATTGAAATTGAATTATAATACATTAATTCACACCTTGATCCTTGGTTTTCATATCAAAGTGGTGGAGACTGGTTGAGTAATAGTACTGTTTACAAAGAAATAATTAATTAGTTAGTTCTATATATAATCACAACACAGTAAAAATGATAAAATAATTAATTTTAATTACGACGGTCTACATGAACTAAATACCTAACCAATTAAAACTGAAGTATCATAAAAAATATAAAATAATATTGCATAGTAAAATAAAAGAACTCATAAACTAATTTAAATCTATAATGTATAACAAAAATAATAAAAAAATAATTAAGAATTAAAATATAAGAAAAATGAAAAATAAAATAAGAAAATATTTTAAAAAATTATATAAAAAAATAAAAACAAGAGCAGCACAAAATTAAAAAAAAAAACTAAATACTAGAGCAACTAAAAAAAAAAGAAGAAGAGAGACGGGGAAACTTACTCTATTTGGTAGATTGATAATTCGATACTGGATCTCAATGTTGAATGCTATGGAAACTTCCATCTCGATCGACTCATTGTGATCTTATATGCATAATAACAATGTACTCTTTCTTGCCTTATATAAGGAAATAATTTGTATTCTATCATTTTGTGTTTCGATGTGGGACACTACTAAGATGCATAAATATATCGATGTTAGATTTCATGAAACTCCCTCTTGGTTGATTTGATCAAAGTAATGTACACCACTTTCATCTATACTAGTTGAATACTAGTGTAGTTTGCATTTTGAAGTATTCAATGTTGGATTTGTGGTCTTCTAACTCCATCCATACTGCGTGTTAATTATATCCAATCAATTGAAGATTGAGCCCAAGACTGATCAACTCCCTATCATTATAGTTGTCATAAACTCTTTGGGTTCTATATTGTTCTAACATTTCTATGAGAGTGTTATCATTTAAGTTTATCTTTAAGTTCTAAGTTACCACAATCTAATTATTATCTAAATTTTTTACAAGAGTGTATGTATGTCTTAATTGGGAATAATTACTATACATCGAGAGGTGATAATAACAATATCATACCGTTCCTTTACGTACTATCGTTGATCGATTTCATACGTTAATTGCTTTTTTATTTGTCAACCGAAATGGCATTGTTGTAATCCATATCCTTATATTCCTATTCATATATTTGCCCAAATTTACATTCATTGCCTTGATTACTAGTTACGAAAAAAACAAATCCAAAGTCCCTCTACTTCTTGAGCTTAACTAATTATAGATTATAATTATACAAAATAGTTTTTATGATTCGACCCTTGTTAGTAGAAATGGTGATGTGTTACCTACAACTAATCTTATATAAGGCGGTTCACACATATCACAAAATAAGTATGATCAACATTTCACAATAAATACTATTCTCTACTTACATAAACTACAACTAAAATGATTTCTTTATCAACTATGGAAAAAGAGAGAAGTCAGAAGAGTCCGTATTCACTTAATTCAATTAAAACCTTAACATTTAGCAAAGTCGAACTTCTGTAGAAGAAGGGAAGAATAGGATCGAAGAAGAAAATGAAGAAGAGAAGTCAGAAATCATAAGAGGTTGCAGTCGTCGGTGGTCATACACTCATTCATAGAACCGAAGAAGAAAAAGGGTTTAAGAAAAATGGAATTTGGAAATTCTTACCTTGACCGACGAAAGAAGTCGAGAAGAAGATCAATTCCTGCTGAGTTTGCCAACAACCGCAAATGGGATAGGGTATTTTAAGGGGTATAAAGTCATTTTTATAGTAGTGAGATGGTAAATAAGAGATATCCTCGATGATGAGTCCAATAGCCGAAAAGTTCTCGGATCCACCACCGATGAGAATAATAGAAATCTTAGAGTCCTGACTCTAGTGTATTTTTGTATGACTTGTTGCAATTGCTTCCTTCAGTGCATCTCAAATTGCCATAAGCTCTACGTAAAGTGGATCATAAATTCCATTTAGCTTAGTAACCATGCCATGAAAAAGGATTCCATTTGCATCACGGAAAAAAAAATCTTAGACTAGTCAATGAAGATCCGGTGGAGAAAGGAGACGGAGTTTACTAATATTTGTGGGATACCCGGACTTTCTTTCTTCTCCTGCTCCGGTGGGTCATAGACAAATTTGTAATTGACAAAGCCTTGAAGTACATAAAAGCCTGGAGGAATAGGGATGATGCGAAAGATGTTAGAGTCAACACCTATATATATCATGGTCGATTGTAATCGACCAAAGGAGAAAGTCTCATGTTAAATGGATCAATTAAAGGTAATGGAGTTGTAGTGGCAACATGTGTAACTAGGAACCACAAGAGTGAGTAGTGATAACATGGGTTAGCCCATAATATTAGGGTATGCAAGAGCCAAATAACGGAGTTGTTGGGAGCGTTATACAATTTCTTGTTGTCCTAGGAAGGTTGTCACAACTCACAAAAATGTGATTATGGAAATAGATTCCTAACTTGTAACGATCTACATAGAAGCAATATATCCTACAATGCCACCCCTCTTCAACTTGACAAATCAACGTCAAAGCTTTATTAGAACATTGGGATATCCACATTCTTCATGCCTTTTGCAAGGAAAAACATGTTGCGAACTATTTAGCATAATCCGCTTTCACTTTTTAGAAGGACATGCGTGTATCGTGTTATCCTCTCTAGGGTACGTATAGTGAAATTTTTAAATGATGATATAATGATCCGGAGTATCACTCAATTGATTATTACTCAACTCAGTTTCATCTAATTATGAAGCTTGCCTATAGATGTGAGGGAGTAACGGACCTCCTTCAAGTAAAAATAAAACGGTTTATAATATGTAGAAGCTCTTATTCATAAGATTTCTAATCAAGATTATTCGTTGAGTATGACCCACTTCGACCACAATGAAGCTCATTATTCATATAATTATAGTTGTCATAAGCTTTATGAAGTATCACTCAATTGATTATTACTCAACTCAGTTTCATCTAATTATGAAGCTTTCCACGAAATGTTATTATATATCAATACAATAAACTAGCTTCCGTAAGAGGACTAAAGAGATGAGTATCTATATAAGAATCAACAATGAAAATTCACCCATCTACATAAACCGAGTAATGCAAACCCATGATTTCACGTGTCACAAGTTCAAGTTCTTGTTTGAATACGGATCTAACCAGGGGCGGTCCTTGGGGGAGCTGCCCCACCGTCCAAAAAAATAAATAAATTTTTTGTGAAAAAAAATCGTTTTAAAATAGATTGTGGCTTCTTTCGTTTATAAAATTGTTTTCTACGATTTATTATTTTTTAAATATCACTATGCTTGTGTTATATTTAAATGTTTTTTTGGATCTTTCGCCGAAGTGAACTGAACTTCAGAAGAATTTTCCGTTTTAGGCTCGGAGTGAATTAATTCACCAAAATGCACAGATTTGTTGTTTGGAGTAGAAGCGTGGTCTTAGACAGCACTCTTATTTGTAAAACGCGTTGTCGAGGATAGCGTTTTAATATCCGAAATATAGAGGTGCGGTCCTAGACCGCGGCTATAGTGTAACGTTTTTGAAAGAAAAAAAAAACTAAAGAGGCGCGGTTATAGACGCGCCTATAGGGCAGCTATTTTTTTTAAAAAAAATATATATATAGGCGCGGTCCACGACCGCGCCTTTAAGTGTAATGTTTTAAAAAAATTTTTTTTGTATTTTTGTTTATCGTAAGTAGATGACATATTGACTTTGTTTTTATCGCTATTTTATTTTCATAGATATATTTATCAAAAATAAATTTTTGTCCCCCCTTTTAAATCCTGCGGCCGCCACCGGATCTAACACATTCATTTCCATAAATGAAGTAGTTGATGTATAAGTAAAGGCCTATAAATATGAAATCCAACATCTGAATCTTTGAAATGGGAAGCAAATAATCCAGTTAAGTTTACTTTGATGTTGCAAATACATTGTGGTCGAAATAGGATGGTGGATTTCTGGTGTTATAATAAAGTGTGTCGATGAGTTCTTTTTTTTTTGAAAATGGATGTGTATATAATCAGATAGGATTTACATAAGGTCTATTAGACCTATACGAGGAGCAACAAGAGAAGCAAAAAGAAGTTTATAGGAGGTGAATGCCAAGTCACTTGGACCACATGATCAACGTTTGAGATCTGTCTTTCCATTTAGTAGAGGCAAAATTCTTGGTGGCGTGAATGGCGTTGTGGGCACATGTGGCGGCATGGATAAAGCGGTTGTTGAAGATGAGATCGTTTCGTGCATGCCAAATGGAGTAGATGAAGCTTGTGATAACTAATAGGCGGATGTGGGCGATGAGGTCATGACGCTTGGGGCTTTGAGAGCTGAGCCAAGTCCAAATGTCACCACTGTAGGGGTAAGGGGAAGGTGTATATGACCAACGTGCAATAAGGTCGAGAACAAGTGTGGATTAGCTGCAATGGTTGAACAGGTGCTCCTCGTCTTCAGGGTGGTTCCCGCACAGCTTGCAGGTGTTGTTTTGGACTAGGCCCCAGTCATGAAGTTTGGTAAGGGTTGAAAGGCGCTTATGACTTGCAATCCATGAGATGAAACTACTTTGAGGGACGTTAATACCATTCCAAATGATCCCGTATGAGTAAGCATTGGTGGTGGTGTTGGTAGCAGCAAGGTTCTGAAGGAAGAGGTAGCCAGCAGTGGTTGAGTATGTGCCGTTTGGTCTGGTGGTGCAAGTGATGAAATGGGAGGCGGTTGCTGAGGTTAAAATCTCGTCTCTGATCTTAAGAATTGTGTTCCATGTGTTGCTGTACCTGGGGTTGGGTCTGGTGGTCCAGATGGAAAGGTCACGGAGTATGTTTTGGTGGATCCATTCATTCCAAAGGTTGGTGGAATGGGAGGCTTGATTGAGATCGAAGATAAGTTTTGCGAGGCAGGATTTGTTCCAAGAAAGCAGTTCTTTGAAGCCGAGACCTCCCTCATTCCTTGGAGAGCATATGACCTTCCAAGCCATGAGGGAGCGAGAACTAGAGTCTTTCCCAGACCAGAGAAATGAGCGAAGAAGGTTGCTGATCTTGTCAATGACGTTTTGGGGTATGGGTAGTACTGCACACCAGTAGAAATGTAGTGATTAGAGGATGATGGAGATGATTTGCTTTCTTCCTGCATATGAACGGTTACGTGCGGTCCAGGAGTTAATTCTATTAGTGATCTTTGTGATGAGCGGAAAGAATTCATTCATGTTGTGTTTTTTGCTCCCAATTGGAATGCCTAGGTAGGTGAATGGTAGATGTTGTCGTTGAAGTCCGCTAGAGGAGGTGATGTGGTCACAAGCCTGAGGCGACAGGCCTCCTAGAATGATAGAGGATTTGCTAGGATTCAGGTCAAGGCCACTGTAAGAACCAAAGCGAACCAAAGTCTTCAACAAGATATCAATTGAGATAGTCTCAGCCCTACAAAACATTAACAAATCGTCAGCAAAACATAGGTGGGTGATGCGGGGGGAGGAGCATTTTGGGTGGATGTTGAAGTCAGGAGAGGAGGTGTTGATGTTGATCATGGAGGAGAGAGCCTCCAAGGCAATAATGAAGAGGGGGGGTGAGAGTGGACAACCCTTCTTGAGGCCCCTAGAACCTTTGAAATACCCATTTAGGGCACCATTTATGTTGATGGAGTAAGAGGGGCATGAGATGCAAGCATCAATGAGTTTGATGAAATCAAGGGGTAACCCCATTCTACCAAGGTGTGAATGATGAAGCGATGGTCAATCATGTCGAAGGCTTTGGTGATATCAATCTTAATTGCACATCTGGGAGAAATTTGCCGCTGGTTATAGCGTTTGAAGATCTCATGACAGAGTAAGATATTGTGCTTGATTGATCTTCCTCTAACAAAGGCGCCTTGGTATCGTCCAATGATGGTAGGGAAAATATCATTGAGCCTCGAAGCCAAGATTTTTGCAATCACCTTGTAGGTTGTATTACAACATGAAATTGGTCTATAATCGCCGGGTAAGGTGAGATTTGGTTTTTTGGCGATCAAGGAGATGGTTGTGTGATTAACTTGAGGGTCAAGCTTGCCATTGTTAAAAAATTCAAGGATGGCACTAGTGAAGGAGTCCCATGTGATACTCCATGTGGACTTAAAAAAGAGGCTATTGTACCCGTCAGGTCCTGGGGCTTTAGAGTCACCAATGTCGAAAAGAGCGGTTTTGATGTCGTTGTTGGTAACCGTCTTGAAATGAGAGATGGAATCATCCTGTGTGATGCTTGGTAATGGGCAATTTGGGTATAGGTTTAGTGGGTTTGGGTGGTGTTGTGGGTTTAGGATGGTGGAGAAATGACGTATTAGAATGGAGGAGATTTTATCGGGATCCTAAGTGGGACCATTACCGAGATCATGGGGATCAAGAAGAGATTTTATAGCATTTCATGCCTTCCTATAAGATATAGATTTGAAGAAGAAGGCATTGCATTGATCTTCGTATTTTGACCAGGATGCTTTGGAGAGTTGAGCAATGGTAGTGCGAAGGGAGTCAATCTTTGAATTGAGGTCACAAGTGGCTCGTCTCTCAAGTTCGATAAGAGTTAAGTCGAGGGGTGAACCTTGAAGGCTGGTCTGGATTGAGGTGAGATTATACTTAAGGCGCTCAATGGTTGTGTTGAGAATCTCCAAGGTTTCATTTGGAAATTTCTTCAGAATGGGCTTGAGTTTTTTTAGCTTGTGATGAAGAGAATGCATGTGGGTGGTGTTTTGGTATTGGGGTTGTGAGGTAGATGTCCAGGCTTGGGCAACAGAGGAGGTGAACCGTTCATGAGAGACCCAATTGTTGTTGAATCGAAACTGGCGTCTAGGAAAGCAATTCTTGGGGCTGGGGGAGAGAATGCCAGGGGAGTGGTAAGAAATACTAGGGTTTGCGAAGATGGTTGTGGAGTGAGGAAAGTGACTAGCCCACGTTTGGTTTGTGACAATTCTGTCGAGTTTGCACCATATCCTCGAGTCCATCCGCTTGTTATTCCATCTGAGTTTACATCCTGAGTAGACATGGTCAGCCAAGGATAGATTAGAGAAGCATTCAGATAGCGTTGAGAAGGATGAAGTTAAGATCCTTTTCAGAATCAAAGTGGAAGATGAAGACGCCATGGTCGTTACGTCGCAGCAAAGGTTTGAATATAGTGTTCCATGCAAGATTTATGAACGCTTCCATTTTGTGGAAGGCGATTGGTCGTCCGAGGGGAAAACCAATGAGGGTTTTGGACCATTTTGATGTGGTGGCCGCAATATCCTCCTCGGAGAAGTGAATGATGCCGTTGCTTAAGCCTGAGGAATAAGATATTGGCACATGGTTACAAGAGACATCATTAGTTAGGAGGTCTTTAAAGGATGGCTTTTGATATCCTGACGTTTGAGTTTTGCCATCATGAGGGCAATAAATGTGGGGGGAAGCCGAGGTATTTGTCGGTTTCTGGGTTAGCTGAGTGGTGGGGGAATGCGGAAGGTCTGGCAGAGCGGTTTCAACACGTGGGTAAGAAAAGCCGCTAGAGTTATCGCCAGAAGTTTGGAGAGATAGAGTGGTGTGTTGGTCAGCGAGGGGGCTAACAGAGTGGTGGTTCTCAGAAGGGCTAACGGAGTGGTGGTTCTAAGAAAGGCTGGCGAGTTTAGACATGTTGTTTTCGGCAAGTACGGTGGGAGGGCTATTGGTGTCTGAAGGTTTAGGGGTGGATGAGCTCATATCCAGAAGAGATACAATGAGTGGGGGTTGGTTTGAGGGAAGTGGGAGCGGAGGGAAGAGCACTTCAGAAGATAGGGGGGATGAGTTGTTGGACATGGCGTTTCGTAATCTGAGGTTGTTGGAGATGATAGAATCTTCCGGGATAAGCTCAAAGGGGTTGGGTAGTTTGGGTGTGGTGGGGGTTGAGTCGGGTTTTGCAGGAGTGTTGGGGCCGATGAACATTTCCGAGAGTTTAACAGATTTTTCCCTTGATTTCTTCGAACCACCCATGACGGAAAGGAAGGGGTGGGGGCGTGGCTAGGGCGGTGATAACACGATTTATGACTTAGTTTTAGGCAATCATTTAGATAGATTTCTCACTCATTCATGCATGGTTTAGCACTAGTTCACGACGTTTGCACGTAATTCACGTACTTTGTCGAGATAGACGTCTACACGGACTTGTGCGTTGCTTTGTAGGTATTTTGGAAGATTTAGGAGCTAAAACGATACGTTCGAGGATCGTTCGTCAAGATGACACATCCTTGGATGCATTAGAATGCAATTTAAGGGCTAAGAAGGACTCATGGAACCTTGCCAACACTAGCCATGCACCAAATCACAGCTTAATGATCCAAGGCGAAGTTTCTGCACAGAATCACGGTTCTCTGACACTCCACGGCCGTGGAATCACCCGTGGATTTTGCCAGATTCTTGTGACAGCTGTGCCACGACTCTCATGGCCAGCTCATGCAAGTTTGTTATAAAAGTGGTCCTTCATGGGCTGTGAGAGGCAGCTGGGAGCATCTTGGAGCAACTCTCCATTATCCATGACTCTCTAACAAAAATATTCTCCAAACAAGAAGATTTTCTAGGAAGGAAAGTATCAAAGAGGAAGAAGAAGAGCTCCATTGAAGAGGAGAAGAAGCACACACACCATTGCCACACTTTGCTAGTTTTTGTAGTGAAGAATTCCGGATTCTATTTCTAGAGTTGTATGAACCATTTGAACCTTCTTTTGGAAGGATTGTGAGTTACTCTAATTCTATTTTCAGCTTGGTTTTGATTCTAGTTCACTTGTTCATCTCTTTTGCTCATTATCTTGCAAATGAATGCTATGATTTTATGTTTGCTTGTTTCGATTTCTATTATGAATGTTGTAGGCTAAATAGATGAGGTTCTAGGGTATGGAAAGGATGGTTATGGCTAGGGCTATGATAGGACGGACTTAGATTTATCTTTGGATGACTTGTGTGCATAAACGTAGCCTCTGTTAGGAATCACGGGTGGTTCTTGTCAAACCACGGCCGTGGTTAGGTAGAACAAGCCGTGATTTTCCCTGGTTCGGTGGATCTAGTCTTAGATTGTTAGAATGTTGAAATCCTAAGTGTTTGTTGACTTAAATCTATCCTAGGGTGACCTAGTGTTAGCAACTAAGTATTAGGAGAGACTTACCCGGTAATCCTTACTCTTAGATTCCAAAGATAACAAACCTTAGGTAGTGGTGAGCCTAATAAGCCGCCATTGGATTAGGTGTGCTGGATGGTAGCTTAAGACTAACCCTTCCGAGACTTACCCGGTGAGGATAGGTTGGATCCTTAGATAACAATCCGGTTTGAGTAGAATTCCGTCCCTTAGGTTCTTAGAGACTTACCCGGTAATGAGACCTAGGGAATGGACTAGTGGATCATGAGACCTACCCGGTGATTGATCCCATTTTAGAGACACTTAACCCCAACATAGTTAATCTAAGAAATGAATAGATAACTTGAGTCCTATGCCATAACCGGAACTTCCAACCCCTAGAATCCGTCTTTTCTTTCTTTGATCTACGTCTTGTTTAGTTTTTTTATTTGTGTTGATTCATAGTATAGTTGATTGATTACTTTGCATGAATTGTGATCTTTGATTGATCACCAAAAAACCAACCAAAAAAACATTTGAGATTTTCATTTCTTTATTTCTTTCTTCTCTTTCAACCTAGGTCTTTACTAAACTCAATCACAAACCAAATCAATTTCACCTTAGTCTTTGTGTTCGACCTCGGAATACTATCCCAACTACAAACGTCCCGTACACTGCGGGTTTCGCTAGGTAGTTTAGGATTTAGTTCGAGTTATAAATTTAAAACCCATTTGCGCATCACGATCTTAGCGTAACAAGTTTTTGGCGCCGTTGCCGGGGACTAGGTCTAGATTGAGTTTATTTTGTGATTGTTTATTAGTGTAGATCTTTCTTGTTGCTTTTGATCTCTCTTTGGTGTATGTTTTTGCTTTTCAGGACATCTCTTATCCTCTAGGTGTATGCGAAGATCTCGTGGCAAGGATTTAGCTCCATTCGATCCCGAACCGGAGAAAACCCTTAGATCTAGATCCAAGAGTATTAAGAAGGGAAAAGCGATGGCCGGAAGAGATCTTCAAGCTGAATTGGATGAAGCCTTAGAGCAAATAAGGCTAAGAGATGAGCTCTTGGAGGAAGAAAGGAGACTTGCCAATAAGAGGCAAGAAGCAACTAGGAGGGAGATTGATGAGATTAGGCAAACCCTTGTACGAGGGGAGCTTAATCGTCAACAACCTCCACCTCCTCCACCACCACAACCGCAGCCGGCGGCTAATGTTAGGGTTGTACCCATTGCTATTGAGGAGCCACAAACCCTAGGGAGACGTATGGATCCGGCACAAAGAGCACACCGACCGGGTGTGAACTTAGGAGATCCCGCAACCCACAATTATGAGCTCCGCCCTCAAGTTCTACAAATGATCCGGCACAATCAATTTGGAGGGATGGAAGGAGAGTCTCCTCATCAACACTTGATGAACTATGAGATCTTGATGGAGACTCTTAGACCGCCAAGATTGGAGAGCAACAACCATAAGCTTAGGGCTTTTTCCTTCTCTCTTAAGGATAAAGCCTTAGCTTGGTATCAATCTATTCCACAAGGGCGAGTTGGTACTTGGGAGGAGATGACAACCGAGTTTTGACCAAGTTCTTCCCACCTTCCAAGACTACCGAATTAAGAGGGAAGATCAATGCCTTCGTGATGAAGGATAGAGAAAGTTTATTCAAGTCTTGGGAGAGGTTCAAAGATCTTCTCCTTGATTGTCCACACCATGGCATACCGAAAATTGAGCTATTGGAGATCTACTTCAAAGGACTTGACGAAGATAGCCAATTCAAGCTCCAATCTCTTTCCGGTGGGACTTTTATGGAGAAGCATGTAGATGAAGCTTGGGAGTTTGTGGAGAAGCAAGCTCTAGTGATTGAAAAGTACTCCCATAGGAAGAGTGAAGGAAGAAAGGTGGGAGCATACGAGGTGAGTGAAGTCACCATGAACAATTTCAAGCTTGACGCCATCAACAACGAGTTGAAATCCTTGAGGGAGTTGTGTGCTACAACTTTGAAGAACCAAACAACTCCTCAAGTGCTTCCACAAGCCAACTTGTCTTCCAAGGAGGAGGATGTGAATTATATGGGAAGGGGCAATTTCAACAATTACCAAGGCCCAAGGAGTTTCAACAACAACCGGCAATTCAACAATTACCGGCCCAACCACAACCATCCCGGATTTTCTTACTCTAACCCGGATGGAGCCTTGAACCCTCCCGCTTCCACAAGCACAAATCCACCACCAAGAGCTTCACAAGAACCTCCACCCGGATTTACTCAACCTCCCAAGGATAGAACCGAAATAATGTTTGAGTAATTGCTAGGAAGGTTGAGTGGTCTTGAGAGCACCGTGACTTCAATCTCTAAAGCTCAAAAGGTTTTGGAAGCACAAGTGTTCCAAAAGGCGGGTGAAGCCCATAGAGACCCGGGGAAGCTTCCCAGAAGAACCGAAGACAACCCAAGAGGCCAAGTGTTGGCTATCACAACAAGGAGTGGGTTGAGTATGAAGGATCCTTTGCCCAAGGACAATGCTAAGGGAAAGCAAGTAGTGGTAGAAGAGGGAAGAATGCAAGAAGATGGAGGCAAGAGCAAGGATGTAGAGCCAACCTATGTGGCACCGCCTCCATACAAGCCACCACTACCGTTCCCACAATCAAGAGCAAGAGCTCGTTTGGACAATCACTTTGGTAAGTTCCTTGAACTAATGTCTAAATTGCATATTAACATTCCGTTCATGGATGCTATTTTAGGAATGCCGGCATATGGCAAGTTTTTGAAAGAGATACTCTCCAACAAGAGGAAGTTGGAGGAGTATGGGGAGATAAGAATGACCAAGAGATCCTCGGAGTTGATCCAAATGATGAAGGAGGAAATGCCTCCCAAGCTAAGAGATCCGGGTTCTTTTTGTGTCCCAATTGGAGTGGGAGATGTGAAGTACGAAGCCCTTTGTGATCTTGGAGCGAGTGTAAGCATCATACCACTTGCACTTTGCAACAAGGTCGGGCTAGGAGAGCCGAAGCCGGTCAAGATGACCCTCTATATGGCGGACCGTTCTATCACTCATCCGGTTGGGATCTTAGAGGACATCCCGGTGCAACTAGGAGGATTCTATGTGCCAATTGACTTTGTCGTCTTGGATATTCCGGCGGACTATCCGGTTCCTATCATCTTAGGAAGACCTTTTCTAGCCACTTCCGGATGCCTAGTGGATTGCAAGAACGGGACTCTCTCCTTCAACATTGGAGAAGAGAACATCAAGTTCAAGTTGTCCACAATGATGAAAGGGCCAACCCTTGATGAGGATGTCTTCAACATAGTCGAACATGAAGAATCTAGAGAAGTTGTGAGCTCAATCTTGATCAAGGATCCCTTGGAGAAGGTTCTTACCTTAAGTATGATGGAGGAAGGTGTTGAGGAGGCTTGCAATGAAGAGATCAAAGCCTTGGAAGCATTGGAAGAGGAGCCAAGAGTTGGATTTGAAGGCCACGAAGAAGTGTTGAACAACTACAACTTCCACGGTCGAGATTTATGTTCCACGGCCGTCAAACTTTCTGGACAACTCCGGGAAGCAAGCTTAGCAAGAACCACGGCCGTGGAAGTTGAGCAAACCGTGATTCCAGCCGTGGTTTTCCCTGGATCAGCCCTTGATGGTGATCAAGCTTCTAGGAGCCTTGGAAGGTCTTCATTTGCTTTGGATTCATCTCATCCAACATTGTTTGGATCGTCTCCAATCGACAAAGGTCCTCCTAAACTTGAACTCAAGCCCCTCCCCTCTCATTTGAAATATGCTTTTCTTGGTGAAAATTCTTCATATCCGGTGATTGTTAATGCATGCTTAAGTGATGATGAACTTGCTAAGTTGTTGCATGAACTAAGATTGCATAGAAAGGCCATTGGTTATACTATTGATGATTTGGTTGGCATTAAACCTTCTTTGTGCATGCATAAGATAATGATGGAAGATAACCACAAACCCTCTATTGAACATCAAAGGAGATTGAATCCTATAATGAAAGAGGTAGTCAAAAAGGAAATCATTAAGTTGCTAGATGCGGGAATTATCTACCCTATCTCGGATAGTAAGTGGGTTAGTCCCGTTCATGTAGTTCCTAAGAAGGGTGGGATGACCGTAGTAACTAATGAGAACAATGAACTAATCCCGACAAGGACGGTTACGGGGTGGAGAATGTGCATCAATTATAGGAAGTTGAACATGGCCTCTAGGAAAGATCACTTCCCTCTCCCTTTCATTGACCAAATGCTAGAGAGGTTAGCTCAACATTCTCATTTTTGCTACCTAGATGACTATAGTGGATTCTTCCAAATCCCTATCCACCCCGATGACCAAGAGAAAACCACTTTTACATGTCCATGGGGTACTTTCGCATATAGGAGAATGCCATTTGGGTTGTGTAATGCACCCGCCACCTTCCAAAGGTGTATGATGGCTATCTTTTCGGAATACATAGAAAATATCATGGAAGTGTTCATGGATGATTTCTCTGTTTATGGTTCTTCTTTCGATGATTGCTTGGCTAACTTGTCCTTAGTATTGCAAAGATGTGAGGAGACAAATCTTGTCTTAAATTGGGAAAAATGCCACTTCATGGTAAGTGAAGGCATTGTGTTAGGAAACTTGGTGTCTAACCGTGGCATTGAGGTCGATAGGGCCAAGATTGAAACGATAGAGAAGTTGCCACCACCTACCTCGGTGAAAGGGGTAAGGAGTTTCTTAGGGCATGCCGGTTTCTACCGGAGGTTTATTCAAGATTTCTCTAAAAATTCTAAGCCCCTCACTAACCTACTAATGAAAGATGTTGATTTTGTCTTTTCCAAAGATTGTCTTGAGGCTTTTTGTAGGTTGAAGAACGCCTTGATCTCCGCACCCATTATGCAACCTCCGGATTAGAGTCTACCATTTGAGATCATGTGTGATGCAAGCGATGTAGCCGTTGGGGCCATTTTAGGGAAAAGGAAAGAAGGGCGTACTCATGCTATTTATTATGCTAGCAAGACGCTAGATGATGCCCAACTCAATTATGCTACCACCGAGAAGGAGTTGCTAGCGGTGGTGTATACATTTGAGAAGTTCCGCTCATACCTTGTTGGAGCGAAGGTCATAGTTTATACGGATCATGCTGCGATCCGTTATCTACTTACAAAGAAGGATGCCAAACCAAGGTTGATTCGGTGGATCCTTCTTCTTCAAGAGTTTGATTTAGAAATACGGGACAAGAAGGGATCCGAGAACTCCGTGGCGGATCACCTTAGTAGACTCCCACCATTGGAGCTTGAAAAAGATAACATCCCGATAGATGACTCATTCCGGGATGAGCAATTGCAAATGGTGGAGGAATGCTTGTCCCAAGTGTCTAGAGGAAGTGAGCCATGGTATGCCGACATCGTGAACTACTTAGTATGTGAGGAAGTACCTCCCGGATTAACATATGCACAAAGGAAGAAGTTCTTCAACGATGTGAGGCACTACTATTGGAGTGAACCACTTCTATTCAAGAGAGGGCCGGATGGTATGTTTAGAAGATGCATACCGGAAGATGAAGTGGAGAGTGTGATCCGGCATTGTCACTCCTTACCATGTGGAGGCCATGCTAGCTCACACAAGACGTGTGCAAAGGTATTACAATCCGGTTTTTATTGGCCTAACTTGTTTAGGGATGTGCAAGGTTTTGTAGCGGCATGTGATGCTTGCCAAAGGACGGGCAACATCTCAAGGAGGAATGAGATGCCCTTGAACAACATTCAAGAAGTGGAGATTTTTGATGTGTGGGGTGTGGACTTCATGGGACCATTCCCTTCTTCATGTGGTAATCTCTACATCCTATTGGCGGTGGACTATGTGTTAAGATGGGTGGAGGCAATCGCCTCTCCTACAAATGACGCCAAGGTTGTGGTGCGGTTCTTCAACCGGGTGATCTTCCCTAGGTTTGGAACACCAAGGGTGATCATAAGTGATGGAGGGAAGCACTTCACCAATAGGAACTTTGGGGCGCTTTTGGCCAAGTATGGGGTGACTCATAAGGTAGCAACACCTTACCATCCCCAAACTAGTGGCCAAGTGGAGATCTCCAACCGGGAGATAAAGGCCATCCTTGAGAAGACGGTGTCTAGAACTAGAAAGGATTGTGCTATGAAGCTCAATAACGCATTGTGGGCTTATAGAACCGCCTTCAAGACACCAATTGGCACCACTCCTTACAAGTTAGTCTATGGCAAGTCTTGCCATCTTCCGGTGGAAATGGAGCATAGAGCTTATTGGGCCGTTAAGTGGCTAAATTTTGACCTCAAAGAGGCGGGAGAGAAGAGGTTGCTTGATATAAACGCCCTTGAGGAGATCCGGTTGGAAGCTTGTGAGAATGCCCGGATCTACAAGGAGAGAACCAAAAGATGGCATGACAAGCTCCTCGTCCCGAAGGAGTTGAGTGAAGGCGACCTTGTCCTTCTCTTCAACTCAAGGCTAAGGCTCTTTCCCGGAAAGCTCAAATCAAGATGGACCGGGCCATATGTGGTGAAGAAGATCTTTCCCCATGGAGCTATTGAGATAGGAGGGGAGCATTGTGGAAATTTCAAAGTGAATGGGCACCGCTTGAAGAAGTATATTCCGGGAGCTCCGGTGGACATGATTGCCCCACTTCACCTTGAATAGACGCTCCCGAGTTTGGTCAAGCTAATGACCTTAAAGAAGCGCTTGGTGGGAGGCAACCCATTGGTAATATTTTTCCTTTTTCGTTTTGTTTTTGTTTTTAGATTTTTCTATCTTTGTGTGTGTTTTGTCTACTTCGTGTCTGTGTTAGAGCATTAGTGGCATTGGAAGCCTTTCTTGTCATGTGAATGATGATGATGAAACCCTCACCAATTATGGGTGGAGCGGACGCGGAACTTGGACGGCTAGCGGTGCCTAGCGCGGGTCCCGAAGCTTTGATGGATGCTTAGAGCTCTCTACCATGGTTGATAGGATCATCCAACATCAATTCACTTGAGAAATCCCAAATACCATAGCAAAACACTTTTACATTGTGAGAACCTTCTTTCACTCTCTCTACTTCATTTACACATTGGGGACAATGTGTTTCTAAGTATGGGGTGGGGTTTGCATGATCCTTTGCATGATAAGCATCTAGGATAGTTTAAAATCTTCACATGTTTTGCATTGTACATACTTAAATCGAAAATACCATAAAAATCAGAAAACTTAAAAAATTTTGTGCTTTCTAGGCTTGGATATGATCCTAATGATGAATCTTGTCTTGTGAATTGGCTATGGATGGCCTTATGTGTTGAATTTATAAATGCATATGTGGACTTGAACTACTTCTCTTGAATTCTATGAATGATTTGTAATCATGATGATTGCCTAGAATGGATTGAGTATTGAAAGTCGAAATTACATGATAGTTCTTGCATACCATTTAGGAATGAATGAGGCATTTCATCTTTCTCTACTTCTCATCTTGATCATGATTGCTTGAGCACCTCAATTGATATAAAATAGACCTCTTTTAACCCATCCGGGAATAGGAGCATGTTAATGTGTTGAAGTGTGTGAAAAGCAAGTGTGGGGTAAAGTTGTTGATGAAAGGAATGTCATGAATGAAATGCTGAAATTATTGTGGAAGTGTAGCCAAAAATATAGGTTTGGGGGCATTGGTTTAAATGACAAGTAACTCGGTACACTTCACATAATCGGGTGTTGGTACCTTGCCAAAGTCAAATGAACCAATAGCCCTAACGAGCTTTGGTATGTGTGCCCGGTGTGGATGCACCTCGAAAAATAGAAAAAGCCCGAGGATGGCTAATCACCGAGGTTTCGGCTATTGTACACCAATGCCATTGTCTCAAAAATAAGTCAAAGAAAAAGAAAAGAAAGCAAGATAGGGAAAAATATACACTTGAGGGGAGTTGATCGAGGACAAGGATGTGAAGTTAGTTCCATTCCCGGATTAGCATCACATAACCTAGAGAATTCCCCACCCAATCACAACGTTTCTTGGCCTTTTATGTCACAAGACCTTATGACCTACTTGCATGTTTGTAAGACTTAGTAATCTAGATTGGATATACTCTTGATCTTCTTGACCTCTTCATCCTTACATCTCATGCATGCTTTTGAGTTAAGTACAATTGTCTTTCCATGCCTTTATTTGTTTGATACATAATTGCTTGTCCAATTGCCATTGAACATGACTATGAAGGTGATCCAATAGTAGAAGCACAAACCCAAAAAGATTTTGCCATTTTTCTGCATACATAAATCATGTCATCTCTTAGTCTATAGTTGAGCATTTGCTCGGGGACGAGCAAACCTTAAGTATGGGGTATTTTGATAACACGATTTATGACTTAGGTTTAGGCAATCATTTAGATAGATTTCTCACTCATTCATGCATGGTTTAGCACTAGTTCACGACGTTTGCACGTAATTCACGTACTTTGTCGAGATAGACGTCTACACAGACTTGTGCGTTGCTTTGTAGGTATTTTGGGAGATTTAGGAGCTAAAACGATACGTTCGAGGATCGTTCGTCAAGATGACACATCCTCGGATGCATTAGAATGCAATTTAAGGGCTAAGAAGGACTCATGGAACCTTGCCAACACTAGCCATGCACCAAATCACAGCTTAATGATCCAAGGCAAAGTTTCTGCACAGAATCACGGTTCTCTGACACTCCACGGCCGTGGAATCACCCGTGGATTTTGCCAGATTCTTGTGACCGCTGTGCCACGACTCTCATGGCCAGCTCATGCAAGTTTGTTATAAAAGTGGTCCTTCATGGGCTGTGAGAGGCAGCTGGGAGCATCTTGGAGCAGCTCTCCATTATCCCTGATTCTCTAACAAAAATATTCTCCAAACAAGAAGATTTTCTAGGAAGGAAAGTGTCAAAGAGGAAGAAGAAGAGCAACAAGAAGCACACACACCATTGCCACACTTTGCTAGTTTTTGTAGTGAAGAATTCCGGATTCTATTTCTAGAGTTGTATGAACCATTTGAACCTTCTTTTGGAAGGATTGTGAGTTACTCTAATTCTATTTTCAGCTTGGTTTTGATTCTAGTTCACTTGTTCATCTCTTTTGCTCATTATCTTGCAAATGAATGCTATGATTTTATGTTTGCTTGTTTCGATTTCTATTATGAATGTTGTAGGCTAAATAGATGAGGTTCTAGGGTATGGAAAGGATGGTTATGGCTAGGGCTATGATAGGACGGACTTAGATTTATCTTTGGATGACTTGCGTGCATAAACGTAGCCTCTGTTAGGAATCACGGGTGGTTCTTGTCAAACCACGGCCGTGGTTAGGTAGAACAAGCCGTGATTTTCCCTGGTTCGGTGGATCTAGTCTTAGATTGTTAGAATGTTGAAATCCTAAGTGTTTGTTGAGTTAAATCTATCCTAGGGTGACCTAGTGTTAGCAACTAAGTATTAGGAGAGACTTACCCGGTAATCCTTACTCTTAGATTCCAAAGATAACAAACCTTAGGTAGTGGTGAGCCTAATAAGCCGCCATTGGATTAGGTGTGCTGGATGGTAGCTTAAGACTAACCCTTCCGAGACTTACCCGGTGAGGATAGGTTGGATCCTTAGATAACAATCCGGTTTGAGTTAGGTTCTTAGAGACTTACCCGGTAATGAGACCTAGGGAATGGACTAGTGGATCATGAGACCTACCCGGTGATTGATCCCATTTTAGAGACACTTAACCCCAACATAGTTAATCCAAGAAATGAATAGATAACTTGAGTCATATGCCATAACCGGAACTTCCAACCCCTAGAATCCGTCTTTTCTTTCTTTGATCTACGTCTTGTTTAGTTTGTTTATTTGTGTTGATTCATAGTATAGTTGATTGATTACTTTGCATGAATTGTGATCTTTGATTGATCACCAAAAAACCAACCAAAAAAACATTTGAGATTTTCATTTCTTTATTTCTTTCTTCTCTTTCAACCTAGGTCTTTACTAAACTCAATCACAAACCAAATCAATTTCACCTTAGTCTTTGTGTTCGACCTCGGAATACTATCCCTACTACAAACGTCCCGTACACTGCGGGTTTCGCTAGGTAGTTTAGGATTTAGTTCGAGTTATAAATTTAAAACCCATTTGCGCATCACGATCTTAGCGTAACAGGCGGCCACACCGGGGTGGGGCTGGCGGGGAGGCCAACTCCAGCAGGGGCAGTGTGAGAGAAGGGAGAGAGTTTTCTGCTTAATTATTGCAGGTTTGTATCTTGTATTCAATACATTACAAAGCACTTCAACTTTGGTTCTGTGGCCTTCTAACTTCATTTATATTAGTTGCATACATGAGTGTGTTCATTCGACTAGACCAATCTAGAATTGAACCCGAGACTGATAAACTCCGGAGAGTTATAAATGTCAAAAACTCTTTAGATTTACATTATAATGACTTTTCTATGAGAGCTTGATAAATCATTTTAGTTTATCTCCTAAGTTCCAAGTACCCATAGATTTTATATTATTATCTAAGGGTTCTACAAGAGTGTCTATAGGTCATAGTTATACAGAATCACTATACATCTAGAGGTGGTAGTAATGGCTTCATGCAATCACCTTCACTAATGTTAATTGGTTTCATAGGTTAATTGCATGTGTTTGTCAATGGAAGCATCACTGTGGTAATCAATATCTTAATTAGTCTTATTTAGATTCATTGACATGATTACTGGTAATATAATGAAACAAACAAATTCAAATTCACTTTACTCGCTTAGCTAAACAAATTCCCTTTAAATGCAAAAACTTAAGAGTTATGATCATAAAAATATATGTGACCCGCCTTATTACTAAATTATCTCTATTAGCTGTAGCCAACACCTTCACCATTCATATCTTCATTGTACCGAGTATCAAATTACTGAAACTATTTTTGTATGGTTTTTGTTAGAGTATTGGGCTTATCTCTTAGAGCATTGGGCTTATCTCTTAGAGCATTGGGCTTATCTCTTATTATTGGGCTTATCTTTTGCTATTAGTTTATTATTTTATCTCTTTATGTTTTCCTATATAAACATTACATGGTCAATGAAATAAACAAGCTTTCGATTCACAAATCTCTTCATGGTATCAGAGCACTTTCCTTAACCTACGCTTCCGCACAAAACAAAACCTTAAACACTTTTTGCTTTGACCGTCGGTATCAGGGAATACTTCGGCCGCGGGTATCAGAAACGACTTTGGCTGCCGGTATCAGAAACGACTTTGGCCGCCGGTATCAGAAAATACTTTGACCACCGGTATCAGAGAATACTTTGGCCGCGGGTATCAGAAAATACTTTGGCCGCGGGTATCAGACACGACTTTGGTTGGTATCATGACCGCCACAATTATTGGGGCAGCGGGACAAGCAGCGGGACAAGCTAACTCCACCTACCCCTTCTCTGTTCCCTTAACCTTTGAGGACCGTAAAGACATTGGTCTTACAATTAATGATACTCAATGGAATACTCTCATATCTGCTTTAAACTCCTACCGTTCAATTTCATTCCCTTGGATTCTTGATTCGGGGGCTTCTTTTCATATGACAGGGGATCGTTCATTACTTTCATCGCTCAAGTCGGTCACTACATGCCGAATTAAACTCCCAAATGGAGCTTTAGTATCCGCTGAACACGCAGGCAGCTTGCGACTCAATAAATCCCTTCACTTGCCCCGAGTATTATATGTTCCAGGACTTGATTGTCATCTACTTTCTCTAAATCAGTTAACTACGGATTTGAATTGTGTTTTTATGATAACTAATAAACTTTGTGTTATCCAGGACCGTACTTCGAGGACAGTGGTTGGGAGTGGGCGAAGCTCGTGATGGAATCTACTGGCTTCGCTGGATGACAAACGCTTCTCCGCTCCCTTCATGCCTTACCACTATTGACACCACCACCCACCATAACCGCCTTGGTCATCCTTCCATCCCCAAAACCACCCATCCATGTGACATATGTCTCCGGGCCAAACTACCTAGATCATCCTTTCCGGTTAGCAGTTCTCATGCTCTGTCGTTATTTGAATTAGTCCACTTAGATATTTGGGGTCCTTATCGCACCCTTTCTACTTCCGGTTGTTCCTACTTTCTTACCATTTTAGATGATTACTCCCGTTGCACCTGGGTTTATTTAATAAAGGGAAAAGCCGAAGTCGCCACTTTAATTAGAGATTTTTGTGTCATGGTTGAGACTCAATTCCACACTTGTGTCAAAACCTTTCGCAGTGACAATGCTAAGGAATTTATTTCCCTTCGACCTTTTCTTAAAGCTAAGGGTATCCATTTAGAAACCTCTTGTACCTACACACCACAACAAAATGGGAGGGTAGAACGCAAACACCGTCATATCCTTAATGTCGCTAGATCCATAATGTTTCACGCAAATTTACCCGTCTCACTTTGGGGAGAATGTGTTCTTACGGCATGTTACCTTATCAATCGCACCCCTACCCCCATCCTCCATCACAAAACTCCTTATGAGCTTCTTCATGGCTCTCCACCAAATCTTGACCATCTTCGGGTGTTTGGTTGTCTTGCTTACTGTTCCTTTATACCTCGGTCTTCGGATAAATTTCGACCTCGAGGTCGAAAATGCATTTTTATAGGATACACACCTTCACAAAAGGCTTGGAAAATGTTAGATCTCGATACCAAAGAAATTTTTACAACACGGGATGCACGTTTTTACGAGAATATTTTTCCGTTCTCCGAACCGAAAAATTCTCCTGAACCTACAGAGTCCATAGCAGATCCCACTGATTTTCCCCCCGACTATTACCAAGAAACCCCCCAAACAACAACCCCCACTCAAGAAAACCTTCCACAAATTCCCCTTGACACGGATCCCCCACCTATGCATACTACGGCCCCCCAGGAACCCTCTGACCTCCCTCTTGTCCCTCCACCTACCGCGGGCTCCCCTGCCATCTGTCCCCCACCTCCTTCTACTAATCCACCTACTTCTACCCCTCTTCCCATGGGCACCGAAATCCCTCAACCCATCATTCCTACTCCACCACTTGTTACTGCTGCTCCGACCGAAAACCCACCCCGTCGCAGCTCCCGTACTTCAAAACCATCTATCCTTTTACGAGACTATGTTTGTCAAAAGGCAAGTCATTTTGATTCCAAATCGGGTGAAACTTCTCCTCCACTGAAATCAGGTACCCGGTATTCCATAAAGAATTCTTTATCATATGAACATTTTTCTCATGCCTATGTTAGTGCTATTAACTCTGTATATCAGGAACAAGAACCAACCTCTTTTAGAGACGCGGTTGCTAACCCAAAATGGAAAAAGGCCATGCAGGATGAAATGACAGCCTTACACCGCAACAACACTTGGGAATATGTTGATCTTCCTCTCGATCGTAAACCTATTGGCTCTAAATGGGTTTTTCGTATTAAATACAACTCCGATGGACAAGTTGAGCGCTATAAGGCGCGTTTGGTTGCACTCGGAAACCGTCAACAAGAAGGCATTGATTATAATGAAACTTTTGCTCCTGTTGCTAAATCAGTTACAGTTAAACTACTTCTCGCAATTGCCTCTATCTGTAACTGGGAACTTCATCAGATGGACGTTCACAATGCTTTTCTTCATGGGGATCTGCATGAGGAAGTATATATGCTACCACCTCCCGGTTTTCGAACCTCGTCCCAAGTTTGTCGTTTAAAGAAATCATTATATGGTCTTCGTCAAGCTCCACGAAATTGGTTCCACAAGTTCACATCTGCTCTTCTGAAATATGGTTTCTCTCAGTCTCTGGCTGATTACTCCCTTTTCACCTTCAGACGGTCAGGTATCATCCTTCACATTTTGATATATGTGGATGATCTAGTCATTACTGGAAATAATCCTGCTACCATTCGTCGTTTTAAAGACTATCTTCATGCTTGCTTTCATATGAAGGACCTTGGACCCCTTCGGTTCTTCTTAGGCATTGAAATTGTTCGTACACCGTCTGGTTTATGGTTGAACCAAAGGAAATACACTCTAGATATTCTAGCTGATTCTGGTCTTCTTGGATGCAAACCAGTATC
>BSUD01000003.1:153828870-153846097 GCA_033239045.1 Fagopyrum esculentum | reverse complement strand
TGAGAAATATCGTCGTTTGGTTGGCCGTCTTATCTACTTGTCCATCACTCGCCCTGAACTTGCATACTCGGTTCATACACTTTCTCAATTTATGGCTGCTCCGCGCCGTGGTCAATGGGATGCTGCCTTAAAGGTTCTTCGTTACCTAAAGTCAGTACCTGATCAGGGTATTTTCTTATCTCGTTCTAGTGATTTGTGTATTCGTGCTTTTTGTGATTCGGATTATGCAGCTTGCCCTATCACTAGACGCTCTACTACAGGCTACTTCATTCTCCTCGGTAATTCACCCATTTCTTGGAGAACCAAGAAACAAGCTACTGTTTCTAGATCTTCTGCTGAGGCCGAATATAGAGCAATGGCAGCTACTACTTGTGAGCTCCTTTGGCTTCGTTCTCTACTTGATTCACTCGGGGTTTCACACAAGGCTCCTATGCGCCTCTTTTGTGATAATCAGTCTGCCATTCATATAGCCAACAATCCGGTATTCCATGAGCGAACCAAACATATTGAGATTGACTGTCATACCATCAGGGAACAAATTCAGCGAGGCATTATTCAGACACAACATGTTCCTGGCACACTTCAGCTAGCTGACATTATGACTAAAGCTCTTGGACCTACTCGTTTCAACTTCTTAATTCGCAAGCTTGGAGTTATTTCTTCCACACCTCCCGCTTGAGGGGGAGTGTTAGAGTATTGGGCTTATCTCTTAGAGCATTGGGCTTATCTCTTAGAGCATTGGGCTTATCTCTTATTATTGGGCTTATCTTTTGCTATTAGTTTATTATTTTATCTCTTTATGTTTTCCTATATAAACATTACATGGTCAATGAAATAAACAAGCTTTCGATTCACAAATCTCTTCAGTTTTTAAGGCGGGTCACATTTTTATCATAACTTTAAGGTTTTACATATCGAGATGTTTTGATTTTATTATTTGTGTTTTGTTGCAAGATCTAGTAATATGGTTGTCAAAATAAAATTATGACTCATTATGAGGTTGTTCCTCTAATATTATGGGTTCAAATATCCGGGATACGATGTTACATACAAAAACTTGTACCATTATGTTTTTAACCTTTATTTTATTTTATTTTATTTTTTCTGCTTTACAAAATTATAATATACTCTCTTATATGTATTAGACGAGAATGCTCGTTTGTATTAGATGGGAATGCATGTATGTCTTATAGGAAAGGAAGTACGTACAGTTATGTTTTATATATACCTTAATATATGTGTTTAATATTAGTGCAGAGTTCACGTGATTGATGGACACATGACAAATACCTTGACACATATTATTATAATACGTGTGGAGCTCTTTAGCCGCCTGATTATAACCCCTGAATTTGTAAACTAACGGAGGCCGAGTTTAGATTGACAAAAACATAACTAGATTTTACAACACACTGTAAATAAATAAAATTCAAAATTCTCAAATAGGTGGAAATTAAACATCTTTATGCCAAAAGATGACTACCTTTTTTTGAAAAGGTTATGTACGTATATAAGTGAACGTGATTTACAGGATGTGGTCAACTAGACCATAAAACAAGAGTCAAGAGGTAGCAAAGAGCAACAAGGTTACAAAAGATGAATGTCAAGACGCTTTGTCCGCATAAGTGAGGTTTGAGGCCTATCCTTCCGGTGGCCAGTTGCGTAGTTTTTTGTGGCTCTAATGGCGTTGTGGGCGCAAGTTGATGCATGGGTGAAGTGATTGTTGTAGATGAGATCATTTTTTACTTTCCAAATGAAGTAAATGAAGCTTGTGATGGAGGAGATACGAACATGGGTAATGAGATCATGCCAACGGGGTTTGAGTGAGCTAAGCCAGATGCTCTGTTTGTAAGGGTAAGGTGATGGCAGATAGGACCATCTAGAGATTAGGTCAAGGGTAACGGATGAGTAGCTGCAGAGGTGAATGAGATGATCTTCATCTTCCGGGTGGTTTCCACACAGAATGCAAGTGTCATTTTGGACAAGGTTCCAGGCACGTAGCTTAGTAAGGGTCGAGAGTTGACGTTGGCTAGCAACCCAAGAAATGAAGCTGCACTTCGGTATGTTGATCACGTTCCAGATGATCCCGAGCATGTAGGGTGTAGAGGTAGTGGGAGGTTTCCACATGAGATGGTAAGCATCGGTGGTAGAGAAGCAGCCAATAGGTTTGGTTGTGAGGTTGGAGAACTGGGGGCATTAGCGTCGGCCATGATATCGTCCCTAACTTTGAGTATCATGTTCCAAATATAAAATGTGCTTGTAGATGGTGCTAATTGACCAGATAGAGTGCCCTTTAAGTATGTTTTTGTTCACCCATTTAGACCACAGGTTTTTTTAACAGGCGCACTGGTCCAGCTCGTAAATTAGTTAGGAGAGACAAGCTTTGTTCCAGGAAAGTAACTCTTTGAAACCAAGCCCTCCATCGTTCTTAGAGGTACATACCACCTTCCAAGCAACTAGGGAATGAGTACTAGAGTCCTTACCCGACCAGAGAAAAGATCGAAGCAGTCTCCCAATCTTCACCAAGACTGAGTGAGGAATGGGAAGAACGGAACACCAGTAGTAGTGAAGCGAGATACGGATTGATGAGATCACTTGCTTTCTGCCAACATAGAAAAGATTCCTCGCACTCCAAGAATTGATTTTATTAGTGATCTTGGAGATGAGAGGGAGATACTCCCTTGGCTAAGACGCTTGCGTCCAATAGGGATTCCAAGGTAAGTGAACGGGAGAGATCATGATGGATCCCAATTGAAGAGGAAATGAGATCACAGTCCTGGGGAGAGAGCCTGTTAGCATGAAATATTGTGATACTTTAGGCACGTTTTCTAAACGTATTTGATTCATATTGATAGTCTTTGATTGAGCATCGTTGCATAAGTGAGCTAGTTTTCCTATATTGTCGATATGGATGTCTACACTAGTTCTATGTTGATTATAGGTACTTAAGAGCTATTTCCGAACGGAATCGAGCAAAGAAGAGTTGATTTGATATGTCCATGGATTGAGGGCATTCTTAGGAGCAAATTGGAGTTCAACTTGAGGAATGCACGAGGCTAAGGAAGAATCACGTTCTTGCCCTAAACCACGCTCTAAAATACGGCCGTATTACAAACCACGTTCAGTTCCACGGCCGTGGAACCTTGCAAAGAGAGGCGTGATGCATTCCAGTAACTATTACGGTCGTGGAATACATGGTTCAAACCGTGACACTTTTCCACGCTCTAAATTACGGTCGTGGAAGCTTCCACGACCGTGATCTTGGCGATCTTTTTCGCCACACTTCGAAGCCACGATCTTTTAAAGATTGGGCCGGGCCGATATTTCATCTTGCCCTATAAAAAGACGGACGAAGGGAAATTCCGTCATCTCGCTTTAGGCTTACACTGGCGACAAGACCGCTTATCGACGGCATCCCCGCTTACCCTCGTTTAGAGGCATTTGGAGATCTCGTTGGAGATCGACGTTCGTGCTTGGATTTGCCCTAATCTCGCACTTAGTGGAGATTATCGCTGGGATTTCCAGATTTCCCAGATTGACGGAAGATTCGGAAGGTTTCTTGCAAGAAGACTACTCTTCTTGTTTAGGTTTGATTTAGAAGACGGATTGACATCCCGTTCTTCCTTCTTTCCTAAGATTTAGTTTGTTTGTTCTAATCCGGATCTTGTGAAGATACTTGTTCTTGATTGTGACTTTGAGATTGGTTTTGAGTTTATTGAAAGTTTTCGGAAGTTTTCATCTTTTTATCTTATAATTCTTGAATTGATATCAACATGACCGTTATTGGCTAAAAAACCCGTAACAATTCTATGGTGAAGGGTTGATAGTTGTGGCTTAGATGATGATAGATCGATCGTAAATAGATTAGACCCTGAGAGTTTAAGAGAATCGTTGACGAACCCTAAATTACGGGTTGTTCTTGAGTTCCACGACCGTGGATTCTCAAGATCCAACCGTAATTTCCCTTAAGTTTACGAACCTGCTTTTACTTTAATCCAAAGTTAAAGATTTGCTTTAACTTAGTTTAGACTTATCTTTTCTAGGTGGTAGTGAAGCCTCAACAACCTCTACCTCGATTGTGAGTGTCACAACCTCAATCGGTTAAGTTAGTCTTGATCCTTGGATTACAAGTTTGGGTATTTGATATTAATTCTCACCTTTAGAATCTTTCTATATTGAGCCTCAACAACCTGTATAGGGAGTGCCTTGTAGGTGAGTCATATAAGGTTTTTGGAACTTCACCGTACGATTACCTTACATTAGCGTACCTTCGCATATCTCAACTCAGTCTTTAGGCTCTTTCTACCTTTCTTAGGAAGGTCATATTTCATCAACAAGGAAAAAAAGATGGCTGAAGAACACGAACGTGATCTTCAAGCGGAGTTGGCGGAGAAGGAAGCTCAACTCCAATGGAACGAGAATCTCCGCCGGGATGAAATGGATCGTCATCAATCTGAAGTTAGCAGACTACAGGATACGATGTTCCAAATAAGGATAGAGTTAAGTGACCTTAAGAATAAAGGAAGCAAGAAATCCTCAAGGAGGGGATCAAGATCTAGAAGAAGAAGAAGTCATTCATCCGCTGATGATAGTGACTCTTCCATGCCGCCTCTAGAAGAAATTGATCCCACGATCAATGCAAATCCTTTTCATCCACAAGGAGCTGCTAATCGCCGTGTTCCACCCAGGAACGCAAGGATCGAGCGTGTGGACGATGAGCCAAGAACTCTTGGCCAGCGGATGGATCCAACGCAACAACCACGCCGCTTGAGCGTGAATTTTGATGCTGAAGATGTACAAGGGTTTAGTTTCAACCCTCAAGTTATTACTCTTGTTCGCCAAAACCAATTTGGCGGGACAAGCGCTGAATCTCCACACCAACACTTGCAAAACTTTGAGTGCATGATGGAGACGATGAGACCGAAGAATGCTACTACCAACAACTACAAGCTCAAGCCCTTCTTCTTCTCTTTGAAAGGGAAAGCGTTGTCTTGGTACCAAGCTCTTCCTAGTGGGAAACTAGATACGTGGGAAGACCTTTCCGCGGAGTTCCTCACCAAATTCTTTCCGCCTTCCAAAACGGCGGAACTTAGAGGTAAGATTAATGCTTTTTCCATGAGACCTAACGAAAGTTTGTTTCAATCTTGGGAAAGGTTTCAGGATTTACTCTTGGATTGCCCTCATCATGGCATATCCAAACTTGCCTTGCTGGAGATTTACTACAAGGGGCTGGATGCGGGAACGCAATTCAACCTCCAATCCCTCTCATGTGGAACGTTCATGGACATGAGAGAAGATGACGCTTGGGACTTCATTGAGAAGCAAGAAAGAGTCATAGAGAAGTATTCCCACCGGAAAGTGGAGGGAAATCGTGTGGAGCAAGGAGCAAAGCTCACACACGAAGCTCAAAATCAGATTTTCTCCCTCAACAATGAGATCAAAGAGTTGAAGGAGGCTATCAAGACCAACTTCCCAAAGCAACAAGGGAAAGATGTTGGTTATTTGGGCAACAACAATGGCGGCGATAACAATAACCGGAACAACAACCGGAATAACAATTGGAATGGAAACAACAACAACCGGAACAACAACTGGAATAACAATAGGGGTTCAAACAACAACAATTGGCGCCCAAATCAATAAAATTCCGGTAACTCTTATCCTTCCAACTCTAATTCACTAACTCCACCTTCCTCTTCCTCTACTCCTTTGAGAAGCCAGGGGCAAACATCAAATGGAGGAAATACCTCGGGGAAGGAGGAGCCCGATCCCATATTGGTGACGATTTTGGGAAAGCTTCAAGGGTTGGAGAACTGCCTCATCAAGGTTGACGATCAAATTTACAAGGTTGATAAAGCTCAAAAGGTTTTAGAAAACCAAATGTTCAACCATGCGGAGGAAGTTCCTAGGAATCAAGGGAAACTTCCAGGAAAGACGGAGGACAACCCTAAGGGAAGGGTGATGGCGATAACAACTAGGAGCGGAGTGACTACTACCGATCCGCAGCCTACGTTCGTTGAAGTCCCCGTAGAGAAGGACAAGGAGAAGGGGAAGGAGAAGGAAGATGTCTATGTTCCTCCTCCAGCTTACAAACCTCCCCTACCATTCCCTCAATCTAGAGCGCGAGCGCGCCTAGATAAACAATTCGGTAAGTTCATAGAACTCATGAGTAAGCTACATATTAATATACCCTTCATTGATGCTATTGTAGGTATGCCAGCTTACGGCAAGTTCTTGAAGGAGCTCCTCTCTAACAAGAGGAAGCTAGAAGACTTCGGTGAGGTCAAGATGAGTTCGGATTCTTCGGATCTCATCAAGACCATGAAGGAGAAAATGCCCCCAAAATTTGAAGGATCCGGGGTCATTTTGCATTCCCATTGGAGTGGGAGATGTCACATATGATGCTTTATGTGACTTAGGAGCAAGTGTGAGCATCATACCACTTGCATTGTGCAGGAAGATCGGTTTAGGCGACCCTAAACCGGTGAAGATGACGTTATACATGGCGGATCGATCCATCACTCGCCCCGTCGGTATTGTAGAAGACGTCCCGGTCAAGCTAGGTAAATTCTTTGTTCCCATTGATTTTGTCGTGCTTGACATTCCTGCAGATAGTCCGGTCCCGATCATACTCGGAAGACCGTTTCTTGCAACTTCCGGCTGCATAGTCGATTGCAAGAATGGGAGACTCGCTTTTGATATAGGAGAAGAGAAAGTAGAGTTCGTCCTTTCCACTCTAGTGAAGGAGCCAATCTTCGATGAGGATATTTACGATGTCCAAGATGAAGAAGGTTTATCTAGGGAGGAGGTAAGTGCGATTCTCTTTAACGATCCTCTACAAAAAGTCATTACTATGAGTCTAACAGATGTAGGGGAAGAAGAAGAGTGCAAAGAGGAAATTGAAGCCTTGAAAGCACAAGAAGAGATGCATGAAGAGGAGTTCGAGAAACTCCACGATGAGGCTGAGAACGTTAGAATCCACGGTCATACCCTGTATTCCACGACCGTGGATTTCACAACCAAAAACGTCCTCCCCTCTAGGGAGTTATACGGTCGTGGAGAAGATGTGACAACCGTATTTCCCTTCCACGCCCTAAACCACGGCCGTGGAGGACATGATCCACCCGTAATTTTGGCCGTGGAAGAGAGTGATCGGGACACTTCTTCAACTTCTTCTGATTCTTCTTCAACACACTCAACACCCTTAGAAACTTCTAAGGAGACATCGGATGCTCCTCAAGGATCGTTGGAAGCTCCGAAAGCGATTGAACTAAAACCACTTCCTACTCATCTAAGGTACGCTTTTCTAGGATCTAATTCTACCTTTCCGGTTATCATTAGTTCCGAATTAAGCATAGATGAACATGAACAGCTCATGATTGTCCTTAAGAAACATAGGAAAGCCTTAGGCTATACTATAGAGGACTTAGTAGGAATTAAACCCTCCCTATGCATGCATAAGATACTAATGGAGGAGGACTTTAGAACTTCAAAACAACCTCAAAGGCGGTTGAACCCTACCATGAAGGAGGTTGTCAAGAAGGAAATTCTTAAACTTCTTGATGCAGGGATCATCTATCCTATCTCCGATAGTAAGTGGGTGAGTCTAGTTCAAGTAGTTCCGAAGAAGGGAGGAATGACGGTCATCACCAACAAGAACAACGAACTCATTCCTACCCGAACCGTGACTGGATGGCGGATGTGTATAGACTACCGCAAGCTCAACAATGCAACGCGGAAGGATCATTTCCCATTACCATTCATAGATCAAATGCTTGAAAGGTTAGCACAACATTCACTTTTTTGCTACCTTGACGGTTATAGTGGTTTCTTTCAGATTCCGATACACCCGGATGATCAAGAGAAGACCACATTCACGTGCCCTTGGGGTACGTTCGCCTATAGGAGAATGCCGTTCGGGCTTTGCAACGCCCCAGCCACCTTCCAACGGTGCATGATGGCCATCTTCTCCGAATACGTAGAGGAAATCATGGAAGTCTTCATGGACGACTTCTCCGTATACGGTTCCTCTTTTAACGATTGCCTTTCTAACCTTTCTCTTGTTTTGCAAAGATGTGAAGACACTAACCTAGTTCTTAATTGGGAGAAGTGTCAATTCATGGTTAAGGAAGGAATTGTATTAGGTCACTTAGTCTCTAGTAGAGGGATAGAAGTAGACAAGGCTAAGATAGAGACCATAGAGAAACTTCCTCCCCCAATTTCGGTGAAAGGGATAAGAAGTTTCCTAGGACATGCTGGATTTTATAGACGTTTCATTAAGGACTTTTCTAAGATATCAAAACCTCTCACTAATCTATTGATGAAGGATGCGGTTTTTGAGTTTTCGCAGGAATGTTTGGATGCGTTTAACACCATTCGGCAAGCTCTAATTTCAGCACCTATTATCCAACCTCCGGATTGGACTCTTCCCTTTGAGATTATGTGTGATGCTAGTTACGTAGCTATTGGAGCTGTTCTTGGACAACGAAAGGAAGGGCGAACCCATGCCATATACTATGCTAGCAAGACGCTAGATGAAGCGCAGCTCAACTACGCCACTACCGAAAAAGAGTTTTTAGCCATTGTCTATGCTATTGACAAGTTTCGCTCTTATCTTGTAGGTGCAAAGGTGATTGTCTACACGGATCATGCTGCGATCCGGTACCTCCTTGCGAAGAAAGATGCGAAACCAAGGCTAATTAGATGGATTCTTCTCCTACAAGAATTCGATCTTGAGATCCGCGACAAGAAGGGTTCAGAAAATTCTGTTGCGGATCATTTGAGTCGCCTAACACATCTAGAGGACGACCATCTACCCATTGATGACTCCTTTCCGGACGAACACCTACATATCATAGAGGAGTGCATCAACGTGATCTCCAAAGGTAACGAACCATGGTTTGCTGATTTTGTTAACTATTTGGTTTGCCAGGAGATACCACCCGGACTATCCTACGCACAAAGGAAGAAGTTCTATAAGGACGTCCGGGAATACTATTGGAATGAGCCTCTCCTCTTTAAGAGAGGTCCGGATGGCATCATTCGGCGATGTGTGCCGGAAGATGAGATGCAAAGTGTCATCCGCCATTGTCATTCACTACCTTGTGGAGGACACGCTAGTTCGAACAAGACTAGCGCAAAGGTATTGCAATCTGGATTCTTTTGGCCTACTTTATTTAGAGATGTGCAATCCTTTGTTTCTTGCTGCGATGCTTGTCAAAGAACAGGCAATATTTCTAGAAGGAACGAGATGCCTCTCAACAACATCCAAGAGGTGGAGATTTTCGACGTTTGGGGAGTTGATTTCATGGGACCATTCCCATCTTCTTGTGGAAATCAATACATACTATTGGCGGTAGACTACGTTTCTAGATGAGTGGAAGCAATTGCCTCTCCCACAAATGATGCCATGGTGGTGGTTAAGTTCTTCAACAAGACCATCTTCCCGCGATTTGGGACGCCAAGGACTATCATTAGTGATGGAGGTTCTCACTTCATAGCCCGTCGCTTTGAAGCTCTTCTAGCTAAGTATGGGGTTACTCATAAGGTCGCTACCCCTTATCATCCACAAACTAGTGGACAAGTTGAGATCTCAAACAGGGAAATCAAAGGAATTCTGGAGAAGACGGTTTCAAGGACTAGGAAGGATTGGTCCTTGAAGCTTGACGATGCATTATGGGCGTACCGGACTGCGTACAAGACTCCCATAGGAACCACGCCATACAATCTTGTGTATGGGAAGTCTTGTCACTTGCCGGTAGAGTTGGAGCACAAGGCGTTTTGGGCTATCAAGTGGCTGAATTTCGGCATGAAGGAAGCAAGAGAGAAGCGTCTCCTAGACATCAATAAGCTGGATGAACTCCGCTTGAACGCTTATGAAAACGCTAAGATCTACAAGGAGAGAGCAAAGCGTTGGCATGATAAGCATATCATTCCGAAGGACTTCAAAGAAGGAGATCAAGTTCTCCTCTTCAATTCAAGACTTCACCTCTTTCCAGGTAAGCTTAAATCTCGTTGGACCGGACCTTTTCTAATTAAGCGTATTTTCCCCCATGGTGCAGTTGAAGTATGGGGTGAAGCGAGCGGAAGTTTTAAAGTGAACGGCCAACGACTGAAGAAGTACACGCCGGAACTCCAAGCTGAAGAGTTCGCGCCTACCACACTCGAATAAGTGCGAGATTGGTCTAGCTACGGACCTTTAAACAAAGCGCTTCTTGGGAGGCAACCCAAGGTATTGCATTTTCGTTTTTTGTTTTCGATTCATAGTTTAGCTTAGTATAGACGTTTTTGCTTTATTTTGCCTCGATTTCTTCCGGTATGTTCGTGTTTTTGGTTGTAGGATCGATGGAAAAGGAAAAGGGGAAGATAATGTTGAAGAAAAGTGACGAAATCTGGACTTTGAAGCTTTACAGAGGGTTCCACGGCCTAAATTACGGTCGTCATAGCTACAATGCCCGTAATTTCCAAAAGCCTTTGAAAAATCACCAAAACCACGGTTCTGAACACTTCCACGGCCGTGGAACATCCCGACAGACCGTGATTTTCAAAAATTTTGCCTGTGACTATATAAGCCACATTCTTCACAAAAACCACCCAAAACCCCTCTTTCCACGACCTAATTGCCGAAAATCCACGACCCTCTCTCAAATCCTCGTTTCCTAATCGTTTTCAACGATTCTTCTTCCTAAACTGCAGCAAATTCAACCACAAACAAGATCCAAGCGACGAATCGAGCGGAAATTCATCAACGAACACACAATTCGGATTTTTCAATCCGAAAAATAGGTTTTTTCTCTCTTCTTGATTCTTGCCAATTTGGTTCGTTTTTGCTAGAGATTTTTAGGAAGAACTGATTGAGATTGGAAGAAATTAGACTAGGACTGCCTGTTGTGGAGATTGTTTGCTGATTTGCTGAGATTTGTGATTTTCTGAGACGAATCACGGTCTCTGGGGAAATTACGGCCGTGGTTTCTGAAGAACAGACCGTAAGTTTGAGCAGAATGGACTTTGTAAGGAGAGTTTCGGGGAGGATAAAAGAGAAGAAAAATGATCAGAATAAGAAAATGAAGGGTAATCCCTCCTCCTCCTCATCCTCTAGGGCACCACCACCCTCTTCTCCTTCACCTCCATCCTCACCTTCACCTCCATCTTCACCCCCTCACCCTAGAGTCCCGACCATACACGACGATCATCTTGATGCACTTGATAGGATCAAGGAGAGGGCAGTGATTGGCCCTAGATATTTGTTGTTGGAGGATCTAGCTCCTCTCAACATTGTGGAGGATCTTACTTGGCTCTTGGATAGAGCCGGATTAGTTGTCTTCTCGGCTATCCGAGAAGACGCTTATGAGGAGATTACACGGGAGGTTGTGACGTCTTTCAAGCACAGCCACGTAGATAGGACCGTCTCTTTCCGTCTCATGGAGAGAGACTACCATTTTAGCATCCGTGAGTTTGGGACCATTTTCGGGTTCCATGAGACCTTTAACGGTCGATTTCCGAGTGGCGTTTACGCCAAGGACTTTTGGAAGGAGGTTGCGATGATTTACGCCGACGAGGACCGTTGGCAACCCACTGATACCAAGGCTAGATTGATGTACCATCTAGCCTTGAAGATAGCTCACCCTGTTCTTTTGGAGTGTCTCTTTCCTAGGACGGAGACGCCCCAAAAGATCAAGACGGATGAGCTATTCTTGCTTTACTCCATGCTTTATGGACGCCGTGCAGATTGTGCTACTCTCTTGGCTGCTATTATGAGCAAGCTCAAGAACAAGAAGAAGGGAAACATAGGATATGGTGGGATAGTTACCCACATTACTAGGAGCTTGGGTGTTGATTTTTCTGCTTGCACTCGCATACCGGCCGTTCCCTTAGGACTCCATGCCTTCATGGTTAGGGGTCTCATCTTCCCCACACATAGAGGTCCGCCTTATGCGGGTATGCCTTGGGAGAGTAGGACGGGCAGGGGTATTGAGTGGCTGCCGGAGTACTCCATTATGGCGGGATGCCATAATTGGAAGGAGACGTTCGCTGCTATGCATGCGAACAGGATAGTAGCTCCCCCTTATGTCCCACCACCGGTTGTTGAGGAGGAGGATATGAGAGATCAGTTTGAGGGTGGAGGAGCCAACCAGGACTTTGGCACGTTTCCGGATCAGCCGGAGGCGGCCCCCGCTGCACCTAGACGTTCTCTACGTCCATCTAGAGCTTCAGGCTCGTCTTCTCACCGCGCTAGCGTGAGTGAGAGGCCTACGTGGATGACCACACCTCCCACATGGTATGACGTTCCCCCTCCTTGGTCCACAGAGCAGCCAGCAGCACCACCAGCAGCACCAGCACCATCCGACGCCCCAGCATGGTTTAGTCAGGCCCCGGGATGGTACGAGCAGATGCCGGATTGGGCTACTGGCCTTTCAGAGAGAGTAGGGGCATTGGAGATCCGAGCCGATACTAGAGACGGACGCATGGATGATCTTGATCACATGATGAGGGACGTCTACCGCCAGTAGTTTGGGCGGCCCTACGACTCCAGCTTCTCTCCATTCCCGCCTCCGCCGGCACCACAGTGATTTGATGCATGACCGTTCGCTTTAGACATTCCACCACCACTTTGTGAGTTTCTTTTTCTTTTCTTTCTTTTCTTTCTTTCTTATGAACATTAGGGACAATGTTCGTCCTAAGTATGGGGTGGGATATACTAAAAGTTTGTAATAACTCTACTCACTATGTTCGCTTTCATTCGAGACTATCATTGCATGTTCATTATGTGTTGCACGTTTCATTATTGCATTGCATGAAAAAGAACTTGAAAAACCCATAAAAATTGAAAAATTTTGAAAATTTTGTACTTCTAATGAATTGAGATGATTTCCATGATAATCATTACTTGTGAATGGAGTTTGATAACAATTGCATGCTTACAAGAATAGTGAATCGAAAAGAATTTGAATGAATGAATTATACCTCTTTTGCAAGTTTCATAATGTGATTATGTTACCTAAATCATGTTAAGAAATTGAAGTTGAAATCACATTATAAGTTCCTATACTTCTTGTTGAGATGATTAAGGCAATTCGATACTTTCTTTCTTCTTCCTTTTGATCATTTTAGCTCCTCATTGAAATAGTAACCTCCTTTACCTATCCGGGAATTTTGGAGAAAAGAATGAAAAAGGCATGTTTGATGTGGGAGGGCCATGAGAGCAATTATTTGCAATCAAATGAATAGAAAGAAATTGTAGGTTTGGGGAAGTCAATCATGACGATGAGTAACTCGGCACCATTCACATAGCCGGGTGTTTGTGTCTTGCCAAAGTCGAATTGAGCGATATTCCTAGCGGATTATGGTATGTGCGCTAAGGGTTTGAGGCATCTCATGAAAATTGAGAAACGCCAATCTCCTAGGCTTCGGTTTTTGTGCACCTCTATCCATAACTCCAAAAGTAAAGTCGAAAAATGAAAGGAAGAAGAGCGAAGCTCTAAGTTGAAGTGTTGCGGAAACCGTAAAAGAAGAAGAAGGTAGTTGTCCACTTCCCGGATTCATGCACCACATTCCCTTAAAGTCTCCTTCCCTTTCCATATTCTAGACCTTTTCTTTGGAAGTCCTTAAGATCAAAAGAATGTTATATGACTTGGTGATCTAAATTGAAGTTTCTAATGATTGATTTTGATAATGTTTGAAGGTTATGATGCTTGTTTAGAAGCTTAATTGATTCATGAGTTTTCTTTGCTTTTTACTCTTTGATTAAGTGTGTGAAGGTTTGATAAACGATTGAAGCAAGGTTTGAGAATGATCTATTCTTTAGAAGGCACATTCATCCAAAAGAAGGTACACATATTTCATCCTAACTCTTATTCTAAAAACTTTTTGAAAGACCTTGCTTAGGGACAAGCAAGTTGGAAGTATGGGGTTATTTGTTAGCATGAAATATTGTGATACTTTAGGCACGTTTTCTAAACGTATTTGATTCATATTGATAGTCTTTGATTGAGCATCGTTGCATAAGTGAGCTAGTTTTCCTATATTGTCGATATGGATGTCTACACTAGTTCTATGTTGATTATAGGTACTTAAGAGCTATTTCCGAACGGAATCGAGCAAAGAAGAGTTGATTTGATATGTCCATGGATTGAGGGCATTCTTAGGAGCAAATTGGAGTTCAACTTGAGGAATGCACGAGGCTAAGGAAGAATCACGTTCTTGCCCTAAACCACGCTCTAAAATACGGCCGTATTACAAACCACGTTCAGTTCCACGGCCGTGGAACCTTGCAAAGAGAGGCGTGATGCATTCCAGTAACTATTACGGTCGTGGAATACATGGTTCAAACCGTGACACTTTTCCACGCTCTAAATTACGGTCGTGGAAGCTTCCACGACCGTGATCTTGGCGATCTTTTTCGCCACACTTCGAAGCCACGATCTTTTAAAGATTGGGCCGGGCCGATATTTCATCTTGCCCTATAAAAAGACGGACGAAGGGAAATTCCGTCATCTCGCTTTAGGCTTACACTGGCGACAAGACCGCTTATCGACGGCATCCCCGCTTACCCTCGTTTAGAGGCATTTGGAGATCTCGTTGGAGATCGACGTTCGTGCTTGGATTTGCCCTAATCTCGCACTTAGTGGAGATTATCGCTGGGATTTCCAGATTTCCCAGATTGACGGAAGATTCGGAAGGTTTCTTGCAAGAAGACTACTCTTCTTGTTTAGGTTTGATTTAGAAGACGGATTGACATCCCGTTCTTCCTTCTTTCCTAAGATTTAGTTTGTTTGTTCTAATCCGGATCTTGTGAAGATACTTGTTCTTGATTGTGACTTTGAGATTGGTTTTGAGTTTATTGAAAGTTTTCGGAAGTTTTCATCTTTTTATCTTATAATTCTTGAATTGATATCAACATGACCGTTATTGGCTAAAAAACCCGTAACAATTCTATGGTGAAGCGTTGATAGTTGTGGCTTAGATGATGATAGATCGATCGTAAATAGATTAGACCCTGAGAGTTTAAGAGAATCGTTGACGAACCCTAAATTACGGGTTGTTCTTGAGTTCCACGACCGTGGATTCTCAAGATCCAACCGTAATTTCCCTTAAGTTCACGAACCTGCTTTTACTTTAATCCAAAGTTAAAGATTTGCTTTAACTTAGTTTAGACTTATCTTTTCTAGGTGGTAGTGAAGCCTCAACAACCTCTACCTCGATTGTGAGTGTCACAACCTCAATCGGTTAAGTTAGTCTTGATCTTTGGATTACAAGTTTGGGTATTTGATATTAATTCTCACCTTTAGAATCTTTCTATATTGAGCCTCAACAACCTGTATAGGGAGTGCCTTGTAGGTGAGTCATATAAGGTTTTTGGAACTTCACCGTACGATTACCTTACATTAGCGTACCTTCGCATATCTCAACTCTGTCTTTATATCAATAGTAAATCTTGAATCGATTGCCACAGCTAGATGCCTGGATCTTTAGGATTGTTGTTTTCCCAATATTTGCAAAACCTCTCATATTTACTCGCTTGATAATCTGCAATTGAATTTGTTCTCACCCAAATCCCTGTGTTCGATACTCTGGAATTCTTGCTTAACTACGTCGATCCGTACACTGCGGGTTCGCTGCTTGATTCTAGTTTTATAAATTTAAAGCTTATTTGCACACACCTTTAGGGGCGAACAGAGCCCACCAAGGTAGAGAGAGGATTTGTTAGGGTTGAGTTGGAGCCCAGAGTAAGCCCCAAAATGGTCCAAGGTATTCTTCAAGATGTTAATGGATGTAGAATCTCCCCTGCAAAAAAGCATAAGATTGTCAGTGAAAAACAGGTGGGGTGATGCGTGGTGAGGAGAATTTTGGGTGGATATTGAAGGCCGGGTTTGTGGTGCTAATTTTGATCATCGTAGAAGGGACCTCCATGGCAATGATGAAGAGAGGTGGGGATAGAGGGCAACCTTGTCTTAGCCCCCTGGAGCCTTTTGAAGAATCCTTGAAGAGAGCCCTTTATATTGATCGAGTAAGATGGGCAAGAGATGCAAGCATCGATGAGTCTAATAAACTTCATAGGGAAACCTATTCTACCAAGGCTGTTGATGATGAAGCAGTGATCGATCATGTCAAAATATTTTGAGATGTCCACCTTTAGAGCACATCTAGGGGAGATATGACGTTGGCTATATTTCTTGAAGATCTCCTAGAAAATGAGGATGTTGTGCTTTAAGGATCTACCTTTGATGAATGCCCCTCGGTAGTTCTCAATGATGGAGGGAAGAGTAGCATTAAGTCTGGTTGCAAGGATTTTTGCGATGACTTTGTAGGAGGTGTTGCACCAAGATATGGGTATGTAGCCAGAAGGCTGGTTTGGATTTATCTTTTTGGCGATCAAGGAGATAATATTGTGGTTAACTTGGTTTATAATCTTGCCCGCTTGAAAGAATTCAAGTATGGCTTTGGTAAAAGCTTCCCCAGTGACACTTCACGAGGATTTAAAGAAATAGGCATCGAAGCCATCGGGCCCAGGCCCTTTGTAGTCTCCAATGTCGAAGAGGGTAGTTTTAATGTCATCAGGAGAGACCTCACTGTAGAGATAAGGGGCTTCTTCAGGCGTGATACTAGGAAAGGGACAATCGGGGAAAAGGTTGAGCGGGTTATGTGAGATGGAAGGGTTGAGGATGTTGGAGCAGATCCTATCGGGATCCTGTGTAGGCCCATTTGCGAGATCTTGGGGATCTTGGATGCTTTTGATGGCATTTGAGGCTCTTCTGGCTATGATGCATTTGAAGAAGTAAACGTTACACTGATCTCTGTATTTAGACCTATAAGCTTTGGAGAGCTGGGCGAGAGTAGACTGAAGTTGGTCCATCTTAGAGTTAAGTAGTAGAGAGGTGCTTCGCTCGGACTCCATGAGGTGAAGGTCGTGAGTTGATGATTGGAGATTGGTTTGGTTGGTGGAGAGTGTGGCTTTAAGGCTTTCGATTGAAGAATGATGGATCTCCATCTTTGTGCTGGGAAACTTTTTCAGGCAAGGCTTGAGCCTTTTGAGTTTATGTATGATGTTTAACTTGTGAGATCCGTGATGGTTTAGGGTTGGGGTTGACCAAGAAAGGGTGACTATGGGTATGAATCCTTCGTGGGAGATCCATGATGATTTATGTTGTCTTAGAGAGGTTGTCGAACATCCAGGGTGTTGCGAGCATAAATGAAAGAGCAGTCAAATGATTGGGGGGGGGGGGGGGGG
>BSUD01000003.1:153808355-153828681 GCA_033239045.1 Fagopyrum esculentum | reverse complement strand
GGGGGGGTTGGGTGCAGTAGGAGAGTTGGTGTGAGTGATTTTGGAGTGAATAATTTGGTCATTGTAGAAAATGGGGGCAAGGTGAAGTGTTCGCGAATTCCACCAAACCCAAATGCGACATTTGCATTCGATGGAGTAGTATGAAGTTTGGTTCCATATTGGGATAAGTGAAGAGAGGCTTCTCATCTTGCCATCACTTAGATTGGTTTCAATGAGTGCAATGACGTCAAGGTTTTGGCTCTTAACCAAGTCACGAACTGCCTTTTGCTTGTTAGGATGGTTTAAGCCCTTAACGTTCCAGACACAAAGGTTTAGATTCATTGGGAACCATCAGGTATTTTATATGCATCCTTGATACATGCAGTAGGAGAGGTTGAAGAGGTAGGGTTTTCATGGGATTCTCTATTGGTGGATATTGTGTTTGTGTGGGTGGTGTAGAGTCAGACGTGGTAGGGTTTTGGAGGTTAGACTGGGTGAAGAGGATGGAGGGTGAGTTTCTAATACGATAGGAAGAGAAAGCTCGTATGGTGTAGAGGTTTGGTCAAGCTTGAATGTAAGAGCAAGAGAAGGTAAGGATGAGATTGAACCATGTCGGATGCGTAGAGACTCATTAGGGGTACGTAATAGAGGTGGGCGAGCTCTTCGGGTTTTGGGTGGGGGGGAGCCTTTTGTGTCTTTGCTTCTCTACATCGGTTCCCGAAGAGGAGGCATTTTTGGTAGTGTTCCGGAAACCACTCATAGGAAATTTTTTGTACTATGGATTCGCCGTCAGGGCCAACGAAAGTCACTCCTCGGAGCAAGGGTTTTGAAGCTAGTACTTCGACAAGGATTAGCCGAGCCTGTCATGGTTTGCCGAGCAGGAGTCGGTGACCAGGGGCAGTCCGACTACAGAACCAATCTTGGTTAGCATGTGGGGTGACCAAAATCTATAGTCGAGGTCGTAGAGAGAGGCCCATATTGGAACCGAAGTGAGGCGGGAGTAGTCTAGGGCATGTCATGGTTCACTACAAAAAATAATTCAATTAGCCACGGATGTTGGCGACGGCAAAAAAGCTATTTACCGTTGCCAACCATCAACGGCGACGGCTTGGCGACGGAAAAATGGGGCGAAGTCAGGATAGGCGACGCAAAAAAAATTTCGCGACGGCAGTTGACCGTCGCTAAAATTTCGCGTCAGTTTTGGCGACGGATGTAACCGTCGCCAAATTTATGCGTCGGCTAAAGCCATCGCCATCGCAGGTGTCGCAAACTTTAAATTTTGATGCGAAATTTGAATTTTTTGCAACGACAAGGAGCCGTCGCAAATTGTATTTTTATTGGAAAAAATTGTATTTTTGGCGACGGCCGTCGCAAATTGTTAAATATGTTTAAATATTAATATTTGGCAACGGTAACCTTCCGTGACAAAACGTAAATCTGGTGGGCAAATTCTATCACAACCTGTAAAACTATACCACAACCCGTATTAAATGACTGCATCAAGTTACAATAACTATTTCATAAACCAAAAGAGTGTATTTAAAATTCAAAACAATCAAAATAGCACGATTCGAAGTGTAAAGAAGTTGACAATCTGAAAGTACAAAACCTAAATGTCCTTCATCTTTAACAAAGTGGTAATGAAGTTCACAATTACACACTTCCACGATCTAAACATCTTCTACTTGGACAAATTCTTCATCAACTACATTATTACCTTGTCTATGCAGCTTGCAATGTGACATGATCACCCATTCACCATTCCTGGTGCCAATTACTTTGGTTAGTAAGATCCCAAAGTACTTCAGATTAGCAACTTAGTCAAATGCGATATTAAACTTTAGGTTGTTTCTTACTTGCTCATATTTCTTAATGTATTCAGCATAAAGTGACAACATGAATTATAAATTATCACATCTATAGGCTAATCTGTATGTTAGTCCAACTTCTTCAAGATGCTAAAAGTAACACAGAGAATCTTTGCAAAACCAGAACACATGAAGAATGAAAACACTCGACTTTCTTTTCTTTTCCATTAATAGCATATAATTCACCTTATTGTGTCCAAAGTTTGACATTGATATAAAAAAACATATATGTTGATTCTCTATGAAGGATTACAATAAGCAAGGTTAATTAAACATTTAGTTTTACATGGTTAACAGATGCAATCTGCAAAAAAATGAACATAAACTTCTACTCCAATTGACATCTTCTGAATCCTAATCATTCACTTTTAGGAACTATGAGTTCAACAGTCTTCTAGAACTAAAACATGAATGACATTCCTTATCCATCATATCAAGTCAGTTTTCTTGCACGCTTTGCCAGCTGCTCAACTTATGAAAAACAAGAACCTCATCATTAATGATAGACAGTGACTCTCATACTATATAGTCAACTTCAGAGTTTGAGCGAGTTTAAAAGGTACCTCATCTGCTCAAAGATACCTAACAGAAAGATTGTTCCCCTTTTTTTGTTTATGAAAAGGAAAGTTATATGAGATATTTAAGATGAGCTGTAATGATAAAATGTCTGGCAATAAACTTAGCAAAATTAATCTATGCCTCGTGGACTATGTATGCAAGCTTACTAGAGCGATGTCATTCCAAGGGTTTGTAGTTCATCCCGAGGGTATGAAATCAAACAAGTTGATGATGCAAACCATCCACAGGGATGCTATGTAGGAACTTCGATGAGCATATCATCGTTCAAGAACCTACCTTGAAAATGTGTTATTTTTTCATTTTAGAGTTATAACAGAGAACATATTTCATTAGGTAAAAACTAACATAAGAGGGATATACAGTTACTGTCATGTGGTTACAAGGAAGATTGTAGTTTCCAGTAGCCGCTACAGATTAGCCTCTTGTCCTACAAATGGCAAATGAAAATTTCCTTAACCTCAGAATGATGACGTCTTATTGTCTTAACACAGCAAACACAACACCATATTATACCTACAAAAGCATATTGGCATCATCAGTAGTAAATTGTAAGTGAATCTTCAAATAAAAAGAATCAAACCTTAGATTGAATAAATTGGAAAGGAACAACTTCAGGCTACAAGTTCATCAGTCTATAATCTCCCAAATGTTGTAACACGTATCAAAAGTATCTGCATTCAAGGGATCAATTTCAAAACTTTCCACAACGTTTTTGTCTCTCTTTACTATTTATGTTCATCGGTGTTAAGGATAAGCTGAACACTTATAGCATAAACTATAGGTTAAACAATACACAAGGATACGTCCAGATATCTTGGAGCCACTTTCCATATTTGGAATGATGTTGGTGACAGAAGCATAGAAGAAAAGTTTTGAACTGCAGGATAAACAATAGCTTGATTAGTGTCTTGAATCCAGAAGAAAAAAGAAGCAAAATGTTCAAAAGAAGAAAAGCAAGTCAACAATAGTAACAAAGAACTGATGGCGTCATGTTTCTTTCTTTCTGGCTTTACAAACGTTAATTAAGATCCTAATAAGTAATAACCACACGCTGAATGCATAATACTATTCCATTTGCATATTTATTCAGTAATTGCTGAATTAGAAATTGTAACAGAAAGAGGTTACTTTAGTTTCTAGCATTTCTTTTCAAAAACAAACACTTAATCTGCTTTAAGCATCTAAGCATGTCAGTTGCGGTCCAATATGCCAAACATATTTCATCAACAATGATGATAGGAATTTCATGTACCAGTATGACAGTTGACAAAATCAGCACGCAAACACCCATTAAAAGATTCAACAAATTATAATGAAGTATGTATTGAGCTTTAGTGACATTGAGTCCTAGTTTCTTCAGATTTCTCCTCCTTTCATATACCAAAAGCCTTTGTTGGTCTAGATTATCAATCTGCTTCTCAATTTCTGTGTTCAATCAATAAGAAAAGACTCAATCCCAATTAAATGAAATATTTTACATCATCTTATTAAGAAATCTTATATTTCTTGCACAGAAAATACTTATCTAACTTCTGCCCGGAGCAAGTGCAAATATATCCTTACAACTATGCAACTCTCATAGTCATCAATACCTACACGAACAAAAAACAAATTGCTCAAAGTAGCGCACCGGTCCTTCCAAGTTGTTCAGATATCTTCACAAGGTCAGATCCTCCAACAATGCCAACTGTAACAACTTGCAGGCAAATATACATCATCATACACAAAAATTATCATCTTTGTATTCAACCTATTTTCCCTCATTCCTTCTCCTTGCAAAGCTTAACAATTATCTCAAGGGATATCACTGGGCAATTATTCAGTTTCAAATAGTAAGTACACAATTACTAGCTTCTCAATGTAACAAGTCTATGAAAATTACTGTAGCTATTTACAGATGTAAAGTTTTGGTCATACATATATAATAGCATGGAACTACAGAGAAAGACTATAACTAAATAGATTAACATAATATATTCTAGACAGCATATATATTCTTACAACTATGCAAGTCTCGCTTTGTTAACTCCACACTCTAAACAACTGAATACTAGCAATAGACAAACAAAAGGATCTAAAGAAGAGGAACATCTCACAATTCTTGGTTTGGTAAGAGTTCCATCTACATCAAACACAGCGATCAAACCGGGTTTCTCGCACCCATTATTGTTTGATAAGTCCTTTGCTGTCATAAGAGCACATTCACCGTCAACTTCGTGCAATCAAAGTAAATTCTAACAATACTGAATTTTTTCATGAAGAAAACACTTCATATAAAATAAAAACCTGCTAGTAGGAGTTATTCTATACTGTGATGTAAACATCTCTTCAGATTCATATGTCAAATAAGTGAATTATATATTTGAGGATTATCTAGTGTCAACTTCTTCAATCATGCCCATGAAATTTTTTAAAAAAAGAATAGGAAATCTATAGGAAGAATTGGTTAACATATTAAGATAAAAAAATTGAATCTTAATTATAAAAACAATCACAATGAAACCAGAACTTCGTTCAATAGCATGGTTGATCATTAATCTTCCTTTTTGAAAAGAGAAGAAAAGAAAACAGGGAAGAGTAATAAACACCAACTAGCAAAAAAAAAAAACAAGTATACCTTCCTAAGAAAGGTAGAAAGAGCCTAAAGCACTTACATGCAGTTCATGGATGATAAAAACATGACCTTGTTCAACCTCATTCACTGTCAACGATGTTGAATATGTGACAACCTGATATGTAGTATTCAAAGCAAAAACATTATCTTAACAAATATCTAAAAACACTTTTTTCCTCAAGTGAACGCGCCTCACGCGCTTCCTTGACACCCCCCTTCCGATGGCTGGCCACAAGCATAACCGCCGTGCCTCTGTCAAGATCTCCGAGCTCATCCGACCGCCTACTGCACCCACCAAGCCCACAGCTTCCCCAACCCAAACCAGTCCCTACGAAACCATTCCAGAAGACCTCATCACCTCTAACAACAGACGCCTCGTTAAAAACCTTCCCCTCCCTTCACCCCAGTTATCTTCTGCTGAACTCTTCCCCTCCCTCCCTCCGTCCACCTCCTCCCAGCCGCAACCAGTCCCTCCTTTAGACCTCCCCAAGGCCACTCCCACAATCAACCCCCAGACCACAACCACCAACAATCCTTCAAAATGTGTCAACGTTAGCCTTCCCCAACCGACCATACTCTCCCTTGATGGCATCTCAAAAGTCCCTGGCGGACCTGTTTCGATTGCCTCTGATGATGCAAACCAACCGTCCCTAACCACTGATACGGTTCGCCTTCCCATTCTGGATGATGACTCCCCCTCTTCCCTAGGGACCATTAATGCAATAACACCTACAGCAGCCCCTATATCCTCGTACAAAGATATCGCTTCAAAAAACATTCCTTGGGACCACGTGCCTTTACCATATACTCCGGGGCTCGAGTCGGGCACCATTAACTTTTCCCATGATGACGTTGCTGAGTCTATCCGCAAATGGGACCTCTCTCTTGTTGGCTTTCCACTCGGCCGACCCATCACCTTCTCTCGCATGTGCGAGTTCGTCTCCTCAAACTGGTCTGCTGTCACCATGCCTAAGATCCTTCGCAACGACAAAGGCATATTCCTGTTCCAATTTGCTTGCCATGAAGATCTTACCACCATTCTTAGTGGCAGCCCCTGGGTTACTTCGAGCTCAACCACCATTCTAATGAAGAAATGGTCTCCGGAGCTTAAACTTGACTACTCCCATCTCAAATCTATTCCTATCTGGGCTACCCTCCATGACCTCGACTTCAGATTCTGGTCATGCCACATGCTTGCAAAAATTGGATCAGCAATAGGTACCCCCATCCTCACCGATTCCAAATCGGCTAACCATGACGCACTAAACTTTGCTCGAATCCTGGTGGAAGTTCATGCTGATAAACCACAACTGAGGGAGGTCCGACTGGTTGGACCTGACAATACCATCGTTATCCAAAAAATCAGTTACGAATGGATCCCCCCGCACTGCCCTTCTTGCTTGGTCTTTGGACACAATTGCTCGCCCAAATCCGGAGCTGCCAAATTCCGTACCCCCCTAACCCTAATTCATCTCGCGCTCCCCACAACCCTAACCCTAACTCATCTCGCACTCCCCACAACCCTAATCCTGCACCTATCCTTCCAACACCCGATGACTCACAACGAATATCCCTTCAAGGATCTCCTCTCCCTATCATCAACAACCTCCCCCACCGTCCCATCCCATCGCACGTACCCTCTCCCTCCAAAGACCTTCCTCCCCGCCTTATCACCCCACCGCCTCCTGGTCCCTCGTCTGATGGTATCATCAGCAGCCTCCTATCAACCCACTCATCCTCCACTAATCATACCTCCAATCACAACCCTAAACCTCCCAAAACACCTGGACCACTTGACCCATCCTGCCCACCCAAATCCCCCTCAGGCAACAAGAGTTGTACTGAGACCAAAACAACCTCTCCATGAATCTACAACTATGCTCCTGGAATGTTAGAGGTTTCCACAACCCTAACAAGCACAAAGCAGTCCTTGATCTCGTCAAGAAGCATAATCTTGACATTATTGCTATCATTGAAACTCGCCTCCAAAGCAACCAAGAAAACCATATTGCTCATTCCCTGCTTCCCTCATGGAACAACTACTCAAATTCCTCCCATGCCCATAATTGCCGCCTCTGGATATGGTGGAACCCCGACCGCCTCCATCTCACCCCGATCATCATCACCGACCAAATTTTCCACTGCAACATCACCCAACCACACAATGCACAACTTGGACTGTCTCCATTTGCGTGCACCTTCATCTATGGCCATAATCGCGCGGAGGATCGATCTAGTCTCTGGAACTCGATCAACACGTTAGCAACGCTTCACTCCAACTCCCCATGGGTCCTCTTGGGCGACTTCAACGTCACCCTCTCACCGGATGAGAAAACCTGCAACAATATCCCTATGATTTCGCAATCCTCCACTGAACTCGCTACGTGCTTCAACAACTGCAACCTTTGTGATCACACCTTCTCAGGATGCAACTTCACTGGAATAACAAGCAAATAAGATCTCGGATCTGGTGTAAACTTGATCGTATTGTGATCAACCATCATTGGCACACCCACTTCCCCTCCTCAACCGCCCACTTCGATCCTGCCTACATTTCTGATCACTCTCCCGCTCTTTTAGCCCTCGCCCCTAAAAATCCTCGCCTGAACTTCCCTTTCCGCTTTAATAATGCTTGGACTCTCCACGAGGACTTTAATCCTACCGTCTCTGAGCACTGGAAGATCAATTCCACCGGTAACCCCATGTTTCGCCTCACCCAGAAGCTCAAGAGTCTCAAACCGAAAATCAAGAAGTTCCCTAGCTCTAAGCTCGAACACATCCATCTTGAGGTTACTGCACACAAGTCATCTCTCCACAACGTTCAAACCGCCCTCCAAGCCAACCCACATTGCACTGTCCTCCAAGAAAAAGAGAAAGACCTTACCCATAAACTCCTATCTTCCCTTGACCTTCACCGAACCACCCTTAACCAGCTTGCAAAGATCAAATGGTCCATTCATGGTGACCAATGTGACTCTTACTTCTTTAGATGCATCAAAGCCAGAAGAAGTGCCAACGCCATCAAATTCATCAAAGACTCTTCCAACACCCCACACTATGACCATTCAACCATCGCCTCCATCATCACCAACCACTTCTCCTCCATCCTTACCCCCTCATCCAGCCATATCACCACCCCTCCACCAACATACGACCTACCCACACTCAACCCCCCTGACTTTGATTTTCTTTCTATGCAGGTAACTCCTGACGATGTCAAGAAGGCTCTTTTTAGTATTAATGACAACAAGGCCCCTGGTCCGGATGGATACAACGCGTTTTTCTACAAGAACGCCTGGAACATCATCAAGGAAGACTTTACTGATGCCATTCTCGACTTCTTCTCCTCTGGCAAGCTTCTGAAACTCACCAACCACACATCCATCTCCCTGATTGCCAAATGTGATAACCCCTCATACCCAGCCGATTACAGACCCATTTCATGTTGCAACACAACCTACAAAACCATCGCAAAAATCATTGCCTCCCGCATCAACTCAATCCTCCCCAACCTCATTGGCAAATACCAAAGCGCTTTTGTTAGCAAAAGGAACATCAAACATAACATCCTCCTCTGCCAAGAGCTGCTCCACAAATACGGCCGTAAGCACATATCCCCCAGAGCCACCCTCAAGATCGACATCACTAAGGCTTTTGATACCATTGACCATAACTTCATCATTCACTGCCTCCACAAGATGGGCTTCCCTAACCACCTTATCAGGTTGATCCATGAATGCATATCCACGGCCTCGTACTCTATCAACATCAATGGCTCCCTCACCGGTCATTTCAAGGGCTCTAGGGGCCTCAGACAAGGATGCCCACTATCGCCCCCCTCTTTGCCATTGCCCTCGAATACCTTTCAGCCATGATTAAAGTTCAGACTTCTAGCCCCAATTTCAATCACCATCCTAAATGCCATAACCCCAAAATCACTCACATTTGCTTTGCTGATGACATACTTCTCTTCTCCAGGGGCGACCTCATCTCCATCCAAATTTTACAAGCTTCCCTTACGGAATTCGGACTCTACTCCGGGCTCAAAATCAATCTTCAAAAATCTGCACTGTACCTTGGTGGCGTCCCTGCCCACACTGCGCACTCCTTTGCCCATAATACCGGATTCTCAATCGGATCCCTCCCGTTCCTTCATCTTGGTGTCCCTGTTGGCTGTAAAAAAACTCAATCTCCGGGACTTCCATCCACTCATTATCAAGATCACAAAACGAATTCACTCCTGGAGCGCAAAGCTTCTCTCTTATGCGGGTAGGATCCAGATCATTCACTCCATTCTCCAATCCATGTACCATTACTGGTGTACTGTCTACGTAATTCCATCCACAATCATCAACAAGATTCAGGGGCTCCTTAGATCGTTCCTTTGGTCCGGAAAGGAGTCTAGTCACCGCTCCCTTGTCGCTTGGAACACTACCTGTTTGCCTAAGCATTGTGGTGGTCTTGGCTTCAAAAACATCCTTGCCCGTAATAAGGTCTGTTTCACTCACCTTATCCATGACATTGCTAACTACCCTGATTCCCTCTGGAGCTCCTGGATTGCTCACAATATACTGAAGGGCCAATCCGTTTGGCACTCCTTTGCCCGTACCAACCACAGTTACTCTTGGAGATGTATCGTCAAGACTCGAGATGAACTTATTTCCCTCACCAATACCAGTAACAACCTGAGTTGCCTCTCCCTCATCACTTCCTCTGATGGTAAATTCTCATCCAAAGCTACCTACAACATCTTCGCATGCGCCCCACTAAATACTCCCAACATCAACTTCAAATCAATCTGGCTAAACACCAATATTCCCAAATGCATGGTCATCACTTGGCTTGCCTGGCTCGATCGGCTCCCCACCCTCTGCCGACTCAGGCAATGGAACATCACCACCAATGACACCTGCAAACTCTGCCAATCCTACCCTGAAGATTCCAACCACCTCTGGAACCGGTGCAGCTATACTTCCCTAGTCCTTGACATTGTCTCTAGGTGGAATAGAACCTCATACCCACCTGTTTACCTCCACAGGCCCTGGAACTGGCTCGCTTCGATACCCGCTCCTAAAAAGAACCTTGCTGATTGCGTCCGGATCTGCTCATTCACCTCATACATATACTTCACTTGGAGAGCCCGGAACCTCTTGATTCACAGCAACACCTTCACCCGCGCCATTATCTGTGCAAATCAGATCATCAACGCCACCAAGAACCACCTTGCCCACACATGGAAAGATAGATCAACTGAGTCCATTGCATATGCTTCTAGACTAGGCATTTACCTAGTCTAATTCCATCTCCTTATTCCCCCTGTCTGTTGTCCTTGTTGTCTCTATAACAAAGTTGTTGTAAACCTTCTCATTTTCTATAATATACGTACATTTTCAAAAAAAAAAAAAAAAAAAACATTATCTCTCACGTAACCAATCAGACCCAGCTTTTGGATAGTACAACTCATGTTTCATCCCTATTTGATGAATAAAGTACAAGACTTGATTTCGTAATACCGTAATTAGGCCTTACCAAGAAACAAAATAGCACCAAAGCAACTGGAACTAGACATGTAACTAACTACAAGGTGCAAAAAGGCAATAACTTACCACAAATCATAGGGGTTCAATAATGTAAAATATGAAATTCTAAAGCCCTAAACTGTGGACAACAAAGGAAAAAACCTAAATCATAAACCGAAAATTGAAAATTAAATAGGGTTACAAGGATTTACTAGTAAGGATCTTCAATTACAATTATCTTAGTTCCTAATCAACCAACACGAGGTTAGTGTAGAAATACTCCTCGGATATAAGATGTAAATCGACCATGAACATTCTCTAAATCCTCACTTAAATTAACTATGTTTTAAAAAATTATTTATATTATTTATTTCAATTATTTAATTTTTTTATACCAATATTTTCATATGGTGCCAAAAACTTTGACTTTTGGCGTCGGCGACATCAGCCGTCGCCAACGGTCCCTTTTATTAGTCACGGTAGAATTAGCCGACGCCAATTACATGAGTATCAGCGACAGATGAAAACCACCGACGCAAATAATTGGTATTTTTGTCACGTTGATGTTATTGTCGCCAAATAAAGAACAACGGCGACGGCAAACACTTGCCGTCGCCAACAAGCGTGGCTAATTGAATTATTTTTTGTAGTGGTTCCAACGTTTGAGAAGGAGTGAAGAGGATCCGTTGACAATCCATAGGTTGCCTTGAAGGATGGAGATGAGGTCTTCCTCGGAGGCAAAGTGAAAAATGAAAATACCGTTTTCATTTCTTAGGATTTTTGGCGGGGTCACGAGATTCCAAGAGAGTGAATTAAAGGAGGACATTTGTTGGAAGGCGATGGGACTACCCAAGGGAAAGCAATCGAAGAGAGATTCCACTTGGAAATGGTGTCAAAGACATCCTCCTTTGAGAAGTGAATGATGCCATCATCAAATCCTGGAAATAGGACAAATTAAGGAACGTGGTCCCAAGAAGTCGCATTAATGAGAATGTCTTTGAAAGTGGCTTTTGTAGTGCCTGCAACCGTAAAGTAGACTTCATGAGGGCTAACCGAGGGGTCGATATGTGATAACACGATTTATGAGCTAGTTTTAGGTAGTCATTTAGATAGATTTCTCACTCATTCATGCACGGTTTAGCACTAGTTCATGACGTTTTGCACTCAATTCACGTATTTTGTCGAGATAGACGTCTACTCGGACTTTTGCTTGCTTTGTAGGTAATTTGGGAGATTTAAGAGCCTAATCGATACATCCGAGGATCATTCCTCGAGATGACACACTTCCGGACTCATTGGAATGCAAGCTAAGGGCTAAGGAAGACTCATGGAACCTTGCCAACACAAACCATGCACCAAATCATGGCTTAACGAGCCTAGGAGAAGCTTCTGACAGAAACCACGGTCTAGGCCCTTTCCACGGCCGTGGTTATGCCCGTAATTCTTGCCAGGACCACATCGACAGCTGGTCACGATCTCTTCCATTGCTCTTGCATTTTAGTGGGTATTTAAAGGATTTTGCAGGCTGTAATTGGGGATCCTTCTCTTCTCTTTTGACCTACCTTTCTTCCCCAAAACATTTGGCCATTGTTGCCTCCCGTCCAAGCACCCATTAGGGGTGTTCTTGGAAGAGATTAGTATAGATTCTCGTTTTAGAGTGAGATTAGAGTGGATTCGAGTGAAGCTTTCATTGTTGTCAAGTTGGATTAGCTCTTGGAGCCTTGTAAGAATTTGGTAATCTCTATTCTATGCTTTTAATGTCTTTTCTTTGGATTGTTCTTCATCATTTGACCATGACTTGCAAGCATGCTTTATTTGTGGAGATTGATCTTGAAATGAATGTTGTTGGCTAGATAGGTTGCGATTCTAGAGTAAGGAAAGAAGGGCTATGGCTAGAAGCATGATAGGATGAACTTAGATTTTTACCCTTGGATGACTTGTGTTGTTGAAATCCTAGTGTTTGTTGAGTTTAATTTAGCTTAGGATCACCTAATGCTATCAACCTAAGTGAGGGAAGAGATCTACCCGATGATTTCCGATCTTAGATACCTAAGATGACAAACCCTAGGTAGTGGTGAGCCTCACAAGCCGCCATTGGACTAAGTGTGCTAGGATGGTTGATTAGGACTTCCCTTTCCGAGACTTACCCGGTAAGGATACGTTAGACTCCTAGGTAACAATCCGGTTTGTGTAGAATTCCTTCCTTAGGTTCTTAGAGACTTACCCGGTGATAAGACCTTAGGAATGGACTAGTGGACCATGAGACCTACCCGGTAATTGATCCCAATCTAGAAACGCTAAATCCCGACATATCATAGTTAATCCGAGAAATGAATAGATAGCTTGAGTCTATGCCATACCCGGACTTCCAAACTCTAGAATCCGCTTTGTTACTTCCATTCTCAAATCTTTTGTGTTAGTGTGTGTTTGCGTTGCTTGATTGTGTTCATATACATGTGATCTTTGTTTGATCACCGAAAAACCTCCAAAAACATTGTGTTTTCCATTTTCTTTATTCCTCATCTTATCTTACTCTAGATTCACACTATCTTTGATCACTGAATGACTTAATTTCACCTCAGTCCTTGTGTTCGACCTCGGAATACTTTCCTTTCTACAAAACGACCCGTACACTGTGGGTTTCGCTAGGTAGTTTAGGATTTAGTTCGAGTTTATAAATGTAAAGCTTTTTGTGCTATTTCCTAGCGTAACAAGTTTTTGGCGCCGTTGCCGGGGACTAGGTTAAGATTAAGTCATTTGCCTTTGATTGTTTTTAGTGTTTATCTTTCTTGTTACTTTTGATCTTGTGTTGTTTTTGTCTTTGCCTTTTCATGTTTGCCATGGACGGATTATACCTCCAAGACGACCTTGACAACATGGAGTATGAGGAGTGGATGGAAGACCAAGATCTAGGACCTCTCCATGATGAGTTTGAGTATTGGAAGGAGTTCAATGCCTATCATGAGTCCCATGATCAAGCTCACATGACTACTTTACCTCATGAGGAACCTCACCATCAACCTCACAATGACCGAGTGGAATCAATGCTAGAAGAAATGTTGAGGAAGATGGATGATCTAGAGAGCAACCTTGCTTCCATTTCTAGTTCCCACATGGAGCTTGAAACGGAAGTTTGTCATCAAGAGGAGGTTCACTATGAGGAGATCCAAGAATTGCCCGATTCAACCATAACCAATAGAAGCCTTGAGGAAGAGTTGAATGAAGCTCGAGAGCAATTGTGGTTAAGGGATTTGGCCCTGAAGGAAGAAAGGAGATTGAATACCGAGAGAGAGGAACGAATGAGGAGGGAGATTGAGGAGATTAGGAATGCTCTTATGCTAGGAGATCCTACCATTCTCCAAGGTTCACCTCCACCTCCTTCACCTTTGGAGGAGTGCAATGAAGAACTCTCATCCCCGGACATCCTTGCCATCAATCCCGGAACCACACTCGAAGAGCACATGAGGAATGAAGCCAACAAAGAGAACCACGCCCGTGGAGTACAAATCACGGCCGTGGAAGCTAACAGAAAGAACTACGGCCGTGGAGTACAAACCACGCCCGTGGAAGCTGCTTTCCTAGGCGATCCTAAGCCACTTTCAGCTCCCTCCAACCCTTTCTTGCTTGCTCGGAGTACACACGAAGATTGGAGCCCCTTTCCTAAGGATTCTCCATTATTGAATGATGGAGACAAGCATGATGGATCCATGATGGTTATGAAGTACTTCAATGAAGGATTCTTTCCGAGAATCGGCTTTCCTCGGATCATAGAGGATGAGGATGACAAGCATTTCACCGGAGTGACCGCGGAGTATAAATTGCCTAAGTATGGGGTGGCCCCTATGGTTGCAACTCTATACTATCATCAAGGAAGCGGTGATGAAGGAGTCTACTACTCACCGGTGAAGAGAGAACTTAAGGCTTATTTGGGCATCAAGTGGCCCTTGCTTGTCATCATGGATTCCGGGAAAAGATGGTTGCTTGGACTCCTCAAGCAAACCATGGTATTCGAGGTGGATTAACATATCCACGGAGTTTGGTCAAGCTAATGACCTAAAAGAAGCGCTTAATGGGAGGCAACCCATTGGTACAACTCTTTCCCTTTTCTCTTTTGTTTTTGCTTTTCTTTTTGCTTTTGTGTGTTTTTGTGTTTTGTGTTTGTGGTAGATTTTAGGTAATGAGGAAGCCTTGCAAGGCGAGTTGATGACGATGACTCCGTTTTTAAACATGGGTAGAGCGGACGTGGGGCTTGGACGGCTTGAGGTGTCTTGTTAGATGGAAGAGCTCCCATCTCACATATACCTTGGCGCGGGTCTCGACGCTGGAATGATTATGAAGAGCTCTCTACCATGCTTGATCGATCATCCATCACCACCACTCCACACGAGTTCATCCCAAATACCGAAGCAAACCATTTTACATTGTGAGAACCTTCTTTCACTCTCTTTACTTGAATACCACATTGGGGACAATGTGTTTCTAAGTATGGGGTGGGGTTTGCATGATCCTTTGCATGATGAGCATCTAGGATAGTTTAATGTTTGCACATGTCTTGCATTGTACATACTTAAATCGAAAATCCCATAAAAATCAGAAAATTTTAAAATTTTTGTGCTTTCTAGGCTTGGATATGATCCTAATGATAAACCTTGTCTTGTGGATTGGCTATGGATGGCCTTGTGTGTTTAATTGATGATGCATATGTGGACTTGAAATACTTATCTTGAATTCCATGAATGACTTGTGATTATGATGCTTGCCTTGATTTAATTGAGGATTGAAAGTCGAAATTGCATGCTAGTTCTTGCACATCAATTAGGAGTGATTAAGGCAATTCATCTTCCTCTACTTCTCATCTTGATCATGTTGCTTGAGCACCTCAATTGAGATAAATTTGACCTCTTTTGACCCATCCGGGAATAGGAGCATGTTAGTGTGTTGATGTGTGTGAAAAGCAAGTGTGGGGTGAAGATGTTGATATTATGAATGTTGTGAATGAAGTGCTGAAATTGTTGTGAAAGTGTAGCCAAAAATATAGGTTTGGGGACATCGGTTTAAATGACAAGTAACTCGGTACACTTCACATGATCGGGTGTTGGTGCCTTGCCAAAGTCAAATAAACCGATAGTCCTAACGAGCTTTGGTATGTGTGCCCGGTGTGGATGCACCTCGAAAAATAGAAAAAGCCCGAGGATGGCTAATCACCAAGGTTTCGGCTTTTGTACACCAATGCCATTGTCTCAAAAATAAAAGAAAAGAAAGAAAAGAAAATGAAGAAAAAATATACACTTGAGGGAAGTTGATAAGAAATGTGAAGTTGTGGTTGTTTAGTTCCTTTCCCGGATTAGCATCACATAGCCTAGAAAATTCCCACCTAATCACGACGTTTCTTGGCCTTCTATTTTACAAGTCCTTTTGACCTACTTGCATGTGTGTAAGACTAAGTGATTTAGATTGGATATACTCATGATCATCTTGACTTCTTCATCTTTACATTTCATTGCATGCTATCAAGTTAAGTGTAATTGTCTTTCCATGCTTTCATTTATTTGATACATAATTGCTTGTCCATTGCCATGAAACATCACTATGAAGGTGATCCGTCTTTAGAAGCACAAATCCAAAAAGATTTTGCCATTTTTCTGCATGCATAAATCATGTCATCTCTTAGTCTATAGTTGGGAATTTGCTCGGGGACGAGCAAACCTTAAGTATGGGGTATTTTGATAACACGATTTATGAGCTAGTTTTAGGTAGTCATTTAGATAGATTTCTCACTCATTCATGCACGGTTTAGCACTAGTTCATGACGTTTTGCACTCAATTCACGTATTTTGTCGAGATAGACGTCTACTCGGACTTTTGCTTGCTTTGTAGGTAATTTGGGAGATTTAAGAGCCTAATCGATACATCCGAGGATCATTCCTCGAGATGACACACTTCCGGACTCATTGGAATGCAAGCTAAGGGCTAAGGAAGACTCATGGAACCTTGCCAACACAAACCATGCACCAAATCATGGCTTAACGAGCCTAGGAGAAGCTTCTGACAGAAACCACGGTCTAGGCCCTTTCCACGGCCGTGGTTATGCCCGTAATTCTTGCCAGGACCACATCGACAGCTGGCCACGATCTCTTCCATTGCTCTTGCATTTTAGTGGGTATTTAAAGGATTTTGCAGGCTGTAATTGGGGATCCTTCTCTTCTCTTTTGACCTACCTTTCTTCCCCAAAACATTTGGCCATTGTTGCCTCCCTTCCAAGCACCCATTAGGGGTGTTCTTGGAAGAGATTAGTATAGATTCTCGTTTTAGAGTGAGATTAGAGTGGATTCGAGTGAAGCTTTCATTGTTGTCAAGTTGGATTAGCTCTTGGAGCCTTGTAAGAATTTGGTAATCTCTATTCTATGCTTTTAATGTCTTTTCTTTGGATTGTTCTTCATCATTTGACCATGACTTGCAAGCATGCTTTATTTGTGGAGATTGATCTTGAAATGAATGTTGTTGGCTAGATAGGTTGCGATTCTAGAGTAAGGAATAATGTTTGTGCTTTGGACTATGATTGTATTGCTTCCATGTTAGCTTAGGATCGATTTGTGTTCGAAATCCCAACTCGGAACCAAACCACGGCTTGTTCTTCATGCTTCCACGGCCGTGGTTTAGCATGATCCACCCGTGTTTTTATTCTGTTGTTCTTATATTGTTGAATCTTGATGTTTGGATGTAGATGTGTTGAAATCCTAGTGTTTGTTGAGTTTAATTTAGCTTAGGATCACCTAATGCTATCAACCTAAGTGAGGGAAGAGATCTACCCGATGATTTCCGATCTTAGATACCTAAGATGACAAACCCTAGGTAGTGGTGAGCCTCACAAGCCGCCATTGGACTAAGTGTGCTAGGATGGTTGATTAGGACTTCCCTTTCCGAGACTTACCCGGTAAGGATACGTTAGACTCCTAGGTAACAGTCCGGTTTGTGTAGAATTCCTTCCTTAGGTTCTTAGAGACTTACCCGGTGATAAGACCTTAGGAATGGACTAGTGGACCATGAGACCTACCCGGTAATTGATCCCATTCGAGAAACACCCAACTCCGAACAACCACAACCTTCCTTAGACCTTTAGAAACATGAGTCCATAGTCATATTCGGAATTCCGAACCTCTAGAATCCGCTTCCTTACCTCTTATCTCTCATCTTTTGTGTTGTGTGTTTGCGTTGCTTGATTGTGTTCATATACTTGTGATCTTTGTTTGATCACCGAAAAACCTCCAAAAACATTGTGTTTTCCATTTTCTTTATTCCTCATCTTATCTTAGTCTAGATTCACACTATCTTTGATCATTGAATGACTTAATTTCACCTCAGTCCTTGTGTTCGACCTCGGAATACTTTCCTTTCTACAAAACGACCCGTACACTGCGGGTTTCGCTAGGTAGTTTAGGATTTAGTTCGAGTTTATAAATGTAAAGCTTTTTGTGCTATTTCCTAGCGTAACAAGTTTTTGGCGCCGTTGCCGGGGACTAGGTTAAGATTAAGTCATTTGCCTTTGATTGTTTTTAGTGTTTATCTTTCTTGTTACTTTTGATCTTGTGTTGTTTTTGTCTTTGCCTTTTCATGTTTGCCATGGACGGATTATACCTCCAAGACGACCTTGACAACATGGAGTATGAGGAGTGGATGGAAGACCAAGATCTAGGACCTCTCCATGATGAGTTTGAGTATTGGAAGGAGTTCAATGCCTATCATGAGTCCCATGATCAAGCTCACATGACTACTTTACCTCATGAGGAACCTCACCATCAACCTCACAATGACCGAGTGGAATCAATGCTAGAAGAAATGTTGAGGAAGATGGATGATCTAGAGAGCAACCTTGCTTCCATTTCTAGTTCCCACATGGAGCTTGAAACGGAAGTTTGTCATCAAGAGGAGGTTCACTATGAGGAGATCCAAGAATTGCCCGATTCAACCATAACCAATAGAAGCCTTGAGGAAGAGTTGAATGAAGCTCGAGAGCAATTGTGGTTAAGGGATTTGGCCCTGAAGGAAGAAAGGAGATTGAATACCGAGAGAGAGGAACGAATGAGGAGGGAGATTGAGGAGATTAGGAATGCTCTTATGCTAGGAGATCCTACCATTCTCCAAGGTTCACCTCCACCTCCTTCACCTTTGGAGGAGTGCAATGAAGAACTCTCATCCCCGGACATCCTTGCCATCAATCCCGGAACCACACTCGAAGAGCACATGAGGAATGAAGCCAACAAAGAGAACCACGCCCGTGGAGTACAAATCACGGCCGTGGAAGCTAACAGAAAGAACTACGGCCGTGGAGTACAAACCACGCCCGTGGAAGCTGCTTTCCTAGGCGATCCTAAGCCACTTTCAGCTCCCTCCAACCCTTTCTTGCTTGCTCGGAGTACACACGAAGATTGGAGCCCCTTTCCTAAGGATTCTCCATTATTGAATGATGGAGACAAGCATGATGGATCCATGATGGTTATGAAGTACTTCAATGAAGGATTCTTTCCGAGAATCGGCTTTCCTCGGATCATAGAGGATGAGGATGACAAGCATTTCACCGGAGTGACCGCGGAGTATAAATTGCCTAAGTATGGGGTGGCCCCTATGGTTGCAACTCTATACTATCATCAAGGAAGCGGTGATGAAGGAGTCTACTACTCACCGGTGAAGAGAGAACTTAAGGCTTATTTGGGCATCAAGTGGCCCTTGCTTGTCATCATGGATTCCGGGAAAAGATGGTTGCTTGGACTCCTCAAGCAAACCATGGTATTCGAGGTGGATTAACATATCCACGGAGTTTGGTCAAGCTAATGACCTAAAAGAAGCGCTTAATGGGAGGCAACCCATTGGTACAACTCTTTCCCTTTTCTCTTTTGTTTTTGCTTTTCTTTTTGCTTTTGTGTGTTTTTGTGTTTTGTGTTTGTGGTAGATTTTAGGTAATGAGGAAGCCTTGCAAGGCGAGTTGATGACGATGACTCCGTTTTTAAACATGGGTAGAGCGGACGTGGGGCTTGGACGGCTTGAGGTGTCTTGTTAGATGGAAGAGCTCCCATCTCACATATACCTTGGCGCGGGTCTCGACGCTGGAATGATTATGAAGAGCTCTCTACCATGCTTGATCGATCATCCATCACCACCACTCCACACGAGTTCATCCCAAATACCGAAGCAAACCATTTTACATTGTGAGAACCTTCTTTCACTCTCTTTACTTGAATACCACATTGGGGACAATGTGTTTCTAAGTATGGGGTGGGGTTTGCATGATCCTTTGCATGATGAGCATCTAGGATAGTTTAATGTTTGCACATGTCTTGCATTGTACATACTTAAATCGAAAATCCCATAAAAATCAGAAAATTTTAAAATTTTTGTGCTTTCTAGGCTTGGATATGATCCTAATGATAAACCTTGTCTTGTGGATTGGCTATGGATGGCCTTGTGTGTTTAATTGATGATGCATATGTGGACTTGAAATACTTATCTTGAATTCCATGAATGACTTGTGATTATGATGCTTGCCTTGATTTAATTGAGGATTGAAAGTCGAAATTGCATGCTAGTTCTTGCACATCAATTAGGAGTGATTAAGGCAATTCATCTTCCTCTACTTCTCATCTTGATCATGTTGCTTGAGCACCTCAATTGAGATAAATTTGACCTCTTTTGACCCATCCGGGAATAGGAGCATGTTAGTGTGTTGATGTGTGTGAAAAGCAAGTGTGGGGTGAAGATGTTGATATTATGAA
>BSUD01000003.1:153742528-153808030 GCA_033239045.1 Fagopyrum esculentum | reverse complement strand
GACAGCTGGCCACGATCTCTTCCATTGCTCTTGCATTTTAGTGGGTATTTAAAGGATTTTGCAGGCTGTAATTGGGGATCCTTCTCTTCTCTTTTGACCTACCTTTCTTCCCCAAAACATTTGGCCATTGTTGCCTCCCTTCCAAGCACCCATTAGGGGTGTTCTTGGAAGAGATTAGTATAGATTCTCGTTTTAGAGTGAGATTAGAGTGGATTCGAGTGAAGCTTTCATTGTTGTCAAGTTGGATTAGCTCTTGGAGCCTTGTAAGAATTTGGTAATCTCTATTCTATGCTTTTAATGTCTTTTCTTTGGATTGTTCTTCATCATTTGACCATGACTTGCAAGCATGCTTTATTTGTGGAGATTGATCTTGAAATGAATGTTGTTGGCTAGATAGGTTGCGATTCTAGAGTAAGGAAAGAAGGGCTATGGCTAGAAGCATGATAGGATGAACTTAGATTTTTACCCTTGGATGACTTGTGTTGTTGAAATCCTAGTGTTTGTTGAGTTTAATTTAGCTTAGGATCACCTAATGCTATCAACCTAAGTGAGGGAAGAGATCTACCCGATGATTTCCGATCTTAGATACCTAAGATGACAAACCCTAGGTAGTGGTGAGCCTCACAAGCCGCCATTGGACTAAGTGTGCTAGGATGGTTGATTAGGACTTCCCTTTCCGAGACTTACCCGGTAAGGATAGGTTAGACTCCTAGGTAACAATCCGGTTTGTGTAGAATTCCTTCCTTAGGTTCTTAGAGACTTACCCGGTGATAAGACCTTAGGAATGGACTAGTGGACCATGAGACCTACCCGGTAATTGATCCCAATCTAGAAACGCTAAATCCCGACATATCATAGTTAATCCGAGAAATGAATAGATAGCTTGAGTCTATGCCATACCCGGACTTCCAAACTCTAGAATCCGCTTTGTTACTTCCATTCTCAAATCTTTTGTGTTAGTGTGTGTTTGCGTTGCTTGATTGTGTTCATATACTTGTGATCTTTGTTTGATCACCGAAAAACCTCCAAAAACATTGTGTTTTCCATTTTCTTTATTCCTCATCTTATCTTAGTCTAGATTCACACTATCTTTGATCATTGAATGGCTTAATTTCACCTCAGTCCTTGTGTTCGACCTCGGAATACTTTCCTTTCTACAAAACGACCCGTACACTGCGGGTTTCGCTAGGTAGTTTAGGATTTAGTTCGAGTTTATAAATGTAAAGCTTTTTGTGCTATTTCCATGCGTAACAATATGGACGGTCTTCAATGGAGGATTTTGTAAAGTAGAAGATGAAGAGGTGGTAAAGGTTGTTGCAAGGCTGTGTCGGGGAGATCAGTGTCGAAGGGTCAGTGGGGGCAAAATCCAAGGGAGGGTCATGTAAGGAAAGAGAAGAAGTGGTGGTGATTATAGGAGTTTGGCATGATTGGGAGATCATAGCCGGACTGCCCTTTGGAGGTGAAGAAGGGAGTGGGGGAAAGAGGACATCAGTGGAGATAATCGGTGTTGGTTCAGACATGGGTTTTGAGAGCCGTTGATTGTTCGATCGAATGAGGTCTTCAGGGATTGCTTCGAACGGGCTAGAAGGTTTAGAGGGAGAGGTTGGCTTCGGTGGAATGCGAGAACTGTGGTTTAGCTCTGAGATTTTGATCGAGTATTTCTTGGAGCATTTTGAGCCTTCCATGGTGGTACTGGAGGGAGTGCGTGTGTGTGTGTGTGGGGGGGGGGGGGCGCCACACTGGTGTTGGAGGCAGGCAGCAAGCCTAACTCCCCAAAGGAAAAGAGAGCGTTTTTTCCACAGTTTATGTTGATGGCATACAATCTACCTATGGTACGCAAATTCGGTTGACTACCTACTTCGAATTACTCCATAACTTTTTTTCCTGAGCAAAACCTACCAACGTTTATATTAAAAGTTTGCTAAAGTTCTCGTTTGTATATCAAATAATTAGTAGATAGCACATGCACACGTAGGTAAAATAATAACACAACAAAATGGGTATGCTAATATTATATTATTTTCTTTATTTGGTTATACACAATAAACTCAACTTATCAATGACAGGAGTGGTCTCTTACTCTCACCTCTGCTCTGTATATGAACAAAGTAGATCATATGCGTCTCACCGTATACTTATATGGGGTGGTTGCACAAAACTTCCCTGACTGTGGCAAGGCGGGGCAATGATATCAAAACCATACCCCTCTTACATACACTTGGATCTTAATCGATATCTGATAAGGAACCATCCTTGAACTTGGCACTATGCAAGAGGAGGGACAATCTCACTCTAAGAGAAGAGGAGTCGGGATGTACTACTTTCAATTAAGAAGAGAAAGAAGGATCATCTCTAGATGCGTGAAAGCATCAAGGACTAAAACGTCCAAGACTTGAGTCAAACGAATCTGGTCAAAATCGATACATAAGAAGACAATAGGACGTCTAAACCATATTGTTATTCTAACTTCAACCCAAATTACATATTTTAGACTATTGAGTTTCATCAAACGTGAATTGTTTTGTTACCTTTTCGTGTTCTATTCATATTTAGTTGAGAGAAAGAGGTAAGATATACTCAATCAATGTAAATGGTACTCTCTGGGGTTTCTTCAAAGGCAACAGAGGGCTTAGACAAGGCTGCCCTTTATCTCCCGGCCTCTTTGCCATCGCCATCGAAGTCCTATCCCAAATGATCCTGACCAATACCTCTTCACCAGACTTCAACCTACACCCCAAGTGCTCAAACCCCCACCTCACCCGCCTATGTTTTGCTGACGACATTCTTCTGTTTTGCAGGGGTGACTCGAGATCTATTAATATCTTGTTGAAAACACTCACTCATTTCGGTTCATACTCTGGATCGCACATCAACCCCAGCAAGTCTACTATCTTTCTTGGTGGAATCTCTCCAGCTAACCAACACATGCACCATCGCTTCCAACTCTGGCATTCACCTTGGTACCCTTCCTTTCACCTACCTCGGCATCCCAATTGGTAGTAAAAGACTTCAACAAAGTGACTATCTACCTCTTATCACCAAAATTACAAAGAGAATCAATGCTTGGGGAGCAAGGAACCTCTCCTACGCAGGCAGAAAGCAGCTCATCTCCTCTATCCTCATTCCCCTCCAATATTACTGGTGCTCCTCTCTCCCTCTTCCCGCTTCCATCATTACAAGAATCAACTCTCTCCTTCGCTCGTTTCTCTGGTCCGGAAAGAAGGCCAGCCCCAGAGCTCTCATCGCCTGGCAAACAGTATGTTCCTCTCTTGCTAATGGCGGTTTAGGCTTCAAAGATCTCCTTGCTTGGAACAAAGCCTGTATTTCCAAGCTGATCTTCAAACTTGACCCCACCCGCTCTACCCACAACATTTGGGCCGACTGGATCCGCTCTAACATCCTCAAGACCCATACCATTTGGAACTACGACATCAACTACATCCATAGCCATGTATGGAACTCCATCCTCAACGTCAGAAACGATATTCTCAGCCTCTCAAATAGCCAAGCCTTCATCAACATCACCACCAAAGCAAATGGTGCCTTCTCCACTACCCTTGCCTACAACCTTCTCAAGAACCAACAAACACTGGTTCACTACCCCCACAACATCATTTGGAGAAACCTCAACATCCCTAAATGTAGCATCATCTCATGGATTGCTAGCCACAACAGCCTCCCAACCCTTACCAAGCTCAAAACCTGGAGCGTTATCCCGGATGACACTTGCCTCCTTTGTGGTAATCACCCAAAAAATGAAGATCACCTTCTCCATCACTGCTCCTATTCCACCATCACTCTTGACCTAATCTCCAGATGGATGCACCTGCCTCTACCGTACCCGTACAAAGACTGCATCTGGACCTGGCTCAGCAACACTCGACCCCATAAGCAAGACTTCATTGGCCACATCCGTATTGCCACCATCACCTCTTTCATCTCCTCAATTTGGAGAGCTCGAAATGAACTTCTTCATAACCACACCCTCATCCACGAGTCCACCACCGCTAACGCCACCATTCAAGCCGTCAAGAACCACGCTTCCTTTCACTGGAAAGATCGATCACAACCCACACTCACATGGGCCAAGCTGCTTAACATCAATCTATTGTAATCTCATTCTTAATCTTCTCTACTCTCCCTTTTCTCCACGATCCATGTAACTCCCCTCCGTTTCAAGCTGCATTCTGTGTAAATCCCTTCTATTCAATACAATTAACCTTTCAAAAAAAATAAAAAGGTGAGATATAATCTTGCTTGTCTAAATAGTTTGATTTGTTCTTAGATATGTGTCAATTTATTGAAAAATTGTTGTTATCCTCTTCCATGTGCTTTCTTGGCTAATTTTTTTTTTTTTGAAACCTAGGGGGTTTACGTGTTAAGATGTGGAAAAAGAGTTACAAGAGAGAGAGAGACATAACGACGGGGTACAAGCAGGAAAATCCATGCTGAACAAATAGATGCAAAAGGAGTGACGCAAGCCAAACAGTGGCCAATTCAGGAGATTTGGAGAAAGTTCATCCATTGGGAGCTTGTTGGAGAGAGTTTGGTCCATTTTGAGGATGCAATGAGCTTAATGTGGTTCTTTATTTTGTGTGCATTGTAGACCGGATTGGGGGCTATGTGGTTGAAGATGAGGTCATTTCGACTCTTCCATATATGATAGACGAATGAAGTGAAGGAGGTTGTATAGATTTGAGTCTTGAAGCACTGTCTTTTGGATGATCTAAGCCATTCGAGCCAGCCGAGGATAGTATGGTGCCTCGGAGTAATAAGTAACCATTTGAGGATGATGTCCAGGGTTGCAATGGAGGTGGGGTAGTGGAGAAAGATATGGTCCTCCGTCTCCTGGTGGAGATTGCAAACGGGGCAGGTCGCGTAGGAGGAGCTTCCCCATTGGAAACGTTTAGTGTTTGTAGGAAGCTTGCCAAGTGCAGCGATCCATGTAATGAAGCTGCAACGAGGGGAGTTCAGCCTGCCCCAAATAGAGACATTCCAAAGGAGAGGAGAGCCAGGGGTTCGGAGTAGGTTGTAGATGGCATTACTTTGGTATTTCAGATTGGTGCCAGTCATAAGAGCTTTGAGTTGAGTAGGCGATCCCAAGGTAGTAAGCTTATCCCGCACCATGAGGATGGCACGCCAAGAGGCACTATGAGAAGGTGAGGCGGAGGCAGTCCAAATGGAGTCATTCTTGAGAGTGTTGGCATAGGTCCATTGACACCAAAGGCTAGGGCAACCATCGTTGTAGGTGTCCAGCTCATAGATAATCTTTGCGATGCTAGTGATGTTCCATGCATTCATATCCATCAGGCCTAGTCCACCTTCGTTCAGCGGCCTGCAAACGTTGTTCCATGCAACAGGGCTTTTCATCGAGTTGGGGGATCCGGACCAAAGGGAGGAACGGAGAAGAGACTTGATTGTACCTGCAATTGAGAGAGGAAGGAGAAGGACATTGCACCAATAGTTTTGCATACCGAAGAGTATAGATTTGATTACTTGAAGGCGTCCAGCATAAGAGAGGTGCATTGAGTTCCAAGAGGAGATTTTTGATGTGATTTTGTGAACTAGTGGGGAGTAATCCGACTTTTTAAGCTTGCTGGAATCAAGGGGAAGACCAAGGTAGGTAACGGGAAGTTTTCCAATTGAGAACCCATTGGCAATCGCGATGGTGGTTTGGGCAGCGCTCGGAATGCCTCCGAAGAAAATAGCTGATTTGTCCTAGTTGGTTTCAAGTCCAGAGGTGGAGGTGAAGTCGCTGATCCCGTCCTTGAGAATGCGAACCGAAGTTGGATCGGCTCTACAGAAGAGGAGGAGATCATTGACAAAGATGAGGTGGGTGGTGCGGGTTTTGTAGTATTTTGGGTGGTAGTTGAAGTCCAGATTAGAAGTCTTGTCGAGGATGATTCTCGAAAGGTATTCCATGGCAATTGTGAAAAGATAGGGGCATAATGGGCAACCCTGCCTAAGACCTTTGGAGCCTTTGAAGAACCCTTCATAATAGCCATTAACATTGATGGAGAAGGAAGCAGTAGTTACACAAGCTTCAATCCAAGCAATGAAGGTATCCTTGAATCCGAACTTACGAAGCACTTCAATAATGAACTTGTGATCTACATTATCAAAGGCCTTGCGAAGGTCAATCTTCATAGTGCACCTGGGAGAGATTGAAGCCCTCTTGTAGTGCTTGAGGAGTTCATGGCTGAGGAGCGAGTTATGTCTGATAGATCGGCCTTTGATGAAGGCGCCTTGCTGGGTTCCGATGATGTGAGGAAGCACGTCCTTGAGTCTATTTGCGATGATTTTTGCGATCACTTTATAGATTGTGTTACAGCAAGATATGGGCCTGAAGTCACTAGTTTTTGTGGGATTTGGAATTTTGGGTATGACAGAAATGGAGGCGTGGCTTATTTGCTTAAGCAGTCGTTTGGAGGCGAAGAAATCTTTGACTGCTTTGATGAAGCACCGGCCAGTGATATCCCAGGTCTTTTTGAAGAAGTAAGCATTGAAACCGTCCGGCCCAGGGGCCTTGTTATCCCATATACTGAAGAGTGCCTCCTTGATCTCAATATCAGTGACTCGTCCACAAAGATTGAGGGCATTTGCATGGTCAAGTAAGGGCCCAGATTTAATTACAGACTGGCTAATGGTCATGGGCACCGAGGAATGATTGTGTATTTTGAGGAAGTGGGAGATAAATTCATTAGCAATATCCTGGTGGGAGGTGAGTGTTACTCCCTGATCGTTGGTGATGGAGCAGATTCTAGCTTTGCTTCGGTTTCCTTTGATTTTCCTGAAGAAATAAGTTGCAGCTATCTTTGAACTTGATCCAGTCAACTTTGGCAAGTTGAACGGACAAAATCTTCTGACTGGCAAGGAGTGAGCGAAGATCGGTTGTGAGCGAAGATCGGTTTGGACCTGGTCATTTGGTTGTGAGCGAAGATCGGTTTGGACCTGGTCAAGGCGGGATGTTAGGTTTTTGATCTCCAGGCAGATATTCTCAAAGGAAGAACTTCTGAATTTCTTGAGCTTGTTCTTCAGAGATTTGAGGTTATTTACGAGGTTGAACATGTGGTGATTAGGGAGATCATTACTCCAAGAGTTTTGGGCAGTGCTGAGGAAGGATTCATGGAGGCTCAAAACATTGTTAAATCGGAAAGGTTTGTTAAGATCCGGCTTTGGCGAGGAGGTGTTGAGGATGGAAGGAGAGTGGTCTGAGATACCAGGGTTGGGGAAGGTAGCAAGGGCACGGGGGAAAGCTAAATCCCATCTTGCATTATTTATAATGCGGTCAAGCTTGCACAAGGTTTGTTTGTCATCCGTTCTTTTATTATTCCATTTGAAAAAACATCCGGAGGAGCCATGGTCCATCAGTGATGCCTGGGACATGAAATCATTCAACTCGGAATGCACATGGGGAGGGAAGCCCGTGAGCTCGTTGTATTTTTCAGCAGGGGAGCGAACCGCATTAAAGTCACCCATGATGACCCAAGGGGATGGGGCAGGCGGAGTAAGGGTTAGGATGGTGTTCCAAAGGATGGCTCTCTGATCATCAAAGTTGGAAGCATATACGAATGATGCATAGAAGGTTGAGTGGTGGTTGACGTTGGTGATATGTGTATGAATGAATTGTTCAGAGGAAGAGATGGTATTGATGCTGATAATGGAAGGGTTCCACCACAGCCAGATACGACAATTGTGATGATGGAGAATATTGGAAGTGTGATTCCAATTCGGGATGAGAGAGAAGCCAAGTTTGGGAAGGTTGGAGTGAGAGAGACGAATTTCGAGAATGACAATGAGATCGAGATTGAAGGTTTTGACAAGAGATCTAATAGAGGCTTGTTTGGGGACAGAACCAAGGCCTCGAATGTTCCAAGAAGCGATGGTGATGCTATTCATTGGACAATGTATTGATGGTGAGGTTTGGACACTTGTCCTGACAAAGAGGGGCGTTTTGGATGGGACTCTGGTGAGGGGGGGGTCTTAGGGTTTTCAAGGGCATCCCCATTAGATGTGGGTTTGGTGAGGAGGGAGATGATGTCTGAGGTCTGTGGGTTGAGGTCGTTTGCGTGGTTAACAACAGGGCCACATGGTTGCTTGAGGAGGTGCAAACCAAGTTGCAGGATGACCCCCTTAACTCTGATTTGCTGGCGATAGACAGGAGGCTATCCCTTTCGCTCAAGAACAGCCACTCCAAACTCCAACTTATGTTGGCCCAACTCTCTAAGGAGAATTGGATCAAACATGGTGATTAGTGCACGTCGTTTTTCTTCAAGAGTGTTAAGAATCGAAGATGTTCTAACCTCATCACCGCTATCAAGGGTCCTAATGGGGAGATGGCTTACGATCCTGAAGCCATTGATAAAACACTGGTTAGGCACTTCATGAATGCACTCAACCCTCAAAGCCCCGCTTCGAGCAGGCCCTACCCACCATTAAGGCTACCCTCTCTCAGCCACATGGATGTTTGCGCCTTAAATGAGCCTATCACGCCTGAAGAGATCAAGCAAGCCCTCTTCAGCATTGCAGATAATAAAGCCCCAGGGCCGGACGGCTACAGTTCGCTATTCTTTAAGGAGGCCTGGAGTGTTATCCAACACGACTTCACACTTGCGATCCAGGACTTCTTCATTAACAAAAGAATGCTCAAGCAAGTTAATCATGCCTCCATCTTACTGATAGCTAAACACGACAAACTCATCATGCCCTTGGACTTCAGACCTATATCCTGCTGTAACACAACCTACAAGACCATATCAAAGATCCTTGCAAGAAGGATTAACCTCATACTGCCTAGCATCATCAGTCCCAACCAAAGCGCCTTTGTCTCGAAGAGGTCAATCAAGCATAATGTTCTACTTTGCCAGGAGATCCTCCATAAATATGGTAGACAGCATATCTCCCCAAGAGTGGCAATAAAAGTATACATCTCCAAAGCTTTTGACTCTGTGAGTCACGAGTTCATACTACACTGCCTCCGATCGATGAGCTTCCCTGAGACCTTCGTTTGTATGATTAGCGAATGCATTGGCACTGCCTCCTATTCAGTTAATGTAAATGGTGAGCTTAAAGGTCATTTCATCGGAACTCGAGGGCTTAGGCAGGGTTGTCCCCTCTCCCCCCCTATTTACCATAGCTATGGAGTTCTTGTCCAGGCTTATCTCCGAGAGAACCACCAACCCTGATTTTAACTACCACCCCAAGTGCTCTTCACCTGCCATCTCACACCTTGCATTTGCTGATGATCTTCTTCTCCTCTGCCGTGGGGACGCCAGTTCCATCAAGATCCTCACCGATGCCCTCGACGAGTTTGGCACCTACTCAGGACTTGTTATCAACCCTAATAAATCACACATTTTCACTGGTGGCCTGAATCATACTGAGATTGATAATGTGGTTCGGTTAACTGGCATGAGGCTTGGCTCTCTTCCTTTCTTATACCTTGGGGTTCCTATTGGGAGCAAGCGCCTAATGATTAGCGATTTTCTCCCCCTGATTCACAAGATAACCCGGCGTATTCACTCCTGGAGCGCCAAAACCCTTTCTTACGCCGGCCGTGCCCAACTTGTCAAAACAATCCTCTACTCGGCTAGCCAGTACTGGTGCTCCTTGTTCTTTCTCCCTGCTAGCGTGATCAAAGCTATCAATGGGCTCATGAGATCTTACCTTTGGTCTGGTATCGCTTCTAGCAGGCGAGCCTTGGTGGCCTGGGAGTCTGTTTGTACCCCAAAGTTGGTTGGTGGACTGGGCTTCCCTGACCTTGGTACCAAGAACAAGGTCGCTCTTTCTAGCCTCTTGTATGAACTTGATTGTGGCCACCCTAGTATCTGGAAGTCGTGGGTCGACAAGCATCTGTTCAAACGGGATGAATGCATCTGGAACTGCTCTCCTAGGGCTCCTAATTCACCCTTTTGGAAGTCCCTTCTTGCCCTCAGAGATGACCTCTCGAACCCTGCCCTTGGATCAACTAGAAACTCACTCTTCGTCAATCCTGATGGCTCCTTCACAAGGAAGAAAATTTATGACCATCTCAGGCCTCCTCCCCATGCTGCTCACCCATCTCCCTACAAAGCTATCTAGTTACCATCTAACCCTCCCAAAACATCTTACATCGCTTGGCTTGCTTCCCTTAATCGCCTCCCTACCCTCACCAAAATTAAGGATTGGAACCTCACCAATGATGATACTTGTAAGCTTTGCAATGCAGCCCCTGAAGACGGCAATCATCTTTGGAATTACTGCAACTATAGTGTACTTGTCTTGGACATTGTATCGCGTTGGTTGAAAATTCCCCATCCGGCTCCTTTCCTCGATGATGTTTGGACCTGGATGGATTCCTGGTCTAGGAAGAAGCCGTATCCACTGGATTGTGCTTGGATCGCTGCGATTGTCGCTTTCATCTACTATATCTGGGTCGCTAGGAACAAACTGCTCTTCTGCCAGACCTTCATCACCCCTATTGAGTGCTCCGGGATGATCATTCACAGCGTTAAGACGCACTTCACCCACAACTGGAGGGATAGATCGGCCCTCACCCGGGACATGGCTTTCTCCCTCAACATTGCTCTTCACTCTATCTAATTTCTCATTGTTTGAGGAATACCCTCTCACTGATCTTTGTTAGTTGGGCCCTCTGCGGCTACTGGTTATGTAATGTTGGTAGCTTGTAACTTCCACCCCCTTATTTGTCTAATACAATTAACCTTTCAAAAAAACAGGGCCACGTACATGGCCTTGTAATGGGATTGGTTTGATCGGGAACGTTGTGTAGGATAGGGTTTGAGTTGGGGGAGTTAGGGGATATGGAAAGTTGGGTGTTAAAGAGAATTTTTTGGGAAGGTGGGGGGGTGGGCAACAGTGGTTGGTGGTTAATTATGGGATGTCGGTTACGTGAGTATATTGTGGGCGTGGGTCTAGTGATAGGCAAAAAGGAGTCTTTTGTCAGAACATCTGGATTGGGAGGGGATATTTTGTTCTGGGGGCACGCATGACCAAATTGATTACACTTGGGGCAATGAACCGGCAGCCAAGGGTAGACAATTTCTTGTCGGATGGATTCCCCGTTGCTACCTCTGAGCGTGATTTCCCGGCGAAACTCGTTACCGGCCGAAATCTCAACAAGGATCCTCGCAAAAGACAGCCTAGATTGACTTGCAGAAAGCGCGTCGGTAAGGATTGGTTTACCAATAGCGGATGCAATTCTACCCAACATCTTTTCCGACCAGAATCTAACATCAAGGTCAGGGAGATGAACCCAGACAGGAATACTCTCAATGCATTTCATGTCCAGGATCATGCCTTGAGACCATCTTTTGAGGATGAGAGGTGTGGTATTGTTGATCAACCAGGGTCCCGAATGGAGAATGAGGGATAGGTCAGCTTCATTACTGAACTAGAAGGCAAAAATCCCATGGTCGTTCAACAAGATCTTAGGGGTCTGAATGTTTGTCCAATGTTTGTTGATGAAGCGTTCCATAGCTTTGAACGACATCTTGCTTCCAAGGGGGGAGCCCACCAGAGGGAGATTCCATTTATCAACCATACCGGAGATGTCAAGATCGGTGAACGGGACTTCGCCATTATTTAAATCTGGCATGAAGTGAAGAGGGATAGTGTTGGCGGAGGTGCTTCTTGTGTTTAGGATGTCCTTGTAGGTTATGGAAGGTTGAGCCTGGAGGGCATTATTTTCAGCAGGGGTAGTCTGCATGGAGGGGTGTTTTTCGGCAGCATCACTAATACAGGAAGCTGCACAGGGAGGCCGGCCAGGAGGGTGTTCGGGTAAAGGTGCTGGCATATCGGTATTATGGTCAGGGGGCTTGTCCTCAATGGTAGGGGGAAGGGAGGAGATAGCTCTGAAGAGACGGGAGTTGTTTGAGGCGATCAGGTCCGATGGAACAGTGGCTATGGGGCTGTCGGGGTTAGGCTGAGGCGGAGTTTGACTGGTTGGGTTGGTGAGGTCTGAGATTTTGAGGGATTTCTGCAATTCGGTGTGGGTGGCATGGTTTGTTTTGGGTTTTGTAGTGGCAGAGGTGGCATGGCTTGTCGGAGTGTTAGCGGGAGGCTTGGAGGATCTCCCCATTAGAGCAGCAGCGAAGGAGTCGGATCACTGGGCAGCGGCGCGTGAGGCGCGTTCTCCCATCACAAAAGAGGGGTTTTTTTTTGAGTTTCTTTTGCTTGGCTAATTTCCTTGATTGTGTTAGGTTGTATAAGGGAGGGTTTCTTGGCTAACGGTGATATCTGTATCTCCAATATTTGGTCAGGGGCTCAAGCCTAAATATGAGATTTGTATAATTATTTTTGTGAAAAGGTTACATGTTTTTATTTGTGCAACATTGAATTTCTACACAATGTTGACTGCAAAAACAAGTCGTACTTTATGCTGTCCATCTGACCAAGTTAAGGATCCAAACTTGTAGCCTTTGTCGTGAGCCTGGGAGAATGTGACAGTGAAGGATGCCTTGGTTACACCCTCCTTGAAAGCAATCACCTTCGGGGAGACATTGACCTTCAATCCCTGATGAGCTTGCACTGTGACAGTGTACTTGGAGTTGGGAGAACCTACATTCATTACCTGCCTTTTTACTGTTCTTTTCTGATGGCTTTTCATCTCGCTTATGGAGATGGTGGGGTAGTTAATGTTGGATATTAGGGTTTCTGAAGATCCCTTTGGGCACCTGAACTTCTTGGAGATGGTTGGGAGATTGTCTGAAGATATGTTTGAGCAGCTGGACCTTGTCAATGAAATCATGGAGGCGATTGTCTTGGTTGAGTAGCCAAAGTAGCATAGAAAAAATCTGTAGTCTTCTGTTGTAGTTGCAAACACCAAACCCGGATCAAGAGCTTTAGTTGGGGAGATTTCTCCTACTCCAGCTTCATGGGGCGTCGCAAAGTTCCCGGTGGTGTTTGTCAAAGCTTGACCCATGTTGTTGGAATAAACAGCTAAACAATAACAAGGGTGTCAGATTCTGATACAGATGGATCGTAGAGTGAGAGTCGTGTGCATACAATCGCATACCTGTGGTCATGAGAGCAGATTTGATCATGGATGGTGTCCAATCACGGTGCACTGACTTGATGATGGCAGCTGCGCCACTTACATGAGGACAAGCCATGGAAGTACCCGATCTCACCCCAAAACTTGATGGTTTTCCTCCACCAGGGCCTGTTCCATTTTTCGGAATCATGGCTGCTAGTATTGCAACTCCTGGGGCCATTATGTCAGGCTGAAACCAAACGGGTAAAATGGGATTGTGAAATGTTATTGTACAGATGAAAATAATCAGGTTATGGATAAAATATACGCCTGTTGCTTTATATTTTACTAACAATAACCAACATTTTTGCTTTTATATTTAATTAAAAAAATTAAGGGGCCTGATTTGTATCAGCTATAAAAAAAAAAACTTTAGTAACTTATTCTTCTCAAACAAAAATCAAAATCTGTAAAATCTACAGAATATGCCAGACTTGATGATTTTGTCTTTTTAGGGTTTATAGTTGAATATAGTATAACCTTGAGGATGTTTTCAGTGTTAGATCCAGGGCCTCTTGATGAAAAATCTGCAACTCTAGGTGCTGGTCTCAACCTTGGCACTGTTTCTGTAGCAAGGATTGTAGCTGTTGGCTTCCTACATAGAATTTTGTTTATGGTATGTTAGAAATAGTTATTCTTAATTCAGACAAAAACTTGATCAAATTTACATACTTGGAAGAATGAATGTAGCTGAGAATCTGCTGCCCAGCATCTTCCCCGAGTTGTACAAATGGAAAAGTTCCCGAGTCAAAAAGTGCATCCTTTAATCTCTCACTAACATAAACCAACCCTTTCCCACCAGCATCATGCACAGCCGTCGCCTTGTTCTTCCGGGTAATGTTTTCGTTTTTGTCTATGCATACTATGATCTTCCCAGCAACTCTCTTGGCGTCCAAGGATCCTGGGATGCAGTTTCTGCAGTTACAGTAGACACATTAGTAAAATCATATTTGCAATGAAATGTTCCAAGTCTCGCGTACCTCGCATCTAATGGATGAGAGGAGGATGCAGCTAGGTCTCCTGCAAATGCAAGAGGATATTTGATAGACTTTGTGAGATTTGAGAAATTGATTGAAGATCCCTGTACAGAAAAAATCATGTCAAAATTAGTTAATGTGAACCCGGGTTTCATCCGAGGACATATATATGTTAGGTTCACGTATTATCCGATTGACCATGTACACACTCCCCTCAAGTGCAACTATCCTGAACTAGTAGACATTTGACGCAAAGCCTTAAGGCCGGCTTAGTCAAACGGGAGGTTATCATACTTTCTATCTAACTACAACCCAAACATAGGATAATGAGACCCGATCAGACTTGCTCTGATACCATTTAATTATCGATGTAGAGCTTCTTACTCTTAAATTGATCCCATTTCCTAGGACAACTGTGGATACCAAGTCCCTGTCAATATTGGAAGCTGCAACAGTGAGCAGCCAAGGTGCGGTGTTCCCCACGGTGTAAGGGTCAGGTCCATCATTACCCGCAGAGCATACCACCATGACTCCCTTTTGCTGGGCATGGAATGCTCCGATTGCAATGGGGTCAGCTAAAAAATCGACTTGTGAAGAACCCATCCCAATCGATATCGATATGATATCGACTCCATCTTTCACTGCATCATCAATAGCCTTGAATACGTCGCAAAAATTACAGCCTTGTGTTGAGCATGCCTTGTAGACTGCAAGTCGAGCTGCTACTGAACCTCCTCTTGCTGTTCCCTTTGCCAACCCATAGTAACTAGCATGAGCCACCATTGAGCCTGCTGCAGTCGATGCTGTGTGGGTACCATGGCCAACCCTATCCCGTGGCGAGTCTGTGTCACTGCCATTGCTACTCTGGGGGCCATAATACCTTGCACCGATTATCTTCCTATAAAAATGCAAATGAGTTGGTATTTTTGACCCTATTGAATTATGGATTGATTAGACTTGATAATGTTCATTTGGGCCCAAATCTAAAAGAAAAAAAATGTGCAAGTAGAATGGAGAATTGAATAATTTTTAACCATGATTATCCAGTAGTTAGATTAAATTTATTCTTTTTCACATTTTTTTATTTATAATTATCTTTTATTGAGTTTGATTATTTCTATAGGATTTTTGAAATTCACTTAGAGTAATTTTAGAAAAACCATACCATTTTTTAAGAGAGTGGCTAAACATGCTTTAAAATAATCTAGATTAGTACTAATCTCTAGGTAGATATTAGAAAGGTCGGTGGTTTTAGGTCGTTATTAAAATTAGTCTAGAATGATGATCAATGATCTATAATCTACCTAGTTTATAGTGTATATGTCGGTTCTTTATGAGTTGTGTAATAAACCGACGGACAAATATATATATATATATATATATATATATATATATATATATATATATATATATATATATATATATATATATATATATATATATGTATATATATATATAATTGTTGTTTGTATATTTGTAATGCAAGAGTAAGTTACGATCAAATACAAAGTGATGTTTTGTTCGGGTGTAAGTGCGCAACAAAATATCCGTTTATATATACTTGGCGAGTCGGAAACGCGTGAGTTTTAATTTCCAGTTGGTCATTTACTATGATATGTTTTGATCTAGGAGAGGGTATGCTTACTTGTTACAAAAACTCTTGTTCGAGTCGGAACCCTTCATGCAAACTCCTCTCCATCTATGGGGTATTTCTCCCATACCCTTGTCACTAAAACTCGGTAATTCTGGGTATATTCCTGTATCAATTACTCCAATGATGACCTCTGAAGAGTTGGAAGGATTTTGATGGTGATCTTGGAATGACTCAAAGGCAACCTTCTCTCCTAGGAAATCCCATGAACGAGTCGTATGAAGCTCATACATGCCATCTGGAAACACTGATACTACGTCTTCATGACCTGCAAATTTCATAGGATCAGTGGCGGAGCCGACCAGAAAAAAGTTGGCCAAATTAACTAGTAATTTTTTTTTTGAGATTTATCACTAGTAACTAGGCCATGGTAGAAATATGTTTAGTATATATACCCCTAAATCAAACCCTTTACTTTCCAACTTGGATTCAATAAAATGGTAAAAACTGAAGGGTACAAAAACCTAATGAAAATAGAAAAGGGCCTATTTGGACCCGAACCCCTCCTCCTTACCCTTACTCTCAAAACATTTGGGTATGGTTCCGCTCCCTCAAGCCAAAGAAACATGACCTCATAACACACATCCGTATCTCCTCCATTACTAGCTTTATCTACTTCGTTTGGAAAGGTAGGAATGATCTCATCTACAACAACTCCCCCACCCACCCCTTCGCATGTGCGATGTCTACCATCATTGCCACTAAAACCTTTGCTTCTTGTAACTGGAAGGATCGCTCCAATAACTCCGTTATGTGGAGCAATATTCTTGGCATTCAACTTATGTAGCCTACTATGTACTTTGATCTTTTATTTCACTGGTCTAGTAAACCCCCTTTAAATGTTTTTCTTGTTACTAATACTACAAATATTCAAAAAAAAAATTAGCAGAATACTGAACAGTAATATATCTGAAAATAATCTAGAAAGAAGCAGAGGCACAACCCTAAATCAAACCTAAATCAAACCCTTTAAATTATATCACCTAAGGAAAATAATCTAGACAAGCAGAGGCACAACCTTCCCTTACCCCCTTGTATCCGCCCCGTCAAGAAATCTAATTTTGTAATCGCGAAATGCTGAACAGTAATATATCTGAAAATAAGATGTAGAGATTTTATTACCAGATAAGAGCAAAGCTTGTTGGTCAGTAAGCATGGCAGAGAAACCCCTAAATGCATGATGGTAGACATGGCGAACTGCAATCCTTGAAGTTATTACAGAAGATAGGAATCGCGAACGAGCTAACTCTGCAACTTGGATGTCCTCTTCTCGGCAGGACGGTCTTCCCATGTAGACGATGTAATGCTGCATGATCATGCATGTGTGAGTATTATCATAAAATCAAAGACACATATGTAAACAATTAATGGTTTTCTGTGCTGCACCTTTGTAGATTCATGTGAAGCACAGAAAGAGAGGAGATGGAAGAGGATGAGAAGTTTGATACAAGAATCCATCGTAAGGTTTTGAGTGTCACATTAAGCAATCAAGGGATTTACTTATAGGGATGTTTAAGTGCATACAAATGCATCAAGGTAGTATATCATATTCTTCACATTTTCATAAAGCATTTGGTTTGGGGTCATGCACGTTTGATTCTCTTTTGGAATTCCTCCTTTTGCTATTATATGTCGGTCGTGTTTCTCATGTGGCCATTAATTATTTGATGATTTAAACCACTTTACTCCGTTACGAGATGGGAGGAGTCTTCCTCAAGTGTTAACTACATGAACTAGTGTTTTCGGGTCGAGCATCTCAATCTCGAACCACATTGTTAGAGTATGGGCCTAGTATATTGGACCATATGTTGGGCTTATCCTTTGTTTGTTAGTTTATTTTTGATCTTATCTTTTAGTATTAGTTCATTATTTTATCTCTTTATATTTTCCTATATAAACATTGGTTCATCAATGGAATAAGAAAAGCCTTTCCGATTCACAAATCTCTTCATGGACCATATGTTGGGCTTATCCTTTGTTTGTTAGTTTATTTTTGATCTTATCTTTTAGTATTAGTTCATTATTTTATCTCTTTATATTTTCCTATATAAACATTGGTTCATCAATGGAATAAGAAAAGCCTTTCCGAATCACAAATCTCTTCATGGTATCAGAGCACTTTCCTTAACCTACGCTTCCGCACAAAACAAAACCCTAGTTGCGCCGTCATCGCCGCCATCGCCGCCGCCCGGCGGCGATGGCGGCGGTATCACGGAAGACTTTGTCCGCGGTATCAGAGTACACTTTGTCCGCAGTATCAGAAAATACTTTTCCCTCTATTTTCATCCTAAACACAAAACCTACCTAAACACAAAACTTACCTTAGAGCGCTAATCTACCTGCGTCCTAGGACCATAGGACGCTAATCAACCTGCGTCCTAGGATCCAAAACTTACCTTAGGGCGCTAATTTACCAGCGTCCTAGGACCCTAGGACGCTAATCAACTTGCGTCCTAGGATTCAAAACTTACCGTAGGGCGCTAATTTACTTGCGTCCTAGGACCCTAGGACGCTAATCAACTTGCGTCCTAGGATCCAAAACTTACCGTAGGACGCTAATTTACTTGCGTCCTAGGACAAAGCGTCCTAGGGCCCAAAACTTACCTTAGGGCGCTAATTTACCTGCGTCCTAGGACCCTAAGACGCTAATCAACCTGCGTCCTAGGATCCAAAACTTACCTTAGGGCTCTAATTTACCTGCGTCCTAGGACCCTAGGACGCTAATCAACCTGCGTCCTAGGACCCTAGGATGCTAATCAACCTGCGTCCTAGGGCCCAAAACTTACCATAGGGCGCTAATTTACTTGTGTCCTAGGACCCTAGGACGCTAATCAACCTGCGTCCTAGGACCCAAAACTTAATCATTTTGCGTCAGGTCCAACCCACCGGCGTCAATACAAAGACCGATGATGAAGGAAGGGAGTTACATCAAGCTGCTCTTCTTCAAGCTTGGAGTTGTTGGATCACACTTCCAGCTTGAGGGAGAGTGTTAGAGTATGGGCCTAGTATATTGGACCATATGTTGGGCTTATCCTTTATTGGACCATATGTTGGGCTTATCCTTTGTTTGTTAGTTTATTTTTGATCTTATCTTTTAGTATTAGTTCATTATTTTATCTCTTTATATTTTCCTATATAAACATTGGTTCATCAATGGAATAAGAAAAGCCTTTCCGATTCACAAATCTCTTCATGGACCATATGTTGGGCTTATCCTTTGTTTGTTAGTTTATTTTTGATCTTATCTTTTAGTATTAGTTCATTATTTTATCTCTTTATATTTTCCTATATAAACATTGGTTCATCAATGGAATAAGAAAAGCCTTTCCGATTCACAAATCTCTTCACACATGTGCAAACACACGGGGCCATCTAAAATCAATTGGCAATATGAGTAGTAGTCCTAAAACTTATATGTTAAGTTCAGACAATCTCGTATTGTTGGTGTGAGACTTTCCACACATCTCAACAATAAAAAAGGTCGGTGTACTCGTTATTCTATTGTCGATCAACTGGTTTTAGGATGAAATTCGTTGAGAATATATGTTGGAGTTGTACCCAATATACATGTACACTCGTATGTCCACGAACTCGTGTGGTTCACAACTTTAACATTATTGATAGTTGTTTCTGAATATTTTGATGATATCCAACTAAAGCAAATGTAGCAGTTGGTTTCCATTAAATGGATTGCTGTATTGAAAGTGATGTTGAAAAAGTAAAAGGCCAAATGTTCCTCTTCTTGGATGATTAACTAATCGATATTCATAATTTAATACCAATTCTCGTGTACATACTTAACCATGCAAAAGCATAAGATAATACTCCCTCTTATTCTCAATAAATAACATTAGAGAATCAAATTTTTAGGTCATAATATAGTATTATAACTAATATTAATATTTAACTTTTTATATATCAATTTTATTTATTATTTATAATTTAAAATATTTTTTTCATATAAGTTCACATTATATTATTATTTTTATACAAATTTTAAATTATTATCAATCAATAAATATTATTTTTTTAAATTTTCTTTACATTTTCTGAGAATTAATATTATTGTAGATGATATTCCTTTATTCTTCTCGTAATAACTATAATTCATGGTGCATTCACTTTATTACTTTAAAACTTTTTCTTTACTTAACAGTTGTTTATTTTAAGCTAGAACATGTTATTATGGGTTTAAATATTATATATTTTCATATTACTTTTTTATGTTGGACTCAATAAAATTATTTAATACGTTAACTTAGCATTGCATGGTGCATTCTCTTTATCTAAAGCAAATTCAGCTTGCTTTACGTGCTCTATATTATTCATCTCTTTGTCCCATTGACTTATTTTATATATCCATATCGGGTGGATAATCCCCATGAAAAGATGTGCAACTTGCGACCTTATAACATCTTCATTCTAGATATTAGATTTTTCTTTAGTTGTTTAAAGTCGAAAAAACAATGATATATATATGTCATATATGGTGATAAAATAGAGGTTTACTGTAAAATTTATGTTCTTGATTGGTTTATTTATTTTACTTCTGGTGTTGTATGTTTTACTTTTTAGATTTAATTTGTGGGTTAACTTAAGAAACTTTATGAAATTCTAGGGTGGAGGAATACATTTTTTAAGGGGATAAAACAAATAAAAATATATTCAAAAATAAGATAAGAACTTTTGGGATGAAGATGCTCTTAGCCTAACCTAGCCTACTGATTGCGTGGCTATAGACGCTCACAACGCATAAAATAACATAATAATATTTAAAATAACATTCGATAAAGTGTGTTTATTTTTTCCATGCTTATCTTTTTTTTTTTTTTGAAAGGTTGGTAAGTAACTCCCGGTTCGATTGACTTCGCCGCTCTACATCTGGGACGGGAATAAGTCGTGGCCCATTGTTGGGGGATACCCTCCCAATATCAGTTTTTTCCATACATACCGCCGGGAGGATTCGAACCCGAATGTCGAGACTAACCGCTTAAGGAGTCTAGCACCACATCCCACTAGACCAACTGAGTATTGGTTTTCCATGCTTATCTTTGTCTTTGACTTATGATGATCTATCTTTAACTATGAAGCATGACTTTGAGGGTGATCTATAAATAGAAGCACAAACCAAAAAAATTGTGGTTTTCTTTGTTTTTGCATATGCATAATCCATGCAATCTTGTATCTTAAGTTTGAACCTTGTTTGGGGTCAAGTAAGAGGCAAGTATAGGGTATTTTGATGACATAATTTATGCTCTAGTGTAGACTTGCATTTAGATAGATTTTTCCCTTTATCTTGCAAGCATAGACATGAATCCATAACATTTGAGCTCATATTTACATACTTTGCTAGAATAGATGTCTACACGAATTCTTGTTGCGTATGTAGGTAATTTGTCCATTTGGAGCAAAATAGAACATATGAGGACTAAGGATCATGGTGGAGCATAAAAGGAGCTACTATATAACAAAAGGATCAAGCAAGGAACGCTAAGGAGAAGACGTGCAAAAGCAAAACTACAGGCCCGACTCAAACTAGGTGCAGTCATTGCTTAGATGGCGCGGGTGCGGGCCTAGGAAGGCGCATGTGCGGCTATGCATTTCACATATGCGGTGCATCCCAACCGCGGGTGCGGGCTCAACGGTCTTTTTCGGCCCAAGATTGCGGTTTATCTTTAAGCTGACCCAAGACCGTGATTTATCTTTAAGCTGATCCAAGATTACGATTTATCTTTAAGTTGGCCCAAAACCGCGATTTATCTTTAAGTTGGCTCAAGATTACGCATTATCTTTAAGGGGCTCATGCTTGTCAAAACCCTAGATTTATCTCTATATATTTCTCATAACTTACAACATTTCTCATAACTTACAACATTGAAGGGGATTTTTGAGAAGGGGATCAGACACCCCCAACGACGAGGATGTTGACGGTTGGATAGGACTTGACACATTCTTTCACGCTTAGATTCACGCTCCATAGAGTACGCCTACAACACTTTGGATCTAGAGAGATTTGAGAGATTTCTTGGAGAGAAAGACTAGTTCTTGATTTCGTTGCATTTACATTAAAGATTGGATCTTTGTTATTGGATTGCTTTTTTTAGTTATTGAAGACATATTGCTAAGTATTTCTTACTTTTCTTTTGGTTCTTTGGTTTATGGTTTTCTTGAATTCTACACACACACACACACACACACACACACACACACACACACACACACACACACACACACACACATATATATATATATATATCTTTCTTGAATTGAATGTGTGTGTTGGCTAACCCTCTGTAATTCTAGGGTGATTGGTTGATGGTTGTGGTATTATAGATGATGATAGACTGAACCTTTAAGTTTAGATTTGACCCTGAAAGTTGGTTAAGTTTAACCTTTGAGTTGACGAATCTCGGCTTGTTCTTCAGGAATCTCGGCTGAGGTTTTGGCCAAGAACAACCCGAGATTTCTTTTGTTGATCCGTTTTTGATATATCTATATGCTAAGGTTATAGATTGCCCAAATCCTAGTCTTTGTTACGTTGAACCTTTTATACTTTTAGTTCCCTCTAAGGCTTACATCTAAGCTTGGGAAGAGACTTACTTGATGATTCTCTTTCTTGGTTACCAAAGATGACGAGTTCTAGGTAATAAATAATTTAAAGTCCTTTATTAGGTTTGCCTTCTTCTTGCTTGAGTGAGCTTAATTGAGACTTACCCGATAAAGGTTAGTTCTTGACCCTTAGGTTGAGTTTTTTTTTTGTTTGAAAGTTTAATGTATATCAGAAAGAGAATTTACAGAGGGTTCATACTAGAAAGAGGAAACAAAAACAATATAAAGAAGAGAATTATGGAAGTTGAATGCCTAAGATCTTGGCCAGGAGATGGAGTAAGATAATATATTAATCCAGATGCTTGAGACATAGTTCATAGTAGTGTAGATGACATTGTGAGCAGTTGAGGTAGGATGATTGAACTTTTGGTTGAAGATGAGTTCATTTATGGCTTTGCAAACAAAGTAAAAGGAGATGGTGATGGTGGAGATACGAATGTGAGAAATCAGATCATTCTTTCGACTTTTGAGAGAGCTAAACCAAGTCCAGAAGTTAGTCCAAGAAGGGTAAGGAGCCGCAACCCGGAGCTAAATGAAGATTTGGTCGAGAACCGCAATAGAGTAGTTGTAGTGTTGGAAGAGATGGTCTTCGTTTTTTGGGTGAAGACCGCAAAGCTTGCATGAGTCAGAAAGGACAATGTTCCATGAGAGAAGTTTTGAGAGCGTAGGGAGACGTTTGTGGCAGGCCAGCCACGAGATGAAACTACACTTTGGTACATTAGTACCATTCCAAATGAATCCATGAAAGAAAGGTTGGTCGGGTAGTTGTAGTTTCCAAGCGAGGTGGTATGCAACTGAGGTAGAGAAGGTTCCATTTGTTCTCTCAGTTGAGGTAGAGAAGGTGGCAGCATTACCAGACCAACCTTTCTTTCATGGATTCATTTGGAATGGTACAAGCACTAGGTGTGATTGTGCTTGTAGTTTAAAGCGTAGTCCTAGATGGAGGTGTCCTAAAGAATGTTGAGGTGAACCCAATCGGACTAGAGGTTGGGGAATCTGGAAGCATTGTCCAATTCAAAGATAAGCTTTGCAATACATTTATTCCACGATAAAATCTCTTTTAAATCAAGCCCGCTGTCATCTTTGGAGGTGCAGACCGTCTTCCATGCGAGAAGGGCACGAGAATTGGTGTCAGTACCGGACCAAAGAAAAGAGCGAATGAGACCTTTTATCTTGGTGATGACACCATGGGGGATCAGAAGGACGGCGCTCGAGAAATAGTTAAGGGACATGAGGATGGATGGTATGATCTGAGCTCTACCCGCGTAGGAGAGGTTTCTGACGCTCCAGGTGTTTATTCTGCGGATGATTTTTCTTATAAGAGGCTTGTAATCCGTTGCATTGAGACATTTTCTACCAATAGGAATTGCCAGGTAGATGAAAGGAAGAATGCCTTGAGGGAGACTGGTTGAGCGAGAGAGAATATCACTGTCATGAGGGGATAAACTTCCAGTGAAGAGAGTAGACTTTGTAGAGTTAAGATAAAGGCCTGAGTACTTACCAAAAGAGTGCAAATTGTTTGTAAGAAGCACAATAGAGGTTCTGTCACCCCAGCAAAACAACATAAGATCGTTGGCGAAGCATAAGTGAGTAATCCGGGGGGAGCTGCACTTTGGATGAAGGTTAAAATCTAGATTTGCAATGTTAATGTGCAACATCGAGGAAAGGACTTCCATCGCAATGACAAAGAGAGGCGGAGATAGGGGACAACCTTGTCTAAGCCCTCTGGAACCTCTGCAGAAACCGTTTAGAGATCCGTTCAAGTTGATAGAGTATGTTGGGGAAGTGATACACGCTCTTATGAGGTGAATGAAGATGTCAGGAAATCCCATCCCGCCAAGGCAGTTTAGGATGAAACGGTGGTCGATCATATCAAATGCCTTTGCAATGTCGATCTTTATGGCACATCTAGGTTAGATGTGTCGTCTGGAATAGCTCTTGAGAAGCTCGTTGCAAATGAGGATATTATGCTTTATATATATATCTACCCTTGATGAAGGCACCCTGATACCTTCCATTGATTGAAGGGAGTGTAGCATTCAGGCGAGAAGCAAGGATCTCCGCAATCACTTTGTAGGATGTATTGCAACAAGAGATTGGATTGTAGTTAGATGGATGAGTAGGGCCGTCTTTTTTGGTGATCAAAGATAACGAAGTGTGATTAACTTGGTTTGGAAAGGTACCCTTATCAAAAAAACTCGGCAATGGAATTTGTGAAATCTGCTCCTGTAGTGTGCTAAGACACTTTGAAAAAATAGGCGTTGAACCCGTCCGGACCCGGCGCCTTACAATCACCAATGTTGAAGAGGGCGGTCTTTATTTTATTTGGGGAAACCCTACTACAGGATCCTGGGGAAGGTTTGGGAGAGGGCAATCACGAAAGAGGTTTTGCGGATTGTGAGGGGTTGAGGGGTTAAGGATGGTTGAGAAGTGGTCAACAAGGATGGTTGAGATCTTGATAGGATCATGGGTATAAGCGCTATCAAGATTTGAGGGATCTTTCAGGATCTTAATGGTATTAGAAACCCGCCTGGTGACAATACTCTTGAAGAAAAAGCCATTACACTAATCCTCATATTTGATCCAAGATGCTTAAGATAATTGAGCAAGAGTAGTGTGCAACGTGTTCATACTCGATTTGAGCTGGATAGATGAATTCCTTTCTTGAAGAAGGAGGTGAGGGTCGAGAGGGGTAGCTTGGAGGTTTGTTTGAATGGTGTTGAGGGTGGCCTTCAAATATTCAATGGAGGAATGGAGAGTCTCCATCTATGCACTTGGGAATTTTTTTCAGGGTAGGCTTTAGGCTCTTTAGCTTGCGCATAAGATCATTCATTTTACTTCCAATGTAGTTCCGGTTCCTGGTTATCTAGGCAAGGGAGACAGTCTGAGCGAAGTGTTCATGGGCGGCCCAAGCATTATTAAATCGGAACTGGTACTTTGGTGGTGTGGCTTTAGCATAAAGGAAGAGAAGGCCAGGAGAGTGGTTAGAGATGAGAGGGTTATCAAAATTGACTAAGGAGTTGGGAAAACTTTGGCCCAATAATGGTTGTTTACAATGCGATCCAACTTACACCATATACGAGATGCAAGCTGCTTGTTATTCTAGGTAAAATTGCACTCATAATAGATGTGATTAGAGAGAGAGTTTGAGGTAAAACAGTAAGCCAACTCGGAGGAAAGTTGAGAGGAAGGGGTGTGGCAGGTTGCTTTTCATTTGGGCATAGGATCGTATTGAAGTCCCCAAGAAGTCCCCAAGGGTTGTTTGTGGTGAGGAGCTTGATGGTGGTGAGGCAATCCCAAAGGGGCTTGCATTGATCAGAAAAGTTTAGGGCGTATATGAAGATACAACCGAAACTTTCGAGAGAGGTTGGGTTTGAGAGAGATGTGGGGAATGAGATTTTACAGTGGATGAGTTGATCGTTAGAGAGAATAGGGGTAAGGTGAGGAGTAGCCGTGTTGCACCAAACCCATATACGACATGTTTGATCACGGAGGATGTTTGAGGTATGATTCCAACTAGGAATGAGAGAGGATAGTTTATCCATTTTGTTAGCCTGTAACTTTGTTTCAAGGATAGCAATGAGGTCAAGACTGTGACGGCATACAAGGTCATAGACAACCTTCTACTTGTTTGGGTGATTGAGCCCTCTTATGTTGCAAGAGCATATGTTGAGATTCATCATAGGCAATCTTGTTTGGAATTTGCATCCTTGATGCTTTCTTGGTTTGAGGATGAAGATGGTTTCATGGAATCTTCAAGGTTTGAAGGTAGAGATAGTAACGAAGGAGGGGGGTTTGAAGTAGATGGGGTTGGGGATAATGGGGAGGTAATGGTGAGGAGGTTTTGTTCCATGATGTTTGCAGCAGGAACATCATTTAGGTTTTGGGAATTTGAGGTTGTGGTGATAGTGTGAGCGAGGCCAGTGTTTAAGTCAAAAGGAGTTGTGTCGGGTTGAGGGGGAAGCTGGTGTGGTTTCTGGATGCGTAATGAAGCATCAGGGGTAGGGAGAAGCGGACCAAGGTTTGAAGGAGGCGGGGTATGAGATCGGTGAGGCTTGGTTCGAGGAGGGTTAAGGGGAGTTTTGGTTTATCGACAACGGTGTCCAAACAAGAGGAATTTGGGACAGTGTTTAGGAAGCCAATCATATGACACTTTTTGCGTAATCTTTTCACCTTCTGGCCCAATGACGGTAAGATCCCAGAGAAGAGGCTTGGATGCAAGAATTTCGATAAGAGCTTTGGCATAGCCGAGTCTTTACTGGTTGGCGGAACTCAAGTTAGTGAGAAGGGGGATACCCAGTGCAGATCCGATCTTAGCTAGCATATTGGGGACCAGAAACGGTAGTCCAGGTCATGGAGGGATACCCAAACCGGGACAGAGGAAATGATTGAATAGTTGAGGATCATACCGTGACTCCATCTCTTTAGGAGGAGAGAGGTGGAGCCGTTTATGATCCAAGGACTGCCAAGAAGCACAATGTTGAGGTCGTCCTATGAGGCGAAGTGGAAGACAAATACGCCTTTCTCGTTGCGAAGAATTTTTGGAGCAGAGACGAGGTTCCAAGAGATGTTGGCATAGTTTGTCATACGTTGGAATGCCAAAGGACTACCCAAAGGAAACCCTACTAGAGACATGTGCCATTTAGAGACATTGTCAGAGGCATCATCTAGAAAAGTGAATAATGCCGTCTTCAATGTCTGGGGAAAAGGGAAGGGGCACATGATTCCAAGATTTGGCATTTATGAGGATGTCTCTTAATGTGCCTTTTGTGTTTTCTGAGTTAGATGAGCAGAGAGAGGAAGGGGCGCGCGCCCCTTCACCTGCCGGCAACTGAAGGCCCAGAACGTCCGGGTTTGAGGGGAGAGACTGAAGGGTTGATTGGAGGAGGCATGAATGAGGGAGAATTTGGGGGTACAATAGCATGCAGTGAATTTGTGATAGAGGCAACTTCAGAGGGATTTGAAGAAGGGACTTCCTGTTGCTGAAGATTTGGGACTTGTATTAGGGATAAATCTTGAGGGTTTTCTTGGGGTTGTGAATAGGAGCATGTAGAACGGAAAGATCGTGAACAACCTCAGTGGGTGAAGGATTGGGGATAGGGTCATCTTTGGCAGCTTTCTTGGGACAGGATGGGCGTTTAGACGACTTGGGGAAGCTTTGGAGGGGTGGGAAGGAGATCTTCGAGGAGATATCCCAAGTCATGCTTAGCCATATCCTTAGTGATCCTGATGTTGTTGGAGCGGATAAGATCTTCAGGAATTGCTTCGTAAGGGCTTGGTGGATCCGATGATGATCCTTGTTTTGTTGGACTGAGGTGGATCTGAGAGAGATTGACAGAGTGTTTCTTAGACAATAAAACCAAAAATTAGTTTGATTGTGTCTATTTAGCAACAAAAGCAAATAATTCACTATATTCAATGCCTTATCGTTGACGGTAGACTTTTTTTTTCACAGAGACGAAATAGATCAAAGACAACTAAACACGCCTTATAACAATTAATTTAACCATCATATTTGTATTTGATGCGAAAAACCTCATTTAGATGTAATATCTCTACGATCAGCAGGGAAATCAACGTATTCTAAGTATTATTGCGTTGTACGACATATATTAGGAGTTGTTGCGTTACAAACGTGTGTCAATAAGCTCTTGTACGACATATATTAGGATTAAATGTTTTACAATGGAAGAATTTTCCAGGATCGACTACCAAGTTTTTCTTTAAACTTAGTTTTTATCGTTCTTCTAACTCCACTTAAATGGATGTACAATCACTTAATGATTGAGATCCGTCCTATGAAAGTTGAATAAAAAGATATGAAATTCATTGGCCGAAAGACCATTCTAAACTATATCCTCTTAGGACAAAAAATGGTAGAAATTGAATTTATGCCTTAATTATTCTTTTTCCTTTTCACAAACCAAAAAAAATACTATGAACATTCTATATCTAAATATTGGAGGGTGATCCTTTAATTCCATATCTAACTTTTAAATATAAACTAAAATGTGAGGTATGCAAAACAAGCAATTCTCTTTTGTAATTGTATTAATGTAATAGGCATGATCAACCTTCTCAACACGATATAAATTGGACATAGATACGAATCACATACATAGTTGAACTTATTTTGTGTTTGTTAATTTGATCAAAGTTATATCGATCAATATCAATATATGTCAATCATGTGTAAATAAAATATATTTTTTTTACAATACGATAAACTTATATAATTATATGCCATAGTGCGAATACAATTTGGAATTACACAAAGCATTTATATGGATACAACATGCCAAAGTTTGCTCACGGCGTAGTTAGGGGGTATGGAGGGGGCTATGACCCCTGCTGATGATGTTCAAATTAATAAATATGGTATATTGTTCACAATACTTCAGTTGCCAAGTTGGTAGAGAGAGTGAAGTATGTGCAGGAGGATGTGTGTTTGATTCTTGCGTTATGAGAACCTCGGTGATGAATAAAAGGATTCAACTACATAAAAGGATTCAAGTACGTCTAGAGTACATGTCACAACTGCAAATTAAAATTGAGATCTCATAATGAGAGGTTTTAGTTATCACTCGAAACCATAATTGATACACCGAATATATATTAGAGATAATTGGATCAAAAGGAGCCTTTTATGCTAATATTTCTTCTCTCTCAAATTCATTTGTCTTCCTCGTCATTCACGTATGTGGATTACAACAATCAATTCTCCCAGCTTGGTGTCTATCACCTTTGTCGTGAACAGATCTGGATTACGGCTGGAAAAAGGTTGTTGTTGATTATAAACAAATCTTACCGGATCTGCAACATCGCCTCCCCCGACTACATCATAGTAAATCTGGACAAAGCAGCATAGATCCGTCTCTCACTAGCCACCACGCCTAGATCCGCCACTCCCAAGAGAGAGCATTTCCCCATCGACATCGATCTGAACGAAATTCCATCACCTGTATCAGAATCGATGCCCTCGCCTTGCATTTCTGTTTACCGTTTACGCTGGTACGATCGTTTCACGACAATCCACTGCGACTACAAGGACTTTCGCCGCAACTACCAATAATGGAACTTGATGTTTATTCTTCGGTTTGAAGATACTGCCTTGAAGTGCCGCCGCCTTGGATAATTGCAGAAACCCTAGAACGGGAAAGAAAACAATAAGAAAAATGAAAAATAAAATAGTACAAGAAGAATGAACAATCAAGAAAATGAAACACATGGTAACTTACTTATTTGGTAGATTGATAATTCGATATCATATCTCAATAATGAATGTTGTGGTAATTTTCATCTCGATCGAATCATTGTATGTAATATGCATAATAAAAATGTACTCTTTCTTACCTTTTAAAAGATTAATCTATCTGTATTATCATTTCATGTTTCGATGTGGGACACTGTCAAAATACGTAAACCGACGTTGGATTTCATGAAAGCCCCCGTTTTCGGATCATTGAGGAAGGTACACCACTTTTATCTATACTAGTTGTATACTAGTGTGATTTGCATTTTGAAGTATTCAATGTTGGTTTTGTGGTCTTCTAATTTAATTTATTCTAGTTGCATACGAGATCATGCTTATGCTATCGGACCAATCTACAATTGAACCTGAGACTGATCAACTCCCAAGAGTTATAGTTATCATAAACTCGTTAAGTTCTACATTATTATGGTTTTTCTATGATAGCATATACATCATTTTAGTTTATCTCCTAAGTTCAAAAGTGCCCACAAGGTCTGATTATCATTTTAGTTCATTGACGGATCCAACTTTGCTCACCCCCCAGAAATGGGGTGATATCACCCACCAATCAAAAACAAGTATTCTTATGGGTTTAAGTTAATTTAAATTAAAATAAAGAAAATAAGATAATTAAAAAAAGACTCTAAAATATGGATACTTGTTTTTTATTGGTTGGTGATATCACCCCCATTTTTGAGGGGTGAGCAAAATTTGATCTCTTCTAGAGGGTGTCAATGGAGATCAAATTTTGCTCACCCCTCAAAAATGGGGTGATATCACCCACCAATAAAAAACAAGTATCCATATTTTAGAGTCTTTTTTTAATTATCTTATTTTCTTTATTTTAATTTAAATTAACTTAAACCCATAAAAATACTTGTTTTTGATTGGTGGGTGATATCACCCCATTTCTGGGGGTGAGTAAAATTGGATCCCTCTAGGAGTTACTCAAAATTTTATTACCATAGAATAAAATACTAGAACTCATAAACTAGTTTATATATAATGTTTAACTAAATAAAAGAACATTAAAAATAAGAAAAAAAATTAATGAAAAATCAAAAAAAAAAAACACAGCACATGAACACCAAAAGATAAAAAGTAAACTGAAGCACAAAATAATAAAATACAAGAACAATGAAAAACAAAAAACAAATAATAAAAGAGACAAATGAGATTACCTTGTTTGATAGATTGATAATTCGATATCATACTTATACTTTATAATGCGATAATTTTCATCTTGATCGACTCATCGTGATCTACTATGAATAATCACAATTTACTCATCATCTTTATATTTGAAAATTATATTTGTATTTCGTGTCATGTTTCGATGTGGAAAACAAATAAATTGAGTAAAATGATGTTAGCTTTTTTAAAACTCCACATCGAGTTGTTCGCTAGTAATTTAAACCACTTTCGTTTACACTAAGTTTGTACCGGTGTGCTTTGCGCTGTGGGTTTTAATTGTTGGTTCCATGTCCATCTTTTTTTTTTTTTTTGAAAAGTTAATTTGTATTGAGGAGAACGTATATGTTATAAGGATACGAAACAAAACAAAGATCAAGCACGAGAAACATTTATCAGTACGGGATCAAGTACGAGTGAAGTATGGGTGAGGCCAGGGTCAGGAGGTACAAGATTAGGGGAGGGGTATGCTCAGATTGAAGGCCATGTCTCGCGAAAGGGGCGACCTGTCCTTCCAGTTGTGGGTGAAGTGTGACTTCACGCTTCGGATGATCATCCTTGCACAGTCAAAGGGAGTGATGAGAACATGGTTGTAGATCAGGTTGTTCCTCGCGGCCCAAATGTGGTAGAGGTAGGCGACAATCACAGCGATCCTGACACTATCCATAGGAAGGAGCTTCATCCTGGATCAAGAGGCCATCCAGGGCCAGATGCTGTCAAGGTAAGACGCAGGGGAGGGAGTCATCGTCCAGCGCGACACAATGTCCATGACCGTAGAGCTAAAGCCGCAGCGGTTCCAGAGATGATCACCATCTTCTGGGGCAATATTGCAAAGCCTACAAGAGTCGTCATTGATCAAGTTCCAAGCCTTGATCTTGGTAAGAGTAGGGAGGCGGTTGAGGGCTGCAAGCGAAGCGATATATGAGTGTTTGGGGGTATTTGAGGGTAGCCAAATGGCTTTGAATGGGGAAGGATGAATCGTAGGAAGGGGAGGCCTGAATAAGTCGTAGACTTTATTCCTGGAGAAGGAACCATTAGGGCTGACGAGGGAAACATCCCTCAAGGAGCCAGAAGGAGGGATCGGGAACTCGTCCCTGAGTGAGAGAAGGCTCTTCCAGAAGGGGGTGTGTGAGTTCCTTGCAGTGCAGTTCTAGATGCATTCCCCCCGCTTGAACAGATGGTGGGTAACCCAGGACTTCCAAATGATAGAGTTGCCCCGATCAAGGTCATATAGGAGTTTTGAGAGGGCAACTTTGTTTCTAGTCACGAGATCGGGGAACCCAAGCCCGCCAAGTGTTTTCGGATGACATATTGATTCCCAAGCCACCAGGGCACGCCTACTGTTAGCCACTCCCGACCAGAAATATGATCTAATCAGGCCGTTGATTGTATTGATTACCTTGACAGGGAGGACCAACATAGAGCACCAGTAGTGAGTAGTCGCGAATAGTATTGTTTTGATGAGCTGAGCACGTCCAGCATAGGAGAGGGACTTAGCGTTCCAGGAGTGAATACGCTGGGTAATCTTATGGATCAAGGGGAGGAAGTCATGGTGTTTTGATGAGCTGAGCACGTCCAGCATAGGAGAGGGACTTAGCGTTCCAGGAGTGAATACGCCGGGTAATCTTATGGATCAAGGGGAGGAAGTCATGGATTTTCATGCGCTTGCAACCCAAAGGTACCCCCAGGTACATGAAAGGGAGAGAACCAACACTCATGCCAGTGATGCGAACAACGTCGTCAATCTCAGATTGGTTCATGCCTCCAGTGTAGATATGCGATTTAGCAGGGTTAATGATGAGACCAGAGAGTGTACCAAACTCCTCAAGAGCATCATTAAGGATCTGAACTGATTTGGCGTCACCACGGCAAAGGAGGAGAAGATCATCTGCAAATGCGAGGTGGGAGATGGCAGGAGAGGAGCACTTGGGGTGGTAGTTGAAGTCAGGGTTTGAGGTCCTCTCCGAGATCAATCTGGAAAGAAATTCCATTGCAATGACAAAGAGGGGAGGGGAGAGGGGGCATCCCTATCGAATCCCGCGAGATCCAGAGAAATGGCCTTTAAGCTCACCATTTATATTAACTGGGTAGGAGGCGGTGGTTATGCATTCCCTAATCAGCCTAGTGAAAGCCTCCGGAAACCCCATCGAACGAAGGCAATGCAGGATGAACTCATGACTTACCGAGTCAAAAGCCTTAGAGATGTCAACTTTCATCGCCACTCTAGGAGATATGTGATCCCTACCATATTTGTGAAGAATTTCTTGGGATAGAAGGACATTATGTTTGATTGACCTCGAGGTAACAAAGGTGCTTTGATTGGGGCTAATGAGGTCCGGTAGGATGAGGTTAAGGCGTCTTGCAAGGATCTTGGAGATGGTTTTGTACACTGTGTTACAGCAAGAGATTGGCCTAAAGTCCGATGGTGCAGTGGGTCTGTCATGCTTGGGAATAAGGGTTATGGAAGCATGGTTCACTTGTTTGAGTAGTCTTTTGTTGATGAAGAAGTCATGTATGACATTAGGTGAAGTCATGATGAATGATACTCCACGCCTCTTTGAAGAACAGAGAGCTGAAGCCATCCGGCCCAAGCGCCTTATTGTCCCCGATGCTGAAGAGGGCTTGCTTGATTTCATCATGCGTGACCGATGCATTTAATGAGGAAATATCATTCTGGTTAAGAGTGGGTAGGCGGATAGGGGGAAAGGTCACGCAGGGATTGCGATGGTGGGAGTTTAAGGCATTTTTGAAGTGGTTTACCAGCGAGTGACCAATTGCTTCAGGGGCATTAACCAGGTCTCCATTAGCGTCCTTGATTTCAATAATAAGATTTGCACATCTACGCACTTTGATGCATTTAAAGAAGAAGGACGAACATTGGTCTCCATGCTTGAACCACTTCTCCTTAGAGAGCTGGGCAAGCGTGTCCTGAAGTTTGACATGAAGATCTTTAATGGTAAGGGTGAGTCTCCTCTCAGTCTCCAGGAGATCAGTGTCAAGGGGATCAACCTGTAGGCGCGATTGCGTTTCATCGAGTTTCTTGCGATTTTCAGCAATGTCATCATGAAGAACCTCGAGTTTAACACTGGGAAATTTCTTGAGGAGAGGTTTGAGGATCTTCAACTTCTTAGAGATCTTAAACATTGCATTCCCATCAATCTTTGTGTCCCAGGCAGTTTTAACGGTTTCAAGAAAAGCCTCATGCTTGGCCCAAAGGTTATTGAATTTGAACGGGAAGGCTCTCCGAGGGACCAAGCTTTCGGTGAAGAGCATCGCTGGGGAATGATCGGACACGTCCGCATTGCCAAAGTGGGCAATAGAGTTAGGGAAGACGGTGTTCCATGCCTCATTGGAGATAATACGGTCAAGTTTGCTCCATATCCGATTACCCACCTGCTTATTACTCCATGTGTATTTGCAGCCAGTGAACGGGAGATCAGAGATATCATTCTGCTCAAAGCAGTCCTCAATTTTGGTGGAAAGTTGAGAGAAGTTGTGATGGTTATTGGAGAGCTTTTCATCAGGGGCTAACGTGACATTAAAGTCCCCCAAAAGGGCCCAAGGGCAGTTGGCGTTGAGTAACCGTACAGTAGAGATGGTATTCCAAAGACTTGTGCGATCCTCCAAGGCATTGTGGGCGTAGACAAAGGAGATCTCAGCAAAGGTGGCTGGATTAGGGTTAGGGAGGTGATTTGTGATACGACAATGGATGAGTTGGTTAGTGATCAGGGGTATAGTGATGCTAAGTTTGGCAGGGTTCCACCAAACCCAAGTGCGGCAGTTGTGGGCATGGGAAGAGTTCGATATGTGATTCCAGGAGGGGAAGAGAGTGTTGGAGATTCTTTTCTCATTATCCGAGCGTAGGCGAGTTTCAAGTATTGCAATAAGGTCGAGGGAGTGCTTCTTAGCGAGGGATTGAACGGCTTTTTGCTTGACAGGATCATTGAGACCCTGAGTGTTCCATGCACACAATCTCACTATCATTAAACATTTGAGTTATTGTCATTGATAGCACTTGCAGTCAATGAAGATTTTATGAGGGCGTTGTGAGGGAATTTGTGGGGTTATTTGGAGGGAGGGATTGAATGAGGGGTCCTTGGCAGGGAGGTTTGGGGCTTGGTGGATCTTGACGAGGAGTTGGGTTGCGAGTGAGTAGCATCATGTTGGGAGCAGGCTCGGAGGTTGTAGGGGGGATATCAACCTGCTGGGGGGATGGGTGTTTGGAGGCATAGAGTTCTTTTTGGGGTGGGAGAATCCTCAAGGTGGGGGTCCGGAGTGGGGAGAATAGGAGCGAGATTAGGGTTAGGGTTTGGGATGCCTTACTTGGAGAGATAAGGACCCTGTGGGGCGATTTGTATCCCAGCCGAAGTGGGAGCCTTAGGGGTATTGCAATAGTGCCCAAAGGTTAAACAAGCGTCGCAACGTGGAGGGAGCCATTCGTAAGTGACTTTTTGGACGAAAGTGGCACCCTCAGGCCCAGAAAGAGTGATCTCGCGGAGAAGGGGTCGGGAGACATGGATATCAACAAGGATTCGTGCATACCCAAGATGGTCTTGATTTACTGAGCATGCATCCGTCAGGATGGGCGTACCTAGCGCCGAACCAATCTTGGCCAACATATTCTTGGACCAAAAACGATATTTAAGGTTATGCAACGTAACCCATATCGGTACGGAGCAAATGCTGGAGTAGTCCAGGGGGAGGTCAATAGACCATCTTTTTAAGAGGATGGTGGTGGAGCCGTTAGCGATCTAGGGGCTGCCAAGCAAGATTTCATTAAGGTCGTCTTCTGTAGAGAAGTGAAATACGAAGATACCATTCTCGTTCCGGATCATTTTAGGCAGGGAAATGGTGTTCCAATTTTCAGAGATGTATTTGGACATTCTTTGGAAGGAGATAGGGCTTCCTAGGGGGTATCCCACGAGAGAAAGGCTCCATTTCTGCATGGTATCTTCAATATCATCATTAGAGAATGGGATGAGTCCGGAATCCAGCCCAGGGATGAAGGGGAGGGGGACGTGGTTCCATGCAAGGCTTCTGGAGGCGATATCCTTGTAGGAAACTGGAGGGGTCGCTAGAGTAGTAGGGTCGTTAGAGCACGCCAGCAAAGTGGGGGTGTGGGGGGGATTCGAGGGGACGGAAGGTGAAAGGACAACCTTTGCATGGGGGACATCCGTTTCGGGATCAACACCAATAGCAATAAAGAGGGTTGAGGGGTCCACAACGACGTCAACCGTCAGGGGAGCCGAAGGGGCAGGGGGCGTAGGGGTCACACCAGAGGCCGATGGACACAGCTGTGAGGCAATGCACTGCTCAGGGGAAAGGTTATTAGGCTGATTGAAGTCCAGAGAGCACGAGGCTTCCTTAGGGGGAGCCGAAGCAGGTGGCTGCGAGGTTGACGGACTCAGCGGCGGGAACGACAGCTCAGATGATAGGACCGGAGGAACAGGGGCTCTGGGGAGGAGCCTGTTGTTGTTCGATCGGATAAGGTCGTCAGGTATTGGGTCAGGGGTCTTTTCATGGATGGGGTTGGAGTTGTTTCGGGGGTTAGGATAGGGGGGGATCCGGATAGCTCCGAGATCTTGATGTTACGTCGACGGGGTTTCCTGGAGCCAGCCATGGGGAGTACTAGAGGCGGGAGAGGGGGGTGGGGCGCAGCCAGGGGGGTGGCTGCGCGGGGTGGTGGACGCGGTTACGCTGGGGGAGCCAGCAGAGAGAAGAGAGCATTTTTTTTCTTTTTCTCTATATATAACCCTTTGTTTTCATTTGTTTAAAAAGTACTTCCATGTCCATCTTACTTGATAAGTAAAAGTCATAATGTCTAATGAAAATATTTTAATCACATAAGTGTTAGATTCACATATCAAACCAACCGAGCTAGATGGTTACACGTGATGACCAATGACTATTGAGGGCTCTTCCATCTGGATCGTCAGACCTAACCCTTTGATAACACGATTTATAGCATAGTTTTAGGTGTACATTTAGATAGGATTCTCGCTCAATCATGCATGATCTAGCACTAGTCCAATACGTTTTGCACTCAAAACATGTATTTTGTCGAGATAGACGTCTACACGGACTTGTGTGCGTTTTGTAGGTATTTCGGGAAGTTTAGAGCTAAAACGATGCGTTAAAGGATCGTTCATTTAGATGACACGTCCTCGGACTCATTAGGACACAAGCAAAGGGCTAAGGAGGACTCATGGAACCTTGCCAACACTAGCCATGCACCAAACCACAACTCAATGATCCAAGGCGAAGTTTCTGCATAGAATCACGGTTTCCTGAAGAACCACGGCCGTGGAAATGACCGTGGATTTTGCCAGATTCTCGTGACAGCTGTGCCACGACTCTCATGGCCAGCTCATGAAAGATTTGTTATAAAAGTGGTCCTTCATGGGTTGTTTGAGGCAGCTGGGGTAGTTTGGGAGCAGCTCATCCATTATCCATTTCTCTCTAACAAATATATTCTCAAGAAAAGAAGATTTTTTCTAGGAAGGAAAGTGCTCAAGAGAAGAAGGAAGGTTCCATTGAAGAGGAGAGAAGACACACACCATGGCTTCTTTTATTTCGGATTTTATTTCTAGAGATTTGTGAATCCTTGAACCTTCTTTTAGAAGGGTTGTAAGTTGTTCTAATTCCATTTTTCAGATTGGTTTGATTTTGAAGTTCATTTGTTCATCTTCTTTCTTTCATTATCTTGCAATGAATGCTATGATTTTATGTTTGTTTGCTTTGATTTCCATTATGAATATTGTAGGCTAAATTGATGTGATTCTAGGGTAAGGAAAGGATGGTTATGGCTAGGTCTATGATAGGACGGATTTAGATTTACCTTTGGATGATTTTTGCTTATGAACGTAGCTGCTGTTAGAAATCACGGGTAGTTCTTGTAGAACCACGGTCGTGGTTTCTGTAGAACAAACCGTGATTCTTCCTGGTTCGAAGGATCTTACCTTAGATTCATAAAATTGTTGAAACCCTAAGTTTTGCTGAGTTTGACCTACCCTAGGGTGTCCTAGTGTAGTGACTAAGTGTTAGGAGAGACTTACCCGGTAATCCTTGCCCTTGGAATCTAAAATAGCAAACCTTAGGTAGTGGTGAGCCTAATAAGCCGCCATTGGACTAGATGTGCTAGGATAGTAATTTAGGACTTCCCTTGTCCGAGACTTACCCGGTAAGGATAGATTAGATCCCTAGTTTACAATCCGGTTTGTGTAGAATTCCCATCCTTAGGATCTTAGAGACTTACCCGGTAATGAGATCTTAGGAGTGGATTAGTTGGATCATGAGACTTATCCGGTGATTGATCCCAAATTAGATACACCTAATCCCAACATATCATAGTTAATCCAAAGAATGAATAGATAACTTGAGTTCTATGCCATAACCGGAACTTCCAACCCCTAGAATCCGTCTTTTCTTTTCCTTGATTATTATCTCGTTTGGCTGTCCATTTTTGTTTATTTTGTTGATTGTTCACCTTGCATGAATTGTGATCTTTGATCATCAAAAAGCAACCAAAAACATTTGAGATTTTCGTTCTTTGTTTTCCTCTTTTCTAACCTTAGACCTTCACTAAACTTAATCACAAAACCGAATCAATTTCACCTTAGTCTTTGTGTTCGACCTCGGAGTACTATCCATACTACAAACGTCCCATACACTGCGGGTGCGCTAGAAGTTAGGATAATTATAACGAGTATAAATTTAAGGCTTATTGCGTGCACACTTTTTAGCGTAACAAGTTTTTGGCGCCGTTGCCGGGGACTAGGTCTAGATTGAGTCTATTTTGTGATTGTTTCTAGTGTAGATCTTTCTTGTTGCTTTTGATCTCTTTTGGTTTGTGTCTTTGCTTTTCAGGACATCTATTTCTCTTTAGGTGTATGCGAAGATCTCGTGGCAAGGATTTAGCTCCATTCGATCCCGAACCGGAGAAAACCCTTCGATCTAGATCCAAGAACATCCGAAAGGAGAAAGAGATGGCCGGTAGAAACCTCCAAGCTGAATTGGATGAAGCCTTAGAGCAAATAAGGCTAAGAGATGAGCTCTTGGAGGAAGAAAGGAGACTTGCCAATGAGAGGCAAGAGGAAACAAGGAGGGAGATTGAGGAGATTAGGCAAGCCCTTGTTCAAGGAGAGCTTAATTGCCGACAACCTCCACCCCCTCCACCACAACCGCAGCCGGCGGCCAATGTTAGGGTCGTTCCCATTGCTATTGAGGAGCCACAAACCCTAGGGAGACGTATGGATCCGGCACAAAGAGCACACCGACCGGGTGTGAATTTAGGAGATCCCGCAACCCACAACTATGAGCTCCGCCCTCAAGTTCTTCAAATGATCTGGCATAATCAATTTGGAGGGATGGAAGGAGAGTCTCCTCACCAACATTTGATGAACTATGAGATTTTGATGGAGACTCTTAGACCACCAAGATTGGAGAGCAACAACCATAAGCTAAGGGCCTTTTCCTTCTCTCTTAAGGACAAAGCCTTGGCTTGGTATCAATCTATTCCACAAGGGCGAGTTGGTACTTGGGAGGAGATGACAACCGAGTTCTTGACCAAGTTCTTCCCACCTTCCAAGACCACCGAATTAAGAGGGAAGATCAATGCCTTTGTAATGAGGGATAGAGAAAGTTTGTTCAAGTCTTGGGAGAGATTCAAAGACCTTCTCCTAGATTGTCCGCACCATGGCATACCAAAGATTGAGCTATTAGAGATCTATTTTAAAGGGCTTGATGAAGATAGCCAATTCAAGCTTCAATCTCTTTCCGGTGGGACATTTATGGAGAAACATGTAGATGATGCTTGGGAGTTTGTGGAGAAGCAAGCTCTAGTGATAGAAAATTACTCTCATAGGAAGAGTGAAGGAAGAAAGGCGGGAGCATATGAGGTGAGTGAAGTCACCATGAGCAATTTCAAGCTTGACGCCATCAACAATGAGTTGAAGTCCTTGAGAGAGTTGTGTACCACCACCTTGAAGAGCCAAGCAACTCCTCAAGCGCCTCCACAAGCTAACTTGTCTTCCAAGGAGGAAGATGTGAATTATATGGGAAGGGGCAACTTCAATAATTACCAAGGCCCAAGAAATTTCAACAAAAACCGGCAATTCAACAATTACCGGCCCAACCACAACCATCCCGGATTTTCTTACTCTAATCCGGATGGAGCCTTGAACCCCCCCCGCCTCCACAAGCACAACTCCACCACAAAGAGTTTCACAAGAACCTTCACCCGGTTTTACTCAACCTTCAAAGGATAGGACCGAAGTCATGTTCGAACAATTGCTAGGAAGATTGAGTGGACTTGAGAGCACCGTGACTTCAATCTCTAAAGCTCAAAAGGTCTTGGAAGCACAAGTCTTTCAAAAGGCGGGTGAAGCACATAGGGATCCGGGGAAGCTTCCCGGAAGGACCGAAGACAACCCAAGAGGCCAAGTGTTGGCTATCACAACAAGGAGTGGGTTGAGTATGAAGGATCCTTTGCCCAAGGACCAAGCTAAAGGAAAGCAAGTAGTGGTAGAAGAGGCAAGAAAGCAAGATGATGGAGGAAAGAGCAAGGATGTAGAGCCAACCTATGTGGCACCGCCTCCATACAAGCCGCCACTACCATTCCCACAATCAAGAGCAAGGGCTCGTCTAGACAATCATTTTGGTAAGTTCTTTGAACTAATGTCCAAGTTACATATTAATATTCCGTTCATGGATGCCATCTTAGGAATGCCGGCGTATGGCAAGTTTTTGAAAGAAATACTCTCCAACAAAAAGAAGTTGGAGGAGTATGGGGAGATAAGGATGACCAAGAGATCCTCGGAGTTGATCCAAACGATGAAGGAGGAAATGCCTCCCAAGCTAAGAGATCCGGGCTCTTTTTGCGTTCCAATTGGAGTAGGAGACGTGAAGTACGAAGCCCTTTGTGATCTTGGGGCAAGTGTAAGCATCATACCGCTTGCACTTAGCAACAAGGTTGGGCTAGGAGAGCCAAAGCCGGTCAAGATGACCCTCTATATGGCGGACCGCTCTATTACTCACCCGGTTGGGATTCTAGAGGACATCCCAGTGCAGCTAGGAGGATTCTACGTGCCTATCGATTTTGTAGTGTTGGACATTCCGGCGGATTATCCGGTTCCTATCATCTTAGGAAGGCCTTTCCTAGCCACTTCCGGATGCTTAGTGGATTGCAAGAACGGGACTCTCTCTTTCAACATCGGGGAAGAGAACATCAAATTCAAGCTGTCCACAATGATGAAAGGGCCAACCCTTGATGAAGATATCTTCAACATAGTCGAGCAAGAAGAATCTAGAGAAGTTGTGAGCTCAATCTTGATCAAAGATCCTTTGGAAAAGGTTCTTACCTTAAGCATGATGGAAGACGATGATGAGGAGGCTTGCAATGAAGAAATCAAAGCCTTGGAAACCTTGGATGAGGAGCCAAAGGTTGGATTTGAAAGCAACGAAGAAGTGTTGAACAGCTGCAAGTTCCACGGTCGAGATTTACAAACCACGGCCGTCAAACTCTCTGGACAACTCCAAGAAGAAAGCTTGGCAAGAACCACGGCCGTGGAAGATGAGCAACCCGTGTTTCCAACCGTGGTTTTTCCTGAATCAGCTCTTGATAATGATCAAGCTTTTAGGAGCCAAGGAGAGTCTTCATTTGCCTTGGATTCATCTCATCCAATCTTATTTGGATCATCTTCAACCGATAAAGGTCCTCCCTCACTTGAACTCAAACCCCTCCCCTCTCATTTGAAGTATGCATTTCTTGGTGAAAATTCTACATATCCTGTGATTGTTAATGCATGTTTGAGTGATGATGAACTTGCTAAATTGCTGCATGAACTAAGATTGCATAGGAAAGCCATTGGTTATACTATTGATGATTTGGTTGGCATTAAGCCATCTTTGTGCATGCATAAAATAATGATGGAAGATAACCACAAACCCTCTATTGAACATCAAAGGAGATTGAATCCTATAATGAAAGAGGTGGTCAAAAAGGAAATCATTAAGTTGCTAGATGCGGGAATTATCTACCCTATCTCGGATAGTAAGTGGGTTAGCCCCGTTCATGTAGTACCTAAGAAGGGTGGAATGACGGTAGTGACTAACGAGAACAATGAACTAATACCGACTAGGACGGTTACGGGGTGGAGGATGTGCATTGATTATAGGAAATTGAACATGACCTCTAGGAAAGACCACTTTCCCCTCCCCTTCATTGACCAAATGCTAGAAAGGTTAGCTCAACATTCTCACTTTTGCTATCTAGATGGGTATAGTGGATTCTTCCAAATCCCTATCCACCCCGATGACCAAGAGAAAACAACTTTCACATGTCCATGGGGCACCTTTGCATATAGGAGGATGCCATTTGGGTTGTGTAATGCACCCGCCACCTTCCAAAGGTGTATGATGGCTATCTTTTCGGAATACATAGAAAATATCATGGAAGTGTTCATGGATGATTTCTCTGTTTATGGTTCTTCTTTCGATAATTGCTTGGCTAACTTGTCATTAGTGTTGCAAAGATGTGAGGAGACAAATCTTGTCTTAAATTGGGAAAATGCCACTTCATGGTAAGTGAAGGAATTGTGTTAGGACACTTGGTGTCTAACCGTGGCATTGAGGTTGATAGAGCTAAGATTGAAACGATAGAGAAGATGCCACCACCTACCTCGGTGAAGGGGGTAAGGAGTTTCTTAGGGCACGCCGGTTTTTACCGGAGGTTCATTCAAGATTTCTCTAAAATTTCAAAGCCTCTCACTAACCTACTAATGAAAGATGTTGATTTTGTCTTTTCCAAGGATTGTCTTGAAGCGTTTTGTAGGTTGAAGAACGCCTTGATCTCCGCACCTATCATGCAACCTCCGGATTGGAGTCTACCATTTGAAATCATGTGCGATGCAAGTGATGTGGCCGTTGGGGCCGTTTTAGGGCAAAGGAAAGAAGGGCGCACTCATGCTATTTACTATGCTAGCAAGACGCTAGATGATGCCCAACTCAATTATGCTACCACCGAGAAGGAGTTGTTGGCGGTGGTGTATGCATTTGAGAAGTTCCGCTCGTACCTTATTGGAGCGAAGGTCATAGTCTATACGGATCATGCGGCGATCCGTTATCTACTTACAAAGAAGGATGCCAAACCAAGGTTGATTCGGTGGATCCTTCTTCTTCAAGAGTTCGATTTGGAGATACGAGATAAGAAGGGATCCGAGATCTCCGTGGCGGATCACCTTAGTAGACTCCCACCATTAGAGCTTGGGAAAGACAGCATCCCCATAGATGACTCGTTCCGGGATGAACAATTGCAAATGGTGGAGGAATGCTTGTTCCAAGTGGCTAGAGGAAGTGAGCCATGGTACGCCGACATCGTGAACTACTTGGTGTGTGAGAAAGTGCCTCCCGGACTTACATATGCACAAAGGAAGAAGTTCTTCAACGATGTAAGGCATTACTATTGGAGTGAGCCACTTCTATTCAAAAGAGGCCCGGACGGGGTGCTTAGAAGATGCATACCGGAAGATGAAATGGAAAGTGTGATCCGGCATTGTCACTCCTTACCATGTGGAGGCCATGCTAGCTCACACAAAATGTGTGCAAAGGTATTGCAATCCGGTTTTTATTGGCCTAACTTGTTTAGAGATGTGCAAGGTTTTGTAGCGGCATGTGATGCTTGCCAAAGAACGGGGAACATCTCAAGGAGGAATGAGATGCCCTTGAACAACATCCAAGAAGTCGAAATTTTTGATGTGTGGGGTGTAGACTTCATGGGACCATTCCCTTCTTCATGTGGGAATCTCTACATCCTATTGGCGGTGGACTATGTGTCACGATGGGTGGAGGCAATTGCCTCTCCTACAAATGATGCCAAGGTGGTGGTGCGGTTCTTCAACCGAGTGATCTTCCCTAGGTTTGGAACACCAAGGGTAATCATTAGTGATGGAGGGAAGCACTTCACAAATAGGAATTTTGGGGCACTTTTGGCCAAGTATGGGGTGACTCATAAGGTGACAACACCCTACCATCCCCAAACTAGTGGTCAAGTGGAGATCTCCAACCGAGAGATCAAGGCCATCCTCGAAAAGACGGTGTCTAGGACAAGGAAGGATTGGGCTATGAAGCTCAATGACGCACTATGGGCGTATAGAACCGCCTTCAAGACACCGATTGGAACCACCCCCTACAAGTTGGTCTACGGCAAGTCTTGCCATCTTCCGGTGGAAATGGAGCATAGAGCTTATTGGGCCATTAAGTGGCTAAATTTTGACCTCAAGGAAGCGGGAGAGAAGAGGTTGCTCGATATCAATGCCCTTGAGGAGCTCCGGTTGGAAGCCTATGAGAATGCCCGGATCTACAAGGAGAGAACCAAAAGGTGGCATGACAAGAGGATCATTCCAAAGGAGTTGAGGGAAGGAGATCTTGTCCTTCTCTTCAACTCAAGGCTAAGGCTCTTTCCCGGGAAGCTCAAATCAAGATGGACCGGGCCAGATGTGGTGAAGAAGATTTTTCCCCATGGAGCTATTGAAATAGGAGGGGAGCATTGTGGAAATTTCAAAGTGAATGGGCATCGCTTGAAGAAGTATATTCCGGGAGCCCCGATAGACATGATTGCCCCGCTTCACCTTGAATAGACGCTCCCGAGTTTGGTCAAGCTAGTGACCTTAAAGAAGCGCTTGGTGGGAGGCAACCCATTGGTAACATTTTTCCTTTTTCATTTTTTCATTTTTGCTTAGATTTTTCTGTTTTGTGTGCTTTGTGTGTTTCGTGTTTCGTGTGTGTGCTAGAAGCATTTGTGGCATTGGAAGCCTTTCTTGACATATGAATGATGATGATGAACCCCTCACCAATTATGGGTGGAGCGGACGCGGAACTTGGACGGCTAGCGGTGCCTAGCGCGGGTTCTGAAGCTTTGAAGGAATGCTTAGAGCTCTCTACCATGGTTGATAGGATCATCCAACATCGATTCACTTGAACAATCCCGAATACCATAGCAAACGCTTTTACATTGTGAGAACCTTCTTTCACTCTCTTTACTTGTATACCACATTGGGGACAATGTGTTTCTAAGTATGGGGTGGGGTTTGCATGATCCTTTGCATGATGAGCATCTAGGATAGGTTAATACTTGCACATGTCTTGCATTGTACATACTTAAACCGAAAATCCCATAAAAATCAAAAAATTTGAAAATTTTTGTGCTTTCTAGGCTTGGATATGATCCTAATGATGAAACTTGTCTTGTGATTGGCTATGGATGGCCTTATGTGTTGAATTGATAAATGCATATGTGGACTTGAACTACTTCTCTTGAATTCTATGAATGACTTGTGATCATGATGATTGCCTAGAATAAATTGAGTATTGAAAGTCGAAATTACGTGATAGTTCTTGCATACCATCTAGGAATGAATAAGGCATTTCATCTCTTTCTACTTCTCATCTTGACCATGATTGCTTGAACACCTCAAATGAATATAAATTCGACCTCCTTTAAACCCATCCGGGAATAGGAGCATGCTAGTGTGTTGAAATGTGTAAAAAGCAAATGTGGGGTGAAGATGTAATGAAAAGAATGTCGTGAATAAAATGTTGAAGTTATTGAGGAAGTGTAGCCAAAATATAGGTTTGGGGGCGATGGTTTAAATGACAAGTAACTCGGTACACTTCACATAATCGGGTGTTGGTGCCTTGCCAAAGTCAAATGAACCAATAGCCCTAACGAGCTTTGGTATGTGTGCCCGGTGTGGATGCACCTCGAAAAAGAGAAAAAGCCCGAGGATGGCTAATCACCGAGGTTTCGGCTATTGTACACCAATGCCATTGTCTCAAAAACGAGTTAAAAAAAAAAGAAAAGAAAAGAAAGCAAGATAGGGAAAAATATACACTTGGGGGAAGTTGATCGAGGACAAGGAAGTGAAGTTAGTTCTATTCCCGGATTAGCATCACATAACCTAGAGAATCCCCCGCCCGATTGCAACGTTTCTTAGTCTTTTATGTCACAAGTCCTTATGACCTACTTGCATGTTTGTAAGACATAGTAATCTAGATTGGATAGACTCTTGATCTTCTTGACATCTTCGTCCTCCCATCTCATGCATGCTTTTGAGTTAAGTACAATTGTCTTTCCATGCCCTTATTGTTTGATACATAATTGCTTATCCAATTGCCATTGATCATGACTATGAAGGTGATCCAACAGTAGAAGCACAAAACCCAAAAAGATTTTTCCATTTTTCTGCATACATAAATCATGTCATCTTTTAGTCTATAGTTGGGAATTCGCTCGGGGACGAGCAAACCTTAAGTATGGGGTATTTTGATAACACGATTTATAGCATAGTTTTAGGTGTACATTTAGATAGGATTCTCGCTCAATCGTGCATGATCTAGCACTAGTCCAATACGTTTTGCACTCAAAACATGTATTTTGTCGAGATAGACGTCTACACGGACTTGTGTGCGTTTTGTAGGTATTTCGGGAAGTTTAGAGCTAAAACGATGCGTTAAAGGATCGTTCATTTAGATGACACGTCCTCGGACTCATTAGGACACAAGCAAAGGGCTAAGGAGGACTCATGGAACCTTGCCAACACTAGCCATGCACCAAACCACAGCTCAATGATCCTAGGCGAAGTTTCTGCATAGAATCACGGTTTCCTGAAGAACCACGGCCGTGGAAATGACCGTGGATTTTGCCAGATTCTCGTGACAGCTGTGCCACGACTCTCATGGCCAGCTCATGAAAGATTTGTTATAAAAGTGGTCCTTCATGGGTTGTTTGAGGCAGCTGGGGTAGTTTGGGAGCAGCTCATCCATTATCCATTTCTCTCTAACAAATATATTCTCAAGAAAAGAAGATTTTTTCTAGGAAGGAAAGTGCTCAAGAGAAGAAGGAAGGTTCCATTGAAGAGGAGAGAAGACACACACCATGGCTTCTTTTATTTCGGATTTTATTTCTAGAGATTTGTGAATCCTTGAACCTTCTTTTAGAAGGGTTGTAAGTTGTTCTAATTCCATTTTTCAGATTGGTTTGATTTTGAAGTTCATTTGTTCATCTTCTTTCTTTCATTATCTTGCAATGAATGCTATGATTTTATGTTTGTTTGCTTTGATTTCCATTATGAATGTTGTAGGCTAAATTGATGTGATTCTAGGATAAGGAAAGGATGGTTATGGCTAGGTCTATGATAGGACGGATTTAGATTTACCTTTGGATGATTTTTGCTTATGAACGTAGCTGCTGTTAGAAATCACGGGTAGTCTTGTAGAACCACGGTCGTGGTTTCTGTAGAACAAACCGTGATTCTTCCTGGTTCGAAGGATCTTACCTTAGATTCATAAAATTGTTGAAACCCTAAGTTTTGCTGAGTTTGACCTACCCTAGGGTGTCCTAGTGTAGTGACTAAGTGTTAGGAGAGACTTACCCGGTAATCCTTGCCCTTGGATTCTAAAATAGCAAACCTTAGGTAGTGGTGAGCCTAATAAGCCGCCATTGGACTAGATGTGCTAGGATAGTAATTTAGGACTTCCCTTGTCCGAGACTTACCCGGTAAGGATAGGTTAGATCCCTAGTTTACAATCCGGTTTGTGTAGAATTCCCATCCTTAGGATCTTAGAGACTTACCCGGTAATGAGATCTTAGGAGTGGATTAGTTGGATCATGAGACTTACCCGGTGATTAATCCCAAATTAGATACACCTAATCCCAACATATCATAGTTAATCCAAAGAATGAATAGATAACTTGAGTTCTATGCCATAACCGGAACTTCCAACCCCTAGAATCCGTCTTTTCTTTTCCTTGATTATTATCTCGTTTGGCTGTCCATTTTTGTTTATTTTGTTGATTGTTCACCTTGCATGAATTGTGATCTTTGATCATCAAAAACCAACCAAAAACATTTGAGATTTTCGTTCTTTGTTTTCCTCTTTTCTAACCTTAGACCTTCACTAAACTTAATCACAAAACCGAATCAATTTCACCTTAGTCTTTGTGTTCGACCTCGGAGTACTATCCATACTACAAACGTCCCGTACACTGCGGGTGCGCTAGAAGTTAGGATAATTATAACGAGTATAAATTTAAGGCTTATTGCGTGCACACTTTTTAGCGTAACACCCTTCCTTCAACTACTGCTGGAACATGGTCCTAAAAATCCGTGACCAAACGACTGCCAACCCTCACTAAGCTCCACATCAAATGCATACCATTTGTTACGGAACTTTATATCTCCAACCCCACCCTATACCCTTGGCATCATTTGGAAGAGCCTCAACATTCCTAAATGCTCATACATAGCGTGGATTGCTAGCCACAAACGACTGCCAACCCTCACTAAGCTCCACGAGTGGAACCTCGTCCTGAATGTCACATGCCCTATATGTGGTCTCCATCCTGAAGACGAGAATCGCCTCTTCAATCTCTGTAGTTTCTCCACCCTCACCTTTGATCTCATTGCTTGCTGGACCAGAATCCCCACGCCTCAACCGTTCGGAAACTATATTTGGACTTGGCTAAGCAACCAAAGACCAAACCGTCACGACTTCATCTCACACATCCGCATCTCCTCAATCACAAGCCACATATACTGCATATGACACGCCAGAAACGAGATCCTCTACAACAATCGAACCACACACGCCACTGTCAGCGCCAACAAAGCAATAAAAGACACCAAGAACCTTGCTTCAAATCAATGGAAAGACATATCCCAAAGCTCTCTCACCTGAGCCAATAGGCTTCATGTACATTCTGGTTACTTATTAATACATTTTTTAAAAAAAAATGACTATTGATTTTTAAACTCTCGGATTTTTAAACTCTCGGATCTAGAAGAAATAGATTGTCTCAAAAACCACAAAAAATCTCGTTGCAAACCAATGCAATGTATATATCTGTTGTTACTTTGAGTTTTTAAACTCTCGGATCTTCTAATAACTAGTTGTTTGTGTTTGCTAACGAAATATCTAATCAATCAAGCAAAGAGTTGTATTCATTCTCTCGATTAAGGTTTATTATACGTTAGAAATAAGTTTATGCAAACATATTGGTTAAATCTATTTATTAGGTATGTACAGTTCATTGAAGTTTTGTTAGTGTAGCTTCTACATCCTATAACTGTTGTGATACTCTTTCTGAAATTTCGGCTTGTCATATTTAACGTGGAGTGGTTCGTATCCATCTAAGTGCAAATGCACGCTAGACCTAAGCCCAATGCATAACCTTAGTGAAGTTTCACACTAAAATCAATTGGCAATAAGAGTAGCCGATAGCTTACTTTATATTTGGTAGATTGAAAATTCGAAACCATACTCAAATTTGAAAATAGCAGTGACACAATACTTAGTATCAATATACTCAACCTCACCTTTAGATTATGAAATATCATGTATTAATGGTTCGATGTGGGTGATCGTGGAAGTTTTATAAAAGTAGCAACAAAATCCCCCGCAAGTATTATGAAATCATAAGCCCCACCCTATATATGTAACACCCCAAGTTCTGGGAACTCGAAGCGTTACGGGCTAGGACCTCACAATGGGTCCCGACCCTCAGAGTAGCAACGACAACATCGGATCTTACAACAAGGCACAAATAAATTAAAACCAAAACTTATATGAAAACTAAAGGTTTAAACAAAGGAAACGTAAAAGACTCACATCCAGGTTCAAAACAAAGGGAAAACAACAACAGAAACATAAACCCGATCTCGTCCTATAATGTACGGGAACCCCGGCTGACCACTCCATCCGGATGACTCAGCAGTACCTATATCCTTCAAGGCTTCTACAACATCGGTATAAACCGTTAGCTTACATTCTAGATATCAGAAAGATACTAAAGGCACAAACACATATAAGGTAATATAAACATATAGCATGTTGGCACCCAACCAATTATTATCTTTTATCAAGTTATCCATCACTAATTCAACTTCTTTTTTCACGTGAGAATCTCCCGAAACTCGCCTCCGCTTCCGTCTACCAACAGGAATAGATCAATACTATATGTTACCTGCGGGCCTGGGTTGCAAGAGCACCTCCTAGTCTCTTGTAGAACTAGATAAGTGGTCACCGCCTAGTTATCATACACTTGGGCTAGTTACGGTTATAAAGGTCAATCATAGTCTGGTTATCCATTAACAACAATAACAACACAAACAATCCAATACACTCAAACCAATATACGTAATGAGGACGAAGATCAATGCAAGCTTTGCTAAGCAAATCCTGAGGACGAAGATCACCTCCTTCACCACTGCACCTACTCTAACCTTACCCTCGACCTTATCTCCATATGGACCAGGACTCCTACCCCGTACCCGTATAGTTTGAACTTATGGGACTGGCTTCGCTCTCTCAGCCCTCGGAAGCATGATTTTCTAACCCACGTTCGCATCTCCTCCATTACGAGCTTCATCTATTTCATATGGAAGGCTAGGAACGATATACTCTATAACAACTGCTTCACTCACCCCTCCATTTGTGCTCACAATGTGATAAATGCAACCAAAAACTTCACATCTAGCAAATGGAAGGATAGATCCCCAAACTCCTTATTGGGCCAAAATCCTTGGGACTCACCTAGTCTAGTCTTTCTTCTTGTTGTATGTAATCTTGTGTTCTCGGTCTAGTTTGACCCCTTTGTACATCCTTTTGGTTTTATATACATCAATCTTTCAAAAAAAATATATATAAGTAATGATGCTAAGTAAGTCCAAGGGAGTTACCTCACTCGAAGGTAACTCAAAGGTCAACAAACAACTCAGTTTCCCGCAAGAAAGAAGGACAGAAAACCTACTCAACAAGGCATAACGAATTCGGAACGAAACGGTTGCTAGAAGTCTATAACTACTACACAAGGTAAGGTCTCAACCTTACTCTTACAAATTAAGAAGAGTCAACAACATCAACACAAGCCAAGGAAAGGAACGAGGAAAGCAAGGAAGGAAACAACTCACCAAAGATGGGGAGACTACAGGAAAACCACTGGGGCGGATAGACTGACCGCGGGGGCGGCACTGGGCATGAATCCGCGGGGGCGGTTACGGTGTAGAAAGCGATGTCGAATCTTTCGACAACAAGGGCCAAAGCTTGCTTCTCTCAACACACACATACACACGTCAGAACTCAACCAAAGGAGCCCGTGAACATCAATAAATCAACAACGGAAAGGCCAACAAGAATCAAGGCTCAAACGTGATTCTTGAAGAAATAGAAAAGGAAGAACGAAAGAAGAAACGAAACAGAAGGGAAAGGCATGCAGCAAGTCATGAACATGAATGAGAAATGCAGAAGGAGAAGACTTACACGTTCAGTAAGGAATCACAGGGAAGAAGGCTGTAGATTTCGAGGTTCAAGGAAAATGTATGCAAGAAAAGGGAAAAAGAAGAGAAAGAGGGAATATATAGGAAATGGGTGAAAAGATAGAAGAAAAGACATTCTAGGGTTAAGAGAATCATAAGAAAGCCGGCCCATAAGATAGAAGATCGGATCTTCTATCTATGGAAAAAAAATCAAAATGGGGTAAAAATAGATCGGCGCGATCTGGGGCAAAACCGCAGGGGCGGTTTCCCTTCCGCAGGGGTGGCTCCCTTCACCGCGGGGGCGGTGAAGGTGAAAACTGGGGCATTACATCAGATCCCCCTAAAGAGAAGTTTCGTCCCAAAACTTGGAACGAACCACAAGATCATATAACAACAATGCATAAATATTGACCTCAACTCATATATTCCCACTTGGGGCACAAACTCAAACTGTCACAAAAGCGTAAACACAACTCAACAACGGAAACTGAAACTCAACCATTATCCTAACGGTACATCCAACTCAACATAAAACTCTGGATGTTCCATTGGATACTATCCTATGTCTCCCAAGCCTCCTCATCTGCTCCTTGCATCGACCACTGAATCTTCATCATCGGTACATCTTTTGACCACAAACGTCTTGGGCTACGCTCTAAGGCATCTACTGGGGGCTCTATGAACGTATGGTTTGGCTCGACCACTAAGTACTTATGGCTGATGATGTGTCTCGGATCTGGTAAGTACTCCCGTTACTGAGACAAATGGAAGACGGGGTGAAAACCCTCTAGCCTCGGTGGCAAAGCAAGTCTGTATGTTGCCTCTCCAACTCGCTCAAGAATCTCAAAAGGTCCGACGAATTTGGGACTCAGCTTCTCCTTGATGCCGAAACATTTAACATCTCGTGTCGGGGATACTCTCAGCCATACCTGAGCTCCAACTCTGAGCTCTAGAGGTCTGCATCTCTTATTTCCATAAGACTTATGGCGACTCTGTGCTGCGTTGCTAGCATCCTCTCTCGGATCACTACTACTCGATCCATATTATCTTGTATCTACTCAGGTGCTACACCGCTAGCACTACTCGGATCGTCCCAACACAGCGGGGTAAGGCATCTCTGTCCGTATAAAGCCTCATAAGGAGCCATCCTGATCGATGCGTTCCAACTATTGTTGTATAAAAACTCCACTAAGGGAAGGTGATCTTGCCACAATTGTCCCCAGTCTAACACGCAAGCTCTCAACATATCTTCCAGTGTCAGGATGGCCCACTCTGACTGACCATCGGTCTGAGGATGATAAGTAGTCGTGAACTGTAGACTCGTACCTAAGGTGGCGTGCACTTGCTGCCAAAACCTCGAGGTGAACTATCCGTCTCTGTCAAAGACTATTGTCCTAGGTACTCCATGAAGTCGTATTATCTGCCTTGTGAACTCCTCTGCCAATCTACTTACCGGCCACTTTTCCTTAATAGGAATGAAACGAGTGGTCTTCGACAATCGATCTACGATGACCCAAATAAAATCAAAGCCTCAACTCGGTCTCAAATCCGTAACAAAATCCATAGAGAAGTCCTCCCACTTCCACCAAGGGACGGGAAGTGGGTGCAGCTTGCCTCTTGGTCGATGATGCTCGATCTTGACCTGTTGACAGGTCGCACACTGAGCTACATATCTCGTTACGTCCGGCTTCTGAACTCCTCACCAAAAGAAGCGTCTGATATCCTGATACATCTTATTTGCATCGGGATGCATTGACTAAGGTGTAGAGTGAGCCTCCTGTAGTCTCATCTCTCGATCTGAGCGTACACAAACCCGCTCCTGGCGTCTCAAAACTCCATGGCATGAACTACAAACTAAGATTCCTCTCCTCGAGACATCTTGTCTCAGATCCGTGTTAAAGTTGGGCAAACCCTTCTGCTTTTGTAGGATTTCTACCAACAGATCAGGTAACAACTCTAAGGTGGATTATTGGTTGTCGGAGTCCGGAAAGTGGATATCCATCTCTAGCCATGCAAAAACTCGCTGTAATTGAGGCTGAGTTGTCAGCCGAGCGATCGCCATCTCCTGGGGAGTTTTCCTACTAAGGGCATCTGCTACCACATTCGCCTTCCCCGGGTGGTATAAGATCTCTAGATCAAAGTCCTTGATCAACTCTAACCATCTCCTTTGGCGGTTATTCAAATCCCACTGAGTGAATATATACTTCAAACTCTTATGGTCCGTATATATCTAACACGTAGCTTCATACAGATAATGCCTCCACATCTTCAAAGCATTAACAATAGCAGCCAACTCAAGATCGTGGGTAGGGTAGTTCTCCTCATACGTCTTCAGCTGCCTCGACACGTATGCTATAACCTTACCCCTTTGCATTAGAACACATCCCAAGCCGAACTTGGATGTATCGCTTTAAACCACAAAGTCCTCAATGCCATCTGGATGAGCTAAGATAGGAGCGGAGGTCAATCTCCTCTTCAGATCCTCGATACTCTACAAGTATGGATCGGACCACACGAACCTCGTAGTCTTCCTTTACAAGGAAGTGAGCAGTCGGACGATAATTGAAAGCCCTCCACAAAGCGACGAAAGTAGCCCGCCAACCCTAGAAAGCTATATACGTACCTCGTTGACGTTCCTAGGAGGTGGCCAAGATGCTACAAACTCGATCGATATTCGCTAGATCTACCTTGATCCCTTCGGTGGAAACGATGTGACCAAGGAATGTCACCTTAGACATCCAAAACTCGCACTTAGAGAGCTTGGCGTAAAGCTCTCTATCCTGGAGGACTTGAAGTATGATCATTAAGTGTTCTGCATGCTCCTCTATGCTACGAGAGTATACAAAGAAATCATCGATGAAGACAACCACAAACTGGTCTAGAAAGTCGATGAAGGTGTTGTTCATCAACTCCATGAACACGGAGGGCGCATTTGTGAGCCCGAAAGGCATCACTACAAACTCGTAGTGGCCGTATTTGGTCCGGAATGCCGTCTTGGCTATGTCCTTCTCTCTCACCCTCAGCTGGTGATTTCTAGATCTCGGATCAATCCGTGAAAACACTGAAGCTCCATGCAACCGGTCCAAAAGATCGTCGATACGAGGAAATGGGTACTTATTCTTGATTGTCACCTAGTTAAGCTCTCGGTAATCAATACATAACCTCATTGACCCGTCTTTCTTCCCGACGAAGAGTACTGGTGCACCCCAAGGAGATACACTAGGGAGGATTAAGCCCGTCTCAACTAACTCCTCGAGCTGCTTCTTACGCTCAAGCATCTCGATAGGCGCCATGTGGTAAGGAGCCTCCAAGATCGGTCTCGTCCCGGGATCTAGATCGATGCCAAAGTCTACACTCCTCTATTGAGGTAAACCTGATGGCTCTCAAAAAATGTTGGTAAACTCGCATGCTACCGGAATCTCCTCCAACGTTGGGATCGTACTATCCTTCATGTATAACACCTTAAAGCCTCGCAACCCTGACCAATAAGTCTTGCAGATCGGATTGCATTGATGACTGTATCGGTCTTTCCGCGATCCTATCCTCGGAAAATCTCCACATAGCCTGACTTTGTAGTTACCGTCACTGTCCTCTTGCCGGTATCCAAAATAGTCTGATGTCGATCCATCCACTCCATGCCCAGAATGAATTCTTCATGTACTAACTACATGACGAATAAGTTTGTTGGCCAATCGCGACCTCCCAATCTAGTAGGACAATCGCGAACCTCTCGTGTACCTCTAATCTTACCCCCATCTGGTAATCCTATAAAGAAGGGTCTACCTTCTACGGTAACTAAGGCCAATCTATCTACACATGCATAAGATATAAAAAGAATGTGTAGCACCGGTATCAAAAAGAACTATGACAGGAAAACCATTAATATGAATGGTACATGTGGTCGCTGGCGTTGTTGGCTCTACAACACTCCTCAACTCATAAAAGAATGTCGTGATCGAATTCCTTGATCAACTCCAACCAAAGCTTGCTTCTGTCAACACACACACACGTCACAACCCAACCAAGAGAGCCTATGAACATCAACGAATCAACAACGAAATGCCAACAATAATCAAGGCTCAAACTTGATTCTTGGAGAAGAAGTAAAGGAAGAACGAAAGAAGAAACAAAACAGAAGGGAAAGGCATGCAGCAACTCATGAACGTGAGGGAGAAACGCAAAAGGAGAAGACTTACATGTTCAGCAAGGAATCATAGGGAAGAAGGTTGCAGCTTTCGAGGTTGAAGGAGAACATATGCAAGAAAAGGGAAAAAGAAGAGAAAGAGGGAATATATAGGAAAGGGGGTGAAAAGATAGAAGGAAAGACGTTCTAGGGTTAAGAACATCATAGAAAAGTCGGCCCATAAGATAGAAGACCGGATCTTTTATCTATGGAAAGAATTTAAAACAGGATAAAAACAGATCGGCGCGATCTGGGGCAAAACCGCAGGGGCGGTTTGCCCTGCCGCATAGGCGGCTCCCTTCACCGCGGAGGCGGTAAAGGTGAAAGCTGGGGCATTACAATACCCATCTCCCACCAACTACATTGCTATCTAGGGTAACCTTAATATTCCAAAATGCAGTTTCATTACCTGGATTGCCTGCCACCAAAAACTGCCAACTCTTGCTAAACTTCTCCAGTGGAACATCACCACAAATGCAACTTGCAAGCTTTGTCAAAACCACCCGGAGGAAAAACCATATTTGGACGAATTACAGCTACACTACTCTCGTCCTAGATATCATCTATTGATGGAAAAGAACCCCTTACCCCCTCTCATACACTCTCAACCCCTGGAATTGGCTATGCTCCCAACGAAGACCTAAAAAGAACCTCATTGATAGCATCTGAATCTCTTTAATCACGGCAATTTGTCTACTTTACTTGGATTGCTAGGAACAACATCCTCTACAATAACACCTTCACTCCTGCAACTTCTTGTGCCAATGAAGCTATCCTTGCAATCAAGAACTTCGTTGCTTATCACTGGAAGAACCGGTCTCACGAATCCACCTCTTGGGCAAGAATTCTAGGAATCCAACTAGTCTAGTCTCCTCTCCTCTCTCTATCTCCTTTGTACATGGTAATTGCTTTGGTTGTGAGTCCCTCTATGTGCATTCTCCCCTTTCTTAATATACATAAACTTTTGAAAAAAAAATTCCAAAAATAACTAATCTTTCAGCATTTCTCCGCAGTTATCTCAAAAACAAGATGCTACAAAATGACCAAATTTAAGAATACCTTCTTTGCACTTCGTGTTTCAAGCAAGGTTGACGCATCGGAAATTCGTCGTTCTTGAGATCAATCGTTGTTCAGCCTTCTCTCATGCTCAATCGTTGTTCAGGCTTCGCTCAATCGCAAATTGTCGTATTCAATCAAGGCTAAAGCACTAGAAATTCATCGTAAACAACTCACAGTTCTTCGCTCAATCGATGCTCACTCTTTGCTCAATCAATGTTCATCCTTTCTCTCAATCGCAATTCGTCGTTCTTGTAACTGTTTAATTCAAATATCCAGATGTTAGTAATCCGGGGTATATGATTCTAATTTTAAATAAATATGTCGCACGTGAGGTATTTGCCTTACTACTGGTTAATTATTTTAACTTTACCCCCGATATGTAAATTCTGGGTATAAAGTCCCTACGTTTTTTCCCAAATTTTTGGCCAGCATTTAGTACCTCGGAGTTATATCGCCTGGCATAGTTTAAGGTGGTATAATCATATTTCTTAGTAATGAAAAGTAATGTGTAGGCTTGTTCATATTATTTTCTAAGACAACCACGGAATCTTGGCCCACATCCGGCTTATGTGCGACGAACCGAAGAACCTTTGATTGAACCCGACTCACGTGGATCGACCTTGGATTCTTGGACATGACCCGATACTCCACATACAAAAAATAAAGTCACATTCTCATTTATCAATATTACCGCAAACAAGATTTTGTAAGAGTTATCTTTAAAAAGACATGCAACAAAATAATCCATTAACACAGCTGAAATAATGCATTTACAATAAGACTTGGATCTACACCCTCTAGAAGTTTCTCCTTCATAGCTTGGCTTGCTGCTCTCAACCGCCTCCCTACCCTCTCCAAGCTCCGGACTTGGAACATTATCAACAATGATCATTGCAGGCTTTGCAATCTCGGCCCTGAAGATGGAGATCATCTTTGGAACCTTTGCAGCTATAGCATGACGGTGTTGGATATCATGTCTCGCTGGACTATCACCCCCGCCCCAGCGCCCTACCTGGGTCGAATCTGGCCCTGGCTGGCTTCCTGGTCCAGTAGAAAGCCCCGCCCAATGGACTGCCTTCGTATTGTTGTGATTGTCGCATTCCTCTACTATATTTGGACGGTAAGGAACAAGCTTATCTACAATAACTCCGTCATCACTCCAACTGAATGTGCTAGGATGATCATCTGCAGTGTAAAGTCACACTTCGCGATCAACTGGAAGGACCGTTCCCCCCTTTCTCGTGATCTTGCCTTCCACCTGAACATCTCTCTTCCTTGACTCAGCAGGCTTCTCCTCCCCCTTCACTTGCGTCTGGGTTTGTTTGATTTGTTTTGATGCTGCTTTGATGATGATCTTGTACTGCCTCCCTCTACTTAACTCTTGTAATCTATCCCGTTCATAATACAATTAACCTTTCAAAAAAAAAACAAAAAAAAACAAAAACAAAACGTACATAAATTAAATGCAAGAACAATAAAAAACCAAAATATATATATAAAAAAAAAGAGATTGATAATTGGGTATCTTACTTCAACTTTAAATAGTATGATGATTTCTAACTCTATCTACCCATCGCGATCTACTATGAATAATCAAAATGTACTCATCATCATTATAAATAGAAAGTATGTGTATCGTCATGTCAAATTTCGATGTGGGAAACATTTAGATTAAGTAAAACAATGTTAGATTTCTTGAACCTACAGATCATTTTGATTCTAGAGTAATTTGAACCACTTTCATTTATACTTGTTGTACATTGGTGTCCTTTGCATCGTGGGCTTTTAATGTTATTTTTTTTTGAAGTGAAGTTTATATGTATTAATGATAGGAATATACAAACAGTTACCTACTAGGAAACAAGATCAGTAAACAAAGATACATAAGGACATGAGGAATGGAGCATGGGAAAGATACAGAGAGACTAGTTAAGGTAGATTCTGTGAATCCTGGTCCAGGAGAGGGTGTGATCAGATCTATCAGTCCAGTGAGTTGCAGTGTAGCTTTCTATAGCTTGGATGATGTTGTGAGCACATGTTGTTGCTTGGGTGAATTTCCGGTTGAAGATGAGGTCATTTCGGGCTCTCCAAATGAAGTAGATGTAGGTAGTAATGGTGGAGATGGTGACATGGCCTGCGATGTCATTCTTTTTAGGCTTCATCATGCTGAGTCAATCCCAGATGTTTTGACTGTAGGGGTAGGGAGGTGGAACTCTGAGCCACTTTGAGATTAGATCGAGAACCAGCGAGGAATAGCCACACTGGTGGAAGAGATGGTTCACATCCTCAACATGAAGGTTGAACAATTTGCAAGAGTCATCCTGAGAGATGTTCCAGCTTTGAAGATTTGCAAGGGTGGGTAGACGGTTGTGACTAGCCAACTAGGTTATGAAGCTGACTTTAGGGATGTTGAGTCCATTCCAGATGATGTAGTGGGCATAGTGGGGTTGTGGGGTAGGAGGTTTCCAGATGAGATTGTAGGCAGCAATAGTTGAGAATTTTCCCTTTGAGTTGATGGTACTTGTGGTGAATCTAGCGCCATTTGCGCTTGTGATTATCTCATCTCGAACTTTGAGTATTTGACACCAAATGTAGCTGTGATTGTAGTTGTATTCATATGTCTAAATGGTGTGCTCCTTCAGGATGTTTGCATTGACCCAACATTGCCTGTCAAGCTTCTCCTATTTAGAATCTCTACGACTACCTCCTGCATGTCGATAGGGAGCAGATCTCGACACTGCTAGTGCATCATGTACATGCAGAGAGGTGCATATGTAATTTCCTTTTGTTTTTCAACTTGTATAACCATATGAAAAACACGATTCATTGTAGGAAGACTGTCAAGAGATAAAATATGGCTCCTAATGTGTTCATATTGATCAGTTAGGCCCATAAGAAATTGCATTATACGAAGAGTAGCTTCTCTATATGTAACCTTCTTATAAGGATCTCACAAGTGCAGTGTTTAATCCCTGTGCAACTACAGGAAGGGACTGAATCAACAGTCAACAATTCATCCCAAATTTTCTTCAATTTACCAAAGTATACAGCCACAAAATGATTTTCTTGTTTTAGAGAAGCAAGTTCTTTATGCAATTGATAAATCAGAGGAGCGTTCGATACCTCAAAACGCTCAATCAAATCATCCCAAAGCTCCTTAGATGATTAAGCATAAGTGAAGAGCTCTGCAATATCAGATTTCATAGAATGTAGAATCTAGCAACGAATCATGAAATCAGCTCGAGTCCAGCGAGAAATCTTATCATCTTCTCCAGCAGCAGGTTTTTTTTTGCAAGAACCATCCACAAAACCAAGTTTCTGTTTGGCTCCAAGAGCCATACGGATACTGCGCCTCCCGGAAACGAAATTAGAACCATTGAAGAGGATCGGAACTAGCTGCATACCTGGATTATAAGAATTTGACAAATAAAGTGGATCATTGGAATCCAAAGTGAGTCGACGAACTGGATTGGGATCGAGATCCAAATGATCAGATCCAGGTGGATTCAGATTCTCCATGAAGTATAAGGCAAAATATGAAGAAATGAAGGAGAAATTTGAGAAGAGTATATGTGTGCGGAAGAAAATTTTGAAAATGAATATGAGGAATTACGTGAGCACCATGGTTCTGATACCATGTAAAGTAAGTAACAGAAAGGGAGAACTTTCATATATGACTGAATATGCTTCCTTACACACGTTTATATAGTACGTGTAGAGTTTGTTATAACCTTCCTATTATTACAAGAATACACCTCTTTATTCTACATATTACATATAGTGTCTATAAGGAGGACAAGGCGAATCTGTGTATGGGTATAATGCATCAGTTTCTCCGTGATGTTGACTGGGATGATCTGGCTTGCACTTATCTTCCTGCGTAATCTCAAACTATTGAGACGCAATTGGAATTCCATTGCCAAATCTCTAAGTACAAATAGGACAGCGTATCAGTACTTGACGAGTTTGATCAAGAGAGAGTGGACTGCGGATGAAGACGAGCAACTCACGAACGCGGTCACTGCTCACGGGGAGAGTAACTGGACGGTTGTTGCTGCTTCAATGGAAGGTAAAACGGCCGCACGATGCTCAAACAGGTGGATGAAAGCCTTGTTGTCGTCGAAACAGAAGAAAGGGCTGAAATTTAGCTTAGAGATACAGGCTTTATTCCAGGATAAAAGTTCCTTGAAACCAAGGCCACCAGTGTCCAAGGGAGATACGTTTTGATCCTCCTCTACCTTCTTCGCTCGTTAGAAGAAGAAGAAAAAAAAGAGGGTACATCATTATGTACATGGCTAGCACAAGTAAGAGACACACTCGTATCTATCAATGAAGCCGACTTGCCCACCACAACCTGCTTGTTCAACGGAGGCATCAGAATTTTACAAAACTAAAACCACAAGCCATGTAAAAATGTAGGGTTAAGCATTGTCTTACTCTTCTTGGTTCTCTGGTGGCGTTGGAATTCGAGTCTCTTCTGCCTAGTTCAAAGGAGGTGAACTCACACTTGTAGATGCACTGCTCTTCAATGATATTACAAGATCCTTATTTTTAAGAGAGCACCATCTGAAAGTTTTAGCTGAACGTTCTTCAGCTCGAATTACTTCCGATTGAGGTTTCACCTGATGAAGAGGGGGAAACTCTATTGCAGATAATTCTACAGTGCTGCAACTCCGGAGTTGTAAAACAACAATCTTTGACCTCCTTACGTTCATATGACTATGAATGATGTTGTGGAAGAACTTATCCACACCCTCGCTTAGATCCTCAAGAGGCAATGCCAAAATGTGCTGCAAAGTTTTAAACCCATACGCCAACGCCAACTTGATTCTGCAAAAGTTTCCTGTAGGAAAATCGCTTTTGCATGAGCTAATGATTATACAACAAAGCAAATGAAGCAACTTTCAGCTACAGAATGTTGGTTACCGTGGTTGACAAACACTCCGAGGTTATTACCCACTCTAAGAGGATCCATTACATTCAAATACTTAAGACGAAACGTCTCTTTCTTGTGGAAGTTCAACCCCGTGGAAGAAGAATATGCATCTCGGAAGCCATGCAATAATTCATCTGTGATAAGAGGTGCATCAGAAGAGACAACAGGCACAGCTGTCACCATATAACAAAGAATAACATCATTGATGATACCAAATTTGCTTACCAATCATTTCAGAATTTTCAGGTAGTGATGATATGATTAGCAGGCCGTTTATTGAAAGGCAGTACGTATCCCAATTAAAGACGCTGTAGTATTGTGAGAATTTGCATAGAACCTATAGACAAAAGCTTCAGACTTGGAACATTGAATCCTAATCAGATATAAGTATGGGAAACAGTGAGAACTCGCATCAAGAGGAGAGTGTAACGATGAAGGAAACAGGTTGATTACATACATGGACAGCCAGTGTTTCCAACACATGTGTTGAAATTAGACCATTATTTGCACCAACAATTCGACTCTCGTAGAAGCACCACGCTTTGATTAGGATTAAACTTCGCTTGAAAAATAATTTTATTAATCTGTCAAATCCAAAACAAACATAATTAAACTTTATAACTAGTCAAGAAAGCTCAATGTGCAGACACCAGCAATTTTGTTGAAAGAGATAACTACCGAGATGTTATCCACACAACATCCAAAATTGATTTGCGTTGTTCAATGAACGAAGAAATTTTGGAAACCCTAAAAAAGTAAGGTGTGTATACCGATGATGAAAAGTGAAGCCTTCCAGGTGCCAATTGAAGCTCTTAGAGGAATATTTCCCTTATGATCAAAGGAAGAATGAAAGACCCACTTAGTGTCATCACCCTCTATTTCCGCTTCTCTATTGTTTATGTAATTTACCCTGCATGTTTAAACTCGAATACAGTCTTGACTTTTTTGTTGTGGAGCAAAATTGTTTGACCTAGGAAGATTGTCGGGGTGAGTCTATTCATGGGTGGGAGCAGATGATGGAAATGATCTCACAAAATTGACCTACCATTATCTTCCTCTTAGCTACTTTACAACCAAAATCTCCCACTTTCTAAAACCATCTTTCACAATTATTGTTATAAAATAATTAGAATTGCTCACCAAGATCGATATATTTAGATTTGAATAACTTCAATCTTCTTCTAATTATGGTTGGTTTTGACAAACGAACAGACCAACCAACTGTTATCTCCTTCTCCAACCTCTTTCCCTAGCCTTTAGTTGAAGACATAATCATTAAACTTCCCTTAGATGATCCTTCTGTTATATATTTTATTTATCTTCTACTTAAGTCAACTAAATGAAGCACTATGAACACCACAATGAGGTTTTTAAATATAGTCTTGTTGACACTAAGAGAGGATTTTGATTTTTACTAAAATTAAATAAAATTAGTCTTCTTCAAGACTACTCTTAAGAGAAGAGGTGACTTCACATACCTGGTCAAGAAAGCTCAATGTGCAGACACCAGCAATTTGGTGGAAAGAGATCTACCGAGATGTTATCCACTAAGCATCTCACAACCTTAACCTGCACCAATTTGGTTAAACTTTAGGACTTGATAATCATATTTAAACTTTAGGACTTAACAATGCTGAGAGAGCCCCAATTGAAGCGTTATATTTTGTGCAAGAAAAATAGATGTAGGATGTATTAAGAACCATCTGCAAACAAAGAGCAAACTAGTAGGAACTTGATACAAAAATTGCAAGAGTTGGTATGTGATACATCTACAAACAAAGGGCAAACAATGATGCTGTTTTTCACAAAGATTTAAGCTTCAAATGGTAATGCTTCATTGCAGAATGAGAGAGCCAGTTCGATAAATCGAGCATAAGATAATATTTATGTTATTTATTTGTCGTTATATTTTGCCCTATAGCCTCTATTCTCTTAGACATTTCATCATAGATCCAGAAGAGATAGATCGAAGCGTTGTCCAAACCCTAGATCCGGAAGCGATAGCTTGAAGCGAGATCCAAAAGAGATAGACTGAAGCGAGACCGGAAGTGAAAAGCCGAAATCCGGAAGCAAGAAGCCAAAAGCGAATAGGTATAGGGTTGGCTGGTTAAAGGAAAGTGTTGAATCCAAAAGCGAATAGGTGTATTCCTTGTAAGTCGCCACCAACTAGCCACCGGTCGAGTTTGATTTCCGGCGGAAGCGAGAAGCCAAAAGCCAATAGGTATACAATCTGGAGTTGCACGGCCAAACCCCACCACAGCTTATTTTCGACATTGACCGTAACACGAGCAACTCCTGGACTGCTCATCACCTCCTCAATCGTCATACAATCTGTAGTTGCACGGCCAAACCCCACCACAGCTTCTTCTGGAAGTGCCTGCTCAATGTCAGAGATGAGATCATTACCCTCACCAATGGTAATCTCTCCGCTGCTACACCACCCTAATGGAACCTTTTCACCCAAGAAAACCTATGCCATCTTCACCACTCCAAACCCTCACCCTAACCCTTCCTACCCTATCATCCGGCACAAGATCAATATTCCCAAATGTATTTTCATCACTTGGATTGCCAGCCTGAATCGCCTCCCCACCCTCGCCAAAATCAAGCAATGGAATCTTATAGACAATGACATATGTATGATTGAAGACGACAACCATCTGTGGCACTCTTGTAGTTAATCCTCTCTCATCCTCGACATCATCTCCCGGTGACCAGAACACCCTACCCAGCTCCCTACATTCACAACATCTGGCACTGGCTCAGTTCCCGTCCCAACCCCAAGCAAAATCTGATGGAAAGTACTCGTATTGCCTCGATCACAGCCTTCATTTATTTCATCTTGAAGGCTAGGAATAACATTGTATACAACAACTGCTTCACTAGAGCTATTGACTTCGCAGGTGATGCCATCCGTGCTACCAAACTTCACATCTCCTACCACTGGAAAGACCGCTCTACTGCTAGAATGCTAGATTTTCACCTTATCTGATTCTCCCCCCATCCAAAATAAGACTTGCATTGACATCCTCTAGAAGTTACTCGTGAATTTATTACCACATTAAAATTACAATAACTCATGAACTAATTCCTATATAATGTTTAAGGAAATAAAAAAATAACCAAATAAAAAGAAAAACAATAAGAAACAAAACAAAAAAAAATGCAAGAACAATAAAAAAAACCCAAAATTAAAAATAATGACAACGAAAGAGACGGGAGAGAATACCTTATTTGGTAGATTGATAATTCGATATGATACTTCCCCTTTGTATGGTATGCTAATGTTCATCTCGATCTACCCATCGTGGTCTATTATAAATAATCACAATGTACTCATCATCTTTATATATTGAAAATATATTTGTATTATCATATCAAATTTCGATGTGGGAAAAGCAAGATGAGTAAAACGATGTTAGATTTCTTGAAATTACACATTGATTTGATCATCGAGTAATATGAACCACTTTCATTTACACTTGCTGTATATGGGTGTGCTTTGTATTGTGAGCTTTTAATGTTGGTTTCGATTCTGTTTCTGCGTAACTTGATAAAAAAAAATCATATTATTTAATGAAAATAATTTAATGACATAAGTAAAGGTGTCAAAGGGGCAGATTGGTCGGGTTCGGTTCAAATCACAACAAGCTCAAGTTGGAATTGGGCCCTGTCAAATATCGTTTTTCTTTGAAAGCAATTTGGTTTCAGGTCGATTTGAGCCGTGTTGCAATCATTCGGGTTGAAACGTGTTATCCGGTAGCCTCGATTTTTTGTAATGGTGTGGAACCGGGCCAACGAGTCAGGTCACAACAGATTCGGGTTGAAATTGGTCGATGGTTTTAAACGGTTTGTTTCCGGTTGGATACAAAATGTTCTAGTTGGAACGGGTTATCGGTTAACTTCGATTCTTGGAACATAACATATGAGTTTAGTTGGTCTCGGTTTACACATATTGGTTGTGTTTCACATCGAAACACGACATGATAATAAACAAAATTATCCTTTTAATACGCAAGAAAGAGTACAATGTTATTATACATGTTAGATCATTGACTCAATTGAGATTGAAGCTACCATAACATTCAATGCAAATACTTGGCGGGCTAGGAACAACATGGTATATAACAACACCTTCACCAGGGTTGTTGATTGCGCTACGGAGATCATAAGTTCCACCAAACTTCACCTTGAATATCGCTGGAATTGTAGCACAGTGGACAGGGCGGACATTACCCTTCTTCTCAGCAGACTCTCCTAACTCCTCCTCTTAGCCTGTTGAGGCTCCTACTGCCTGGACCC